>CP092878.1:31314530-31427579 GCA_030710605.1 Cordylochernes scorpioides
AAAAAAAGCTAATCACATTAATTTACAGAATAAAAAAATATGCCAAAAAAGAAAGATTCTAGATGTTTCTGAATCATCATCAACAGGTTATTAAAAATAAATAATTCAGTGATGAATGAATTAAATATTATAATATTTAAAGATTTGATTACCCCAAGTTCTTCTCTCTCTTTCTGAAGTGAGACATATTTATTAGGTAAACTCAGATTTTAAAGTATTTCATAATTAAACGGGAATAATTCAACAGGTGCTAGGAAAATATTTTTTTTTTTGTAAAAATAAAAATGAAAACTTTTAGGTAAAATTTCGAAAAAATGATAAAAACATTGGCTATATATATGTGATATTGGCGTTACCACTGTAATATTTGATGTATTACACTGTAGAATATTATCGACTCACTATAACGTTGGAACAATACCTTTTTGGAGATGGGTTGAGTTGTTGATTGATTGATTGAATTGTGGTGGGCGCAGTCGTTTGGCTGAAGTGATAAGGTATTCTCACAGGGGAAAATAACGAAAAAACACAGGGTTTGGATTGGAAAAGGCTAGCGATCTAGGGAGAAAAGGGGTTGAAGCTAGTTGCGGATTTGACTATTCTATGGCTGTTCACATTATTGAAGAATGGGACTTATCTGATCGTTGAAAGGAGGGTGGCTGGCTCCTAACCGGTTCCTTGGTCGGTCCAGGTGCTAACTCGATGCTGTCCAGGTCCCAACTGGTCTCTATGGTGCCACCTTCTTAACTGACTAAACTCCGTTCCCGATTTAACACGAAAGCTATTCAGGGTTTTGATTGGCTGGTGTTTGAGACGTGTAAGCTTTCTATTGGTTCCTAGCTAATTCCTATTCTCTGATTGGGTCTTTGCTATCCCTTTGTTCTCGGACTTGTTCTGACCTGATCCAGGAAATACTAGGTTCTTGAACCCAGTTTTATGAGTTCCTGGATAATAAAACCTGCTAATGATTGCTTCCTCTTTGATGGCCTTTCTCTAAATCTTTCTCCCAGATTTCTAAGCCTTGTTTTTATTAAAATCTTTTAAAACATAAATTGCATACATATTGTGGTGGGATTACATCCAGTTATGTACAAATTATGACAGATGCACCCCCTACATGTGAAGAATTCAAGAAGGGGTTAGCCTGAGAGAATTCTGTAAAGGGAAAAATAATTTTGTGGGAAATTAGTTGTGGTTATTGAGAGGCTATATACAAGCATTGGTGGTTATATAAGAGGTAAAAGAGATTGGTGTTGATATAGGTTGAGTATAATTAATAGAAATGAAAAAACTTTTAATTGTAAGAAATAAAAATGAATGCTATGGTACATAGTGGGATAAAAAGAAAAGAAAATGCCTAAACGATATTCTACTCGAAATGGGGAACAAAATCGAGGGAATTCTACTAGGTCTTTTTGCGAAATCAAAAATAAAAAGTTGGAAGAAATCAAAGTGAATGCTTTGTTGCATGGTGAAAAAAAATGCCTAACCATATTCTACTCGAGATTGGGAATGAAATCGAGGGAGTTCTATTAGGTCTTTTGAGAAATCAAAATAAAAAGTTGGAAGAGATCAAAGTGAATGCTTTGTCGCATGGTGAAAAAAAAAAAAGAAAAATGCCTAACCATATTCTACTCGAGATTGGGAATGAAATCGAGGGAGTTCTATTTCTCTTTTGAGAAATCAAAATAAAATAAAAAGTTGGAAGAAATCAAAGTGAATGCTTGGTGCATTGTGAGAAAAAAAGAAAAAAGCTTTTTGTAACTCAAAAATAAAAATAACAATATCTAATTTTAAAAGAAAACCAGTGAGTTTTCGTTGATAAAAATTTGTTTAGTTGTTGAATTATGAACAAAATAAAAGAAGTGGTTATATAAATGATAAATAATTGCTTAAAATAAATGATAAGTATTTGAATTAGGGAAAAATGGTAAATTTGATTAAGTATTTTGATTTTAAAATAAGAAAATGATGTAAATGAATGATATATAAAAAAATGTATAGCGAGGTTCGCAAACTCGCTTCGTAAATCAATTACATGCCAAAATCTATATCACGCCGCCATTAATTCTTTTTATGCCTCGTATATATTTTTTGTTGTGGGTAGAAACATGATCTTTCCCAATTGTGCTTTATATTATGTATACAGGAGACATGGGAATCTAATTAACCTTACGTGTATTATGTCTTTGTGTTTGTGTTGTTTTTCGAGATCTCAAGGCCGAATGTAGTATGTTAATATGTCCCGAGCCTTAATGCGTTCTAGGGATTTTTATGCATTTCCCTAGGGCACTTAAGTTATGCTCGCCCGATATCCACTTTTATATCGGGGTCCATACCAGAGTCAAAACTTTGAATACAGGGTCCGAGGAGAGTCCTCGACCCTTCAAAAAATGGTTGTTTATTCCTTCGGAAGAAACGTAAGCTCGAAAGCTTAGCTACCTAATTTTTCCTATCATTTAAATGGTAATATGGGTGCTTTTTTTCATATTTAACCTTGAGATCTGCGTGTTATTAAAAGTCTAAGGTCTGTGGTGTCTAGGTGTGGAAAAATGTAGAGTTTTGGAAGTCTTTAGAAGCAGAAATATAAGAATAGAAATGTAAAACTTCATTGGGAATGTTGTTTTGTTAAAATATTAATATATAATGCTATTAATATAATTAAATTGTGTTGTGTGTATAAAAGTCGATATGTAGACTCGAACTGGCATCCCAGATTGGTGACGTTAAAATTTGTGGACGGGGAAACGTGGTGACCTCAATTTATTTTCGGCCAAGAGGGGCCAGCGGGGTGGGGAATATGACCCATGTCCGGATGTGTGGGGGGAGTTTCTGAAACCGTCTTCCTCCCCTCGTGTAATTGATTTAGATTGTGTTGTAGCTGCCGGCGTCTTTGTTTCCGCGGGGGGGGGGGGGGGGGGGGGGGATATATGAGGCCGACTTCCGCTCTCCTAATTGATCTTTTTCACGGACCCCTAATTGTCCTTCCTAATTGAATTGGGGTGATTCTCCCTCCGGGCATTGTTTTTGTTTCTTATTAGTTGGTTCGAGGTTCTTTTAACTTTTACAAGTTTTCCCCGAGAATCTCCCATAGAATATCCAGGAGTTCTACAATTGCTTGGCCTATATGGAAGATGGATTCTAAGACGGACTTTTCTATATGGAAGACTGCTTCTTGCAGCTGGTACACCCGTTGGGATGGTAGTGCATAGATTAGCATGTGAACTATGAATACAAATGGGGCGAGTCCATAGGGTAGAAATAGAAGACAAATAACAGATATTAGGTGAAAAATGGGATATTGGCACATCTTCTCCCATGTTTTTGCCATGAAATGTGGCTCTGGAATATCTGGTTGGACTTCTATTGATTGTGGTGGGTTTGGAACGGGGTGTTTTTGTGGTTGGCCTATGTCGCATTTCTTGTTACCGTGGGTGAATTGCGTAAATCGTTTTTTGGAAAAAATGGTAGGATCTAAATGCTTGAAAGGCTCGCTGTTTGTTGGTTTGAATTTCAACGGCTCTGCTGGAAACAATTCGGGTGTGAGGTGTTAAACGGGAACGTGTAATTGTGTTTGTGTCGTACATGGTGTATTTTTATGGCGGGTGGTGATATATATTGGATGTTTTCTGTGTATAGTTTAAGTTTGTTGACGTGGATCGTATCAGTATCTCTTTGGAGAGGTTGGTTGGGTCTATCGATACAGACCACATTTGGTGATATGATCTCTAATATGGTGTATGGTCCTGTGAAATATGGGGCGAGTTTCCCTGTGTTGGGGTGATGATATAATTTAACTAATACCAGTTCACCTATTTCGAAATGTGGCTGTTTGTGTCGTTGGTCATAAGTGTTTTTTATCTTGTATGTGTTTGTTTTGGGTTCTTGTGTGTGCGATTTTCCTAGCTCTGTCGATGCCTGGATAAGGTGTGGTGTGGTCAGAGAGTTCTGGGGGTAGGACGCCAAACAGCAGGTAGATGGGCGGAAAACCGGTGACAGAGTGTGGGGTATTGTTATATATAGTTGTAACTCGTTTGACCAACTAGGTCCATGCGATCTTAGGATTCTCCAAATGTAATAGCCTAAGTTTTCCTGTGAGGGTGGCGTTTAGGCGTTCACATAGACCGTTGGCTTGTGGATTATTGCTAGTTGTGAGTAACGGGTGGATACTCCTGTTAAGCAGGAAGCTCTTAAATTTTGGCGAAGTGAATGCAGGGGCTCTATCCGTAAGAAGGCGTTTCGGAGAGCCATCCTGTAATACTCGCTTGAGTACCTGTTGATAGGTGGTAATGCTGGTGGATTTGGATGGGAACGTCCATGTGTAGCGCGAAAAATGGTCGACTACAACATGGAGGTATATTTTGGTGTTGCCATATTTGGCAAATCCTGCTATGGTGTCGAGGGATAGTAGGTCAAAGGGTCCTTTGGCTTCCAGCGGTTGACCTAACTCCCCGTAAGTGGGTCCCAATGAACGTTTTGTTAACTGGCAGGTTGGGCAGGTTTTAACCTTTTGCGTAATGTCTTTTGACATGCCCTGCCAGTAATACTGAGCGGAGATGAGTCTTGTCATTTGTGATATACCTGGGTGGTTGTATTGTGTGTGTACTGTTTGTAGTAGTTGGTGGATGAGTGTTTTTGGAATTATAATTTTAGTTACACCTTTTCGGGAAACGGTATGCAGTCCATTGTGATCAATGGTCAGGCTAGAATCTCCCGATGGAGAAGGCTGATGGTTCTTAATAAAGGAGGCGTCTAAGAACCCACAGAACGGGTTACGGGATAAGAGATCCGCCTCATATTGCTGTTTTCCTTTTATGTAGTGGACCTCATACTCGTAACTCGACAGCCGTAAACTCCACCGAAAGGACCTGACTCATGGCTCTTTCGTAGATCTGAGGGCTGGTTTTTAACCCGAAAGGCAATCGAGTGGGCTGATATAACCCTTCGAGCCTGGCAAAGGCCAACAGTGGTCGAGAATCGGGGTGTATTGGGACCTGCCAATACGCAGAGGATATGTCGGCCGTGGAGAAATACTTGGCCCGCGCGAGACGGTCGAGTATATCCTCGATCCTAGGGAGGGGATGGACATCAGAGCTGATTAGCTCGTTCACCTTTCTATAGTCAATACAAAACCTTTTGGTCTTGTCGCGCTTGGTGACGAGAGTGACCGGGCTAGAGAAAGGTGAAAAAGACTGCTCGATAATGCCATTTTCCAGCATCTGTTGGACCTGGTTGCGGATTTTCTGTTGGTCACATATCGGAACACGATATGGACGTATGGTGATTATTTTGTCGGAGTTCGTGGGTATTTTTGCTTGTGGGATTTTTAAGCATGGTACGCTGAATTTGTTTTGGGTAAAAATGTGGTTGTATCTTTGTAAAAGTGTGGTGAAGTGAGGTGGATAGTGAGGGTTGTGTATCGCATTGTAGCATGTGTATGGGGAAGAAAATTGTTGTGTTTTAGTGTGAGTGTCGCGTTTGTTGCGCGGGTTGTGCGTGTGACCGTTTTGTGACGACGTGTGGTCACTTATGTGCTCGGTGCGTGAGCTGTCCTGCTGTATGGACATGTTTTGTGCATTGTTGTTGCAAGTTGAAGCCGTTGTGGCCTTGTTATTTGAGGGCATATAAAAAAAGGCAATTGGCCTTAGTGAAAAAGTTGTGTAGTGCGTGCGCGTGACTAGATTGGCATGTGGGTGATCGGGTTTTGACCAATGGATGCACGCAGTGGGTGCCATTGCGGAAGGTTTGGGTGCATGGCAAGTCCTTTGTGACATCGCTTGGCACTCCCAATACGTGCATTCATTGGGTACATGGTTGAAATGGTAGGTAGGGGTAGACAATGGAGCGCCAAGTTGGAATATAGTGCCTTGGTTGAAATCTATTGTTAATTTAAAATTACGGAGGGTATTTATGCTGAGAATTCCAAATTTTAGAGGTGCTTCCACACCACATGGAAATTCTCTTTTCTAGTAATTTTACCTATTGTCAGAGGGAGGGTCAGTTTACCTATTGTTTTTACAAGACCATTTATAGCCTGTAGGTCTATAGACTGCTTTTTTAATTTTAAATTAAGAAGGTTAGTTTTTAACATTTTATACAGATTATGGGGCACTATATTCAAACTTGCGCCTGTATCAATTAGGAATGGAGATGGCAGTTCAGAGGTTAGAAAAAGTTTCATCGTCAACTGGGTGACGATAAAGGGTTGAGGCCTTCTTACCTCATTTCCGAAAGGCCTCCGCGGCTTGTGCGTCTTCGGCGTGGGGTGGGGGCGTGGGACGCTGGGCGTGCTGCTGTGTTGGGGCCGTTTGCACTGCCCGTGCACTCGTGTGTAGATTTTGGGCTATTTGCACTCCCCGTGCGTTTGCGTGTGGTGTTGGGGCTGGCCTATGCCGGCATTCGCTGTGCCAGTGACGAGCGCCGCAGAATTTCAGTTTGACGGCGGAGTAGGTGCAGTCCATGCACCTGTTCGTCGGGGTGTGCTGGGATATGGACCAACATGGTGGGCGGTTGTTCCTCGCGGTGTCGTGCCGTTGGTATGTTGGGCCTGTGGATCCGCTGTGCCAGTCGGAACCACTCTCCTAGGCTCTCAGGAGGTACCACGCGGACCAGGCGCTGGTCGGAGAACGGCAACCCCTCCGTCAGCGTCTCGAGGATCACCTCCTGTGGGAGTCCTAGTTGTAAACCCATGGCGGTTTTCTCCCGGTAATACGTCTCCAGGTCTGCGTGTCCAGCAAGCTTCATGGCGAAGTATTTCGCGAAGGATGCTTCGCTGGATTCCGGATAGAGATCCGTGAGGATTTGCCTCACCTGGAAATAGCTCTGGGCGGCCAACCGGAGTTTCCTGAAGAGTTCCAGGGGTTGGCGCGTCAGGTAGTTCGGCAACCGGAGTAGTTTTTCGGGGGCGTCCACGTGGGCGTCATCCATCTTCCGGTCGTAGGATTGGAAGAATTGGCGAGCGCTGTAGGATCCATCGAAGGGTGGGAGTTCCGCCTCTGGTCGGTCGGATGACCTCGCCTGGGCCAGCACCGCCGCTAACTGGAGCAAGACGCCCGCCAGGGGGGCGGTTTCCCCCCATTTCTTGCCTCCTCATCCTCTCTCGACAGGTCGCCGCTATTTTTGACTTCTGTATTCTGGTCACTTTCCATTTTATCCTGTCGACTCTCTGTGATATTGGCGTCACCACTGTAATATTTGATGTATTACACTGTAGAATATTATCGACTCACTGTAACGGTGGAACAATACCTTTTTGGAGATGGGTTGAGTTGTTGATTGATTGATTGAATTGTGGTGGGCGCAGTCATTTGGCTGAAGTGATAAGGTATTCTCACAGGGGAAAATAACGAAAAAACACAGGAATTGGATTGGAAAAGGCTAGCGATCTAGGGAGAAAAGGGGTTGAAGCTAGTTGCGGATTTGACTATTCTATGGCTGTTCACATTATTGAAGGATGGGACTTATCTGATCGTTGAAAGGAGGGTGGCTGGCTCCTAACCGGTTCCTTGGTCGGTCCAGGTGCTAACTCGATGCTGTCCAGGTCCCAACTGGTCTCTATGGTGCCACCTTCTTAACTGACTAAACTCCGTTCCCGATTTAACACGAAAGCTATTCAGGGTTTTGATTGGCTGGTGTTTGAGACGTGTAAGCTTTCTATTGGTTCCTAGCTAATTCCTATTCTCTGATTGGGTCTTTGCTATCCCTTTGTTCTCGGACTTGTTCTGACCTGATCCAGGAAATACTAGGTTCTTGAACCCAGTTTTATGAGTTCCTGGATAATAAAACCTGCTAATGATTGCTACCTCTTTGATGGCCTTTCTCTAAATCTTTCTCCCAGAATTCTAAGCCTTGTTTTATTAAAACCTTTTAAAACATACATTGCATACATATTGTGGTGGGATTACATCCAGTTATGTACAAATTATGACATATATATAAAAAATCTTTTATCAAGGATTAGTAGTAAGGGTACCAATACCAAGACAATCAACCACAAAAGTACACCAGAGATTGCATAGCGCGTTCAAATGGGTCGCTGCGTAAGTTGATTTCCCAACCATAAATAAGTTATTAGCGTCTTTTCACACACGTTATACTGATCAGATAAACAATTATTTACATCAATAATAATCAACAAGGTAACAGCAGTGGGGCCAATATAATTCACGGGATTTATTTAATCAGTGATAATTTATAATTTAATAAATTATTCACTGATGATATTATTTATTAGGGTACCAGGGTTGATGGGGTGTATCACATTATTATTAACTTGGCTAGTCCAGGTTACTATATAAACATTATTTTATATTTGGCTAACCCAGACCACTGAAGTATTAGATTATTATTATTTATCTGATCAATCTATATGTTCCAGGAATATATATAGTCATTTTTTTGTCATTTCAATTTTTTATCTGATAATATATATTTATATATATTTATATCAAATATATATAATTTGAATGATTAACGCTTATTTTGGATAAAAATATTTATTATAACTTCCTAACTCCGCCTTTGCCAGCCCGATGAAAAAGGAGGAGGGGGAGCAGTAACAAGCTCACTAAAAAACCTGGGCTCAGCTGGCCCGGCTGATAGTACCCTGTAAGGACTCCTAATCCAGGGATACAGGATGATCAGCGTTTGTACTCCATGTTAGGAGCAGCTGCACATGGCGTCTGTTCCTCATGTCAGAGGCGGCTATTTCTTCTGGAGCTAATTCGGCTTGCCAATGAGTGGTGCTCCCAGTCTTAATGACAAAAGCGGACGCATTCTACTTCACCAGTCATGATAGTTGTCAAACAGACATCATCAGTGTCACAATTTGATATTCTAATATGATTCAGTGGAGATAAGAAAGAAGAAGAAGAAGAAGATTATAACTTCCAATATTTCGATGAGGCTGTTCGCCTATCTTCCTCGAGGATTCTAACCCTGTAAACAAATCATCCACGCGATGCACGGGTGCCGAGGTTTTCAATACTATATATAATGTATTTTATTTTTATTAATTAATTTATTTTTAAATTTCCACCTATATAATCTTATATGGACGTTGTAATAAAGTGTAGTTTCAATATCTCTGTGCGGGCTCGCGCTCCAACCTTGCAATTGATGACATGAAATTTTTTAACCGCCTTCGAAAAGAACAAGAAAAAATATTTATTTTTATGGGTGATTCCCCACCCCCTCCAGGTCGCGATGCCTTGGCTGAGAGCGATTCGTCATCTACATCTTCTGATGCCACAGCACTCCTCAGGCCCCAGTGGTAACTGAGGTGAGCTACGAAGAACCACAGCCTGTACCAAGCAAGCCTTCGACGAGCTGGGCTGACCTCGTCGACCAACGCAAACGACGGAGGAAGAAGATAATGGCTTCATTATTGTTAGCCATGAGCGAAAGAGGCCTTCAGAGCAAAAGGGGCCTCGTCTAAGCTGCGGATACCAAGCCTACTGTTCCCCTCTTCGTGAACAAACCCCGATTGCAGAGGTGCACTAAAACTCTACACAAACAGGCGGACTTCAGAGCCAAGTCAGGTAGAACAATGTGTCTAACTGGAATTCTGTTCGATTTCAGCTAGGCGCAGTACTTCTTGGAACTAGAGGTGAAGCTGGGTAAAGGAAGCGTCTACCATCTGTCAAAGATAGAGGAGCACATCCTGGTTGGCCTCTCCAATGTGCAGCTCGCCGAGAGGCTTGTTGAAGAGAGCCTAGATATTGAAGACGCCACCCTACGGGCCTTTTCTTTGAGGAAGAAGGACGAACGCCTCGCCTTTGGGAACGTCCTGTTCTTTTTAATGGAGGCTAAACCGTTCGTGGCGTTCAGGCCCTACGGCTGGGTGACCTCCACCGTCTAGCATATGGGGGAGCTGGGAAATTCCTGTTGGGCAGCTGCTCGTCGAGAAGCCTTCATTATTTTTTCATGACGGAGTGAAGTTCTCCCAGATTCCTGCCCGACTGGATATCAAGGTTAAAGGGGTAACCACCCCGGTCTACGTGCCCTATGGGATCCGTCTTCCCTCTGTCACAAGCGCGACAACGCCCACAGAGTACTGGCTCGGATGCTTTGTTATTCCCTGAACGCCGTCTGTTGCGCGCTCAAAACTCCTGGTGTAAGCCTCTTGCCTCGTCCCCTCAAAGCTCCCCTGAAGCTGCGTCAACACCAGCAGCTTCCACCGTCGCCACTGCCCTTGCAGATCCTCTCCTACCAGTAATATAAATAAAACAGAGAGTGTGAATCCAAGCCCAAAAAATGAATACTAGAAGCTTCCTCCATCACAAGAGAAGCGGACCTTGGCGTAGAGGCAAATGGACACTCTTATGATGACAAAGCTTCTGCGGCCACCACCAGTGTCCAGTAGCTGAGCTTGAAGAAAGAACAACTCAATTTGAAGTCATGTCGACGCGCATAGTCTGAACAGAATCCTATTTCCATCAGGCTTCTGCGACCGCGTCACAAAATACCAAACCATCGACTACTCCTACTTGGACCACCGTGCCGTCCTGATCCAAGTCGGAGAACAGGCTCCTACAAGACTTCCCTGCATCGGCAAGCTGCTACAGTCAGACTTGTTCATCGATCGAATGTAAACGTTCATTGATGAAATGTTGAAAGATCTGGCAAATATTTGACCCCCAATATAATGGGAATAGTGAACCATGATAATTTCAGATCTGGTCGTGGAGATACGGTCTCTTGTACCTGTCGTCGCTGAGTCCAGCGGTGGATACATCGAGAGAGTAAATCACTTTCTGAAGCGGAGACTGGAGGACGATACTACCCGCTCCGATTATCCTTTCTTGTCTGACCCCGGGCGTAAGCGCTTTCTTCTGGAGAGCTTAAGCAGTCGCTTAGCCCAGGCTCCAAGCTCGGCAGAAGCCATCGCCGACTTCTTGTGTCAACTTTTCGCTGAAGTGACCCCTTGGAGTTTGACGAGTGGGGCCAGCTCTCTCTCTCGCTTCTTCTCGCGACCAGATAGCGGCAGTCATTCACTGCCTGGATTGGTCTTGCTAGACTAGAAACTACCTAGATTGGTCTTGTCAGACTAGAAACTACCTAGATTATCTTGCTACACAAAGGACTACCTGGGTTGTTCTTGATAGGCTAGAAACTACCTGGATTGTTCTTGCCAGACTAGGAACTACCTGGATTGTTCTTGATAGGCTAGGGACTACCTGGATTGCTCTTGATAGGCTAGGAACTATCTGGACTGTTCTTGATAGACTAGGAACTATCTGAATTGTACTTACTGCGCTCTGAACCAATTGAACTGTCTTACTAGATTTGTAGTGAACTTAGAGCCTATGGTAGTGTAAGATTTGGCACAGAATTAATTTTGGTCTAATTAGACTAGGTACTATCTGGATTGGTCTTTCTACACTCGGAATTACCTGGTCTTGCTAGACTAGAAACCATCCTAAATTATTTTTAATAAGCCTAGTAGTTGCTGGTCAGGATGGGATTAACCTCTTTTTTATATCTTAGGCTGGTTGGGAGCAGGGTAGCAGCAGAATATCTTTATAAATAAGCAATCACAAAGAGGCCTGACTTATTTACCGTGTATGTGAACAAAAACTTAACCTAATAGTGTTAATTGAAATTATTTTTAAAAACCACGAACTGTTTAGGAAATGCTTTTTTGTGCCATTTGTAAAATTAATTTCTTTCCAGCTTAATAGATGGCATTACTTTCAGCAATAATTTCTCTTAACATATCACTAAGCAACTCTTTCTTTTAGTCAATTATTTGTTCAGAATATCAGATCTTTTTATCTTTTTTGTATGTTCTTTTTAACACTTTTCACATACAGAAATAATGTGGGACAGGCCATGATAAACATTCTAGGTATTTAGCAATTATTTCTTCGTTGCATTACAGTATACATATATAAGGACACCTCGTAACCTTTGTATTATAGTATGCTATGATTCATTCAGAATCCTATCTAACCTATGTCCCACCCTTCTCCCCTCTAAACTACCAAGCTCTGGTGATTGTGAAGCATAGATGGAGCCTGTAGCTTTGACAACATCTAGACAAGAGTTTGAGATTGACTCCGATTCCCCTTTTCTGTGGTCAAGCCACCTGACCTATTGTGTGGCTGACTTGATACCAATATTACCAAGCAAGACTCTAGCATGCCTATCCCTATGGGAAAGTCACAGACCCATGGTACCTTGTAAAATCACCATCTTCAGATTGAACACAGCTCCACCACAAGCCCTAAACCTTCCCAAAGCCGAAACCAAGGTGTCCAGTTCTCAGATGTTCATTTTAATAATATAATAGTTAATACTTTTTAATTCATTTTTCTTTAATATATATTTTATTATTTTAAAAAATATTTTTTACTCCACAGAAAAGGGTGATGATAACCTAGAGGAGGGGGGGGGGGGAGTTCAGCAACACTGGGGCAAGTAAGCGTTATATTTATATTATTATTATTTTCCTTAAAAACAGAGGGCAGGAAGAAACCAATAGGAGTTGCTAAGCAGCGTAAAGTACAAGCCGTTGGCCTGACTTCAACTTTGGCCTCTCTTTTACAATCCTGGACATGCGTTTCTGAATTAAGAGGCAGGTGGGGCTAGATAGGTGATTTCGTGGACACACAGTCCTCTTCAGTTACCTTCTATTTATATATATATATGTAGTAATCCCGAGCAAGCCGATGTGGAATGTACTGGGCAGTCGTGGTTGTGGGTGCGTGATGGGATTCCCGCACTGGGACAGCAAGAGACAGAGGCAGGTCTAGATGGTAGCTCCAAGAGGTAGAGGTAGACCACGGACGAAGGCAGACAGACCACGGGCGCCCAAAGCCTACATCGCGGATAGAAGGGGGGTGAGAGATCCCACCGACCGTATAACGGCGTCGCTCTGAAAACAACTACTTTGTCTAATTTCTGTGTCTTTTTATACTGGACTCCCGCATATGGTGGCGAGTTCTCATTGGTTCCTATAATCACGCCACCTGTCAGGCGCCGGGTTGTTTATCACGTCTGGCCACCTGTTGACGGGGTGATTGAACTCATTATCATAAACACCTGTTCGTCTGGGTTATGGCATCGTCTGGTCTACCTTTACCTCTTTGTTTTATTTGTCACTTCCATTGTTATACAAGGTCGATACATATTTTATATAGATATGGGGTTATTGTAGTATTTTAAATAATTACAACTCTCTTTAAAGCAACAAAATAATTATTTATTGCATTTAGCAAGACAAGAAAGCAAACAAAAACAAACACCCGAAAAGCCAAACCAAAACTTATAGGTTAGTTCCTATTCCAAATCTAGCTTTCACACAGAGTATTCAAAAATAAAATACAACAATCCCTCCCCTGTGTGGAAGCTTCTATCAAACAAGTCCGAGAGAGTTTATACAGTTTTTAAGTTTCTCCTTGGGAAGACTCTTTGTTGATAGGTCCGCTTCCATTTGGTCACTCCTAACAAATTCAAGGTCGATTGTACCTTCTTCCACAGCATCTTTTACAAAATACAATTTTCGGTTTATATGTTTCGTCCGGGAAGTTATTTTTTCAGATTTAATCCACTTGATAGCAGATTGACTATCTGTTTTAAGCGTTGTAGGAAAGTTCGCATCCTTACATAGTTCTTCTAAAAGTCCTTTAATCCATTTTACTTCGCACATCCCTTCGCATATCGAAATCAGTTCGGCTTCGCATGTAGACAGAGCCACCAAACTTTGTTTCTTGCTTCTCCAACTGATCAGGTTGTTTCCCAGTTTAACTGTGTATCCGGAATAGGACTTTGCATCACTTGTTGAACACCAGCTTGCATCTGTGCTGACAAGAATGCTATTTTCTGATGGCTTGTATCTTAACATTTTATCTCTGGTGCCCTTCAGGTATCAATATATTCTCTTAACTCCTGTTAAATGTACTTCTCTTGCATCATTGCAAAATCGGGATAAATTGCTCACATTAAAAGAAATATCTGGACGAGTTCCGGTTGCCAAATACATCAGGGATCCGATCATCTCTTGATACAATGTCCTGTCTACTGGTTTGGAGTCTTGACATTCATCAAAACTTTGGTCTCGATCTCCCGGAGTTTGTACAATGTTACATTCCTCGAGTGCAAATTTCTTCAAGATTTTATCGATATAATGGGCTTGTGATAGATCAAAACCGTATTCTGTTTTCTTTATCTCTATACCAATGAAAGGTTCATTCTCCCCTTTTTCTTTTAAAGTAACAAATCTTCCTATCTCTGATGCTAGTTTTTCATTAAAGGTTTTATCCGCTCCGGCTATTATTAGATCATCCACGTATAAACCCAATATTCCATATTCCTTTCCTTTTCTAAAAGTGTACACACATGGATCATATTGCGATCTTTCCATTCCCAGTTGTATCAGTATCTCGTTGATCTTTTTATTCCAACAATGGCCCGATTGTGGAAGTCCATATATACTTTTTAACAATTTGCAAACTTTGTCTTCGCCTTTTTCAACAAATCCTTCCGGCTGTTTAATAAAAATAGTTTCTTTCAATTCTCCGTAAAGGTAGGCGGTCTTCACATCATATGATGTTAAAACCAAATTCAACTGAGCTGCTAGGGCTACAATTGCACGAAGACTTTCTTTTCTGATCACTGGTGAAAAAGATTCCTCATATTCCACGCCATATTTTTGATTACAACCTATAGCAACTAATCTAGCTTTTCTTCTATAAACACCTTCACTAGGCGTACTCTTTATGCTAAAGATCCATTTGCAGTTTATGATCTTCATATTCTTTTCTCTTTGAACGAGAGTCCATACTTTATGCTTGTTAATAGAGTAAAGTTCTTCTTTCATTGCTTCGAGCCATTCATATTTATTCTCGCAGTTAATCGCCTCCTCATAATTTTCGGGAATACGTTCTTCTGGTTCTAATATAAAATTCACGTTATTTCTTTCTTTTATTCTTTGCGAACGTCGAACGCCTTGTTCAAGCAATTTCATTTCTTCTTCTCTCAGTTTTGCTCTGTGTTTTTCCTCTAAAACTTTTTGAGTATCTCCCTTTTTGCGACCTGACCTTACAATTCTTTCCGCGTTAGGTTCGTCTAGCGTGGGAATCGTTTCTTCATTTAGTTCTGAGGTTCCTGGACGCGTCCGGTGGTCGATTTCAATATCATCTTCCTCTTCCTTTTTATATGAAAAATGGTCGTAATTTGTGTCTTCTTGAAGATTTTTTGCATAATCAATTCCTTTCTCATTTTCGACAAATTTTACTGATCTTACTTCTTCTATTTTCTTAGTGATTATGTCATACACTCGATAAGCCTTTCTTTTCAGAGAATAGCCTACAAAAATACCTTTTCTACTTTTAGGCATAAATTTACTTCTATGTTGTTGTGTAATGGGCCAAAACGCCAAACAACCGAATATTCTGAAATGTCGAATGGAGGGTTTTCTTCCTTTCCATTTCTCCATTGGTGTATCAAGCTTGATTGACCTATGTGGAGTACAGTTTTTGACATATGATGCAGTAGCGACTGCCTCCGCCCAGAAAGCCATGGGTAATCCTGAATCAAACAATAATGTCCTTGCTGTTTCAATTAGGTTTCGGTTTACTCTCTCCGCAACTCCGTTACTTTGTGGCGAGTAGGTGGTGGAGAGTTGGTGGTGTATTCCATTTTTAATTAAGAAATTCTTGAATCTGTGATTAGTGAACTCTGTGCCATTATCAGTTCGCACATCCTTTATTTTCAGGTTTAGCTCATTTTCCACTCTTGCCTTAAATTCTTCAAACTCCCCCAAAGTTTCATCTTTGTTTTTCAGAAAGTAGATAAAGGTTCTTCGGCTGAAGTCATCAACCAGAACAAAAAAATATTTTGATCCACCTAGAGATTGGTATGGCATTGGACCACACAAATCCATATGCACCAATTCAAGGGGTTTGGTTGTACAGTTGGTGGTAACGGAATGGTAAGGTTGTCGAGTCAATTTCCCCATTATACAAGCTTCACATTCTGGCAAGTTCTTAAATTTAACATTAAACCCCAATACTATATTCCGTTGAATTATCTCTTTCATGTACGCTTCGTTCAAATGATTCAGTCTTCTATGCCACAAGCTGATATTGTCATTTGAGAAATCATCTTTTGTGGTCATGACATTCTCCGTCTTTTCCGAGTATTCATCTCTGGACCTTGTTTCCATTGCATACATCCTATCCTGGATTTGAGCCTCTGCAATTAAATCATCCTGTTCATTGTAAATCTTTGCTCCATCTCTATTGAAAATTACAGTATTTCCTTTGTTAGTTAATTCGTATATTGATAAAAGATTAGACCTTAAGTTAGGTACATGCAGAACTCCTTTAATTTGAACATTCTCAATTCCGTTTTCGGTACAAGTAGAAACCTTGATATCACCTTTACCTGTAGCATGTGTAACTTTACCTTCTTCTGCCAAATTTATCTCACTTTCATAAGGCATTACATTTTCCATCCAGTCCAAGTGTGGAGATAAGTGCGTAGTACACCCTGAGTCAAGACACCAGGTTTGTATCTGGCTATAATTATTTGAGGAGTTTTAAAAAACTCGATCTGTGCTGGTATTGAAAGTTTGTTCCGCAGGCTTGCTTGAGACGGTATTCGCATTATTTCTGAAATTTTGTTTGTTATAGTTCGTATTTGAATTTGCATTTCTTTTCCCATGTTGTTCTTGAGTTCGCTTATTTTTGAACCAGCAATGTTTAGCTAAATGTCATTTTTTATGGCAAACAAAACACTCCTTTTGTCGATTCTGTTGATAGTGATTTCTTCTGTCTTTACTTCTGTAAGCCTGTTCATTTTCATCAGAATGACTCCCATTCATCTTAGAATTCATTCGATTCTCTTCCTCTCTAAGTGACTGCCGAATTTCATCAAGAGTTAAGTCTCTTCTAGTTCTCAGTACAACAGCGATCTTTTCCAATCTTGGATGGATACCTCGCACAACATGAAACGCTAGTTCTCTTTGGGATATTTGGTGTCCGAGTGAAGAACTTTGGGAGGCAATATTTTTGGCTCTAGCCATATATTCATTTATCGATTCATTATTTTTCATCTTGATATTCTTAAGTTCAAGTCCAATATCAATGATCTTATCTTCTAGGTTGCCCGTGTAGATTTTCTTTAATTCATCCCATACTTTCTTTGCTTTAGTTTCATCTAGAAACATTCCTGCTTGTTCATCTGATAGAGTTGTAACTATAATTCCAAAGGCTTCGTCATTCTTTTCACTCCATATTTGCCAAGCGACTTCATCTTTTATATCAGGCTCGGGATCCAAAATTACGCATTTAAATAATTTCTTTCCACGTAAAAGTGCTCCGACTTTTAAAGCCCAAATCGGATAATTTGTTCCTGTTAAAGGTTCAATTTTTGTCGTTGGCGAAAAATTGCAATCCATTTTAGCCTTGTTTTCAACTTTTTAAAAATAAACAATATAGTTTAAAGGTAGTTTATAATTCAAAAAATGTTTTTTTTCAATCCTTATATTTAAAACTTTCTTTTATCAATATAATTCAAATTCTATTGAAATATATTTCAAAATTTACATACCTTGATGCAGAAGAGATCTTTGTTTACCGATTAGAATAAATGTATCAAACTTCTGATAAAATATTTTCGCTTTTTCTCAAGTTTTAAATTGAACCGCGGTCTGCTACCATAAATTGTAGTATTTTAAATAATTACAACTCTCTTTAAAGCAACAAAATAATTATTTATTGCATTTAGCAAGACAAGAAAGCAAACAAAAACAAACACCCGAAAAGCCAAACCAAAACTTATAGGTTAGTTCCTATTCCAAATCTAGCTTTCACACAGAGTATTCAAAAATAAAATACAACAGTTATGATAAATATTATAAGAAGGTTGTGATCTATCTAACTCAAAATATACTACAGAATGTGTCCCCGGTGATGAAGGTTTGGTTGGGGGAATGACATGTAATGAGTGATGACCTAACAAACCTATTATAAAAATAAAAGAAATAATTTGTATACAAATTAGTTAAAATTATTATTAAGCTACAAGTTAAAAAGAGAAAGATGTTGTAATGGTGATGTATCAATGAAGTAAAATCAAGGTTATAAAAAAATAAAAACGCATAAAATGAATGATAAAAGAATAAGAGAAAGTATATAATACAAAATGGTAAATATGGTAAAATGAATCGTACAAGGAAAATAATATCTTATTGCATAAAAGATGAGAGGAAAAAAAATGAAGTTAGTTTATTGACTGAACGTATAATGTGACGCTAAGGTTGAAAAAGGGAAAGAGGGTATCTGAGCATGTTTCTGCAAAGTAGTATCCCAAGCATTCTGCAATGCAATGCGAACTTGTTTAAGTGAGGCATTGTTTTCATTAACAGAAAGCCTAAGATATTCCGTCTGCATCATTAGTTCAGACAGTGAAGAGAGGTGGGAAGATTGATGGAGGTAAAAGGGGGAGGTAGAGGTAAGAGGGATCCCTGTTGTCCATAATGATTGTGCCCGGTTGAATTATGAAAAAAAAATGAAAATTTGAAAAAATGGTGAATTGATATGATGAGTCGGGCGATGAGAAAAAAAAAATCGCGCTGGATATCCTGAACTCACTATTGGTATAGCGAGGAAGGATTGTTCCAGTCGGATTAATCAATGAAAAAAAACAAAAATGTTCGGCGAACTGGAATCCCTTGGAAGGTAGTTGGAGGTTTGAAGGATGCGGAAAAGGAAAGGTGGGTGTAAGAGATTTATTGCTGTCAATTTTGATTGTGTCCGGCTTGTGTGGTGAAAAGAAAAAGTTAAAAAATGAAAAAATGATGAGCCAGACGATGAGAGGAAAAAAAAAATTCTAACTGGGTCTCCTGAGCTCACTATTTGGAATGATATAGCGAGGAAGGGTCTTCTAGTTAGTTTAATCAATAAAAAAAAAAGAAAATGGCTGACGAACAATAATCTCTTGATGGGTATAAAAAGTTGGGAGGAAAGGTTCATGGGATAGAGTTAGAGGTTGTAAGGGAAGCGTCAAAAATAACATTTTGAAAATCTATTAAGAAAAATAAAATGATAAATGTTTTATCTGTTTAAGAAATATTATAAATATTGTTAGGTGTAGGTTTTTTAAAATGTTGCCTAAAATAGTTGAAGTTGTAAAATTCTAAGTCTAAACATGATGAAAAAAGAAAATAAAAATATTAAAGGTAATAATATATAAAGGGTTGATTGGTAGCTGATGGCATTAATGTTGATGGTTAATAAACAAAATGATATTATCGATTAATATTGAAATGTTTTATCTACATCTGTAAGTTAAAAAACAAAGTCCAACACCACAAAACTAGGTAAACTGTAAGTCTATTTACAAATAAATGAGAGAAAAGCTAGCAAACCTATTAAATGGAAATAATTTGGGGCACCAATTGGTTACTAGAATAAAAATAAAGATAAAGGGGAGTAGTGGTGACACATTGATATAATATTATAAAACTACAAAAAATATATAAGAGGAGTACATAGGAAGGATAAATTTAAAGTAAACACACACAATAGCGAAAGTAAATATTTGAGGGGGGGGAAGTTGGTATACTATTTACAGTTTTTTTTGTTACTTAAGGTGCTTTGAGTATTTACAACATAGTTTCAGGGATGTAATACAGGAAGGAGGAGAAGTAGAGATAATAAAAGTAAAATAAAATATAAAAGAAAATTGACTTAAGAAAATCGTTTGCGATAGGTAGTGCCGCAGTGAGGAATAAAGGAAGAAGGTCTGAATTGATTTCTGCAAAGGACATCTCAGGAGTCCTGCCCTGCAATACGAGCTTAGAAGTGAAGTATTGTTTTCAGGGTTCAGCAATCTCAAGATGTTTTGTAAGTAGCATTAGATCAGATGGGCAAAAGGTGTGAAGATTGAAGGAGAGGTAGGTAATGGGAGAATATGGGAAAGAATTTTTTTTCTGAGAGAGGTTAAAAAGAGATGGTGGCTCAAGAGCTGCGCTGCTGTCGGTGATTGAGCTCGACCAGATGAAAAATAAAATTAAACGAAAAATGAGTGGGCGCATCGTGCTGATGATGGCCTGGGTCGAGCGTTAGAAAAAAAAAATCTCGCTGGTTACCCAAGCTCTCCGTGTGGAGTTAACATGGGGAGGAAGAGTGTACCAGGTCGATGGATCATTAAAAAATAAAAATTAAAAAATGTTGACGAGCAGGAGTCTCAGGAACCGTTGAAGAGGTTAGAGGATGGAGGTAGATTGTGAAAACAGGGCTCGACTGTTGCCATTGATTGATTGAACCCGGGTTTGAGGAAAAACGAATGACATAAAGAATGCTGGGACGGCGACCTGGGTGTAAATAAAAAAAAGTCGGCAAACAGGAACTCTGCGATGGACGAGGGGTGGTTAGAACGAAGGCATAGAAGGCCAATGAAAAATGATCAAGAGACGAGAGAAGTATGGAAGGCAGAGTTGGAAGGATCAAGATATAAGAAGGGACAGTTGACATAAGGCGTCACTGTTAAAACAAAATTTTTAAGTTAAAATTAGTTTAGACGTAGGCCATGGAAAATTAAAACAAATGATGTCAAAGAATATAAGGTTTCAGGTGATGTTTATATAGGTTGGCTAATGGTTTTAACTGTTTAGGGATGGAAGGAAAAGAAATATCTTAATGTAAAATAAATATCCTAAAATATATGGATTGATTCTAAAATATAAAATGGCACACATCAAGGATCGTAAAAATATAAGTGAATAAGATTTTAAAAAATATAGTAAGTATTTAGGTTAGTGTGTTCCCCATGTGATGCAATGCTTATAAACGCAAATTAGACGATGTTTGGAAAAGTCAAAAGTGGTAAATAAATTGAAATGCCATTATGATTTGTTTTTTATTTTTTCTTAATTATAATTTCAGAGACGTCTCACATGGTGAGAGAGAGAAAAAGGAAAACGTACTTATCAAAAGTAGTAAAATGTTACAAATAAACTTATAATGGATATCTGAAGGTTTAGAGTGACGCAGTGGTAAAAAAAAGGGGAAGTCTGAGTTGAATTTTGCAATGGCGTTCGGCAATGCAATACGTGCCTGTGTAAGTGAGGTATTGTTTTCATTGACCGAACTGCCAAGACTTTTCACAATCAACATTAGATCAGACAGGGGAGGTAGGTAAGTTGAAAGTGGAGAAATGGGAAAGGTGGAGTCAAGAGTTGCCTGTTGCCAATGATTGAGCTCGGATTAAAATTGAAAAAAAAAAAGTAATAAAATGGTAAAATGATGGTTGTGATGATGATCCGAGCGTTGAGAAAAAAAAAAACTCGAACTGGTCACCTGAGCTCACTGTTGGGAAATGTACAGCGAGGAAGGTAGAGCCAGCTGGTTGAATCAAAATAAAAAAAAAATAGAAGTTTGTTTGGCGAGCAGGAGACTCTTGACTGCGGGAAATATGGAAGGTAAGGAAGGTAAAGGGTACTGTTGCCAATGATGATTGAACAACCCGACATAGTTGAATGTAATGAATGATGTTGTCGGGTGATGGATAAAAAAAAAAGAAATAATCTTTGGATTTCCTGAACTCGTTATCGGGAATTGTATACCGAGGAAGGATGGTCCAATAGATGAATTAATTTTAAAAAATAAAATGGGTGGCAACAGGAACCCTATGGGAGACTATGAGGTTGAGAGGAGGTGTGTTAAAGAGGTGTGAGTAAGTGGTATAGGATGGGAAGATAGGATTGAGAGAGAGAGGCGTCAATATGAGAAAATAATAATAATCTAATAAAAAACAATGATATCAGAAATAAGACGATCTTAAGGTATTTTTAAAAATATATAAATGTTATATAAAAACTCAAATGATGTTTAAAAACTTGAATTTTATAACGTTTTAGAATCTATATATGCTGACAGATGAAAAATAGTCGAATAGTAATGATTCAAAAGATTGCTGATGGCTGAATATTCTAAGATATAATGAGCAATGACAATAATAACTATATAATAATGTTGGCTTGGATGGTTATAATGGCTGAGTGGTTGAGGTATAGAAAAATAAAATAAAGACATATAGCATACAAATATAAAAAAGTTGATAGCTTGATGGATGGCATTGGCGAAGATGTTTTGTTCTAGTATTGATAGGGGAATTTTCAATTTTGGGATGTTATATTTGTTAGTAGAAAAAATATTTGAGTAATTCTTAATAATATTCATAAAAGTTAAAACCTTTTTGATTCCTAACAAGGGAGCCGGTAATGTAGTGTATGTTCGTATTAAATTGTACTCAGAAGGCCTATAATTGAATGATTGACAGATAAGAGTGTTGAAGTAGGAAGGAATATCTCTGCTAATGGTGGATACAAAGGTCATTCCACCCCTTTAGAAGTAGGGAAGGAAAGACGAAGTAGAAAAAAAAACTAGGGGGGAGTTCAGTGCGTCCTTGAGCTGTCGTTGGGATGAAGATTGGATTTAATTGTCCTTTTAGGAGGCCAAGATGGCGTCTCCTTTGGTCTCATGTACAGGATCGATTTTAGAGATGGTGGGGACCTAATTTTTAAAACTTTTAAATATTGAGAAAATATCAATTGAAATAGTAATAGGTCAAGTAAAATAAAGAGCGTAATAAATTTAATTATTAATACTATGGCCATAAATGAGGTATTAAAAAAAAACAAATAAGTTTAGAAAATATGATTCGAGTAATTAAAATATAATATGATTTTTTTATGTAAAATTGAAATTAATGAATTGAAATTTAAAAGTTGCTTAAAATAAAGTAAAAATTGATAAATGAGGGTGTACAAGATTTAAAATTTGAATTTAAATGCTATAAAAATGGTAAAATAATGAACTTGATGGATTTATAATAATAATGTTATTGCTATTAAAATGGTATCGAATAATTAATTCAGAGCAAACGGAGATAATGTTACATTAAATAGTTCTGTAGAGAAAATTCTCCTACCAGATGGATGTCTTGAATGGTTCTTGTGGAGTGGGTTGCGATGAGACTTGGTGATCTTTTTTGCGGTGGTTGCCATGGGACATCGTCGATGCTGGTTGGCGGGACAATGCCAGGACTTCTCGATGAATCTTGTCTGCCTGTTCGAGCCGATGGAGTAAGATGGTCGTGGCGCAGGAGATGTCGATGGGGGCGATGATGACCTCCTCGGCACGAGACACGGCTAGTCCCTGAATGGCGTCTGTTAGGCGGCTTACTAGGTCTTCGCAGTGGTGCTGCATGTTGGTGAGGGCATCCGCGACGTAGTCGTCTCTGACCTCCGTCATCCTCTGCATGCTGCTGTCCTCAGTTATCCTGTCGACTTTAACGGGTTCTGTAGTAATCCCGAGCAAGCCGATGTGGAATGTACTGGGCAGTCGTGGTTGTGGGTGCGTGATGGGATTCCCGCACTGGGACAGCAAGAGACAGAGGCAGGTCTAGATGGTAGCTCCAAGAGGTAGAGGTAGACCACAGACGAAGGCAGACAGACCACGGGCGCCCAAAGCCTACATCGCGGATAGAAGGGGGTGAGAGATCCCACCGACCGTATAACGGTGTCGCTCTGAAAACAACTACTTTGTCTAATTTCTGTGTCTTTTTATACTGGACTCCCGCATATGGTGGCGAGTTCTCATTGGTTCCTATAATCACGCCACCTGTCAGGCGCCGGGTTGTTTATCACGTCTGGCCACCTGTTGACGGGGTGATTGAACTCATTATCATAAACACCTGTTCGTCTGGGTTATGGCGTCGTCTGGTCTACCTTTACCTCTTTGTTTTATTTGTCACTTCCATTGTTATACAAGGTCGATACATATTTTATATAGATATGGGGTTATGATAAATATTATAAGAAGGTTGTGATCTATCTAACTCAAAATATACTACATATATATGTCATAATTTGTACATAACTGGATGTATTCCGCCCAATATGTATGCAATGTATGATCTAAAGAATTTTAATAAAGACAAGGCTTAGAAATCTGGGGAGAAAGGCCATCAAAGAGGAACAGTCATTAGCAGGTTTTATTATCCAGGAACTCATAAAACTGAGTTCATGAACCTTCGTTTCCGGGATCATGTCAGAACAAGATAAGGACAAAGGATTAGCAAAGATCCAATCAGAGTCCAGGAGGATTAGCTAGGAACCAATGGAAAACTTACACGAGTCGACCATCAGCCAATCAAAGCCCTGAGAAGTTTTCGTGTTAAATCGCGAACTGGGTTTAGTTAGTCAGGAACTCGGCATCACCGAGACGAGTTAGGAGCTCGCTACCATCGCAACAAGTCGGGACCTGGTACCAAGGAACCGGTTGGAGCCACCATCTTCTCAACGATCAGATAAGTCCAATCCTCAATAATGTGAACAGCCATAGATATTAGTCAAATCCGACAAATAGCTTCAACCCCTTTCTCCCTTGATCGCTGGCCTATTTCAATTCAATTCTGTGTCCTCGTTATTTTTCCCCTGTGTGAATACCTTACTATCTCAGCAAACACGACTGCGCCCACCTCAATCATCAATCACTCAATCAATTTCAAAAAGACAATCGTCCAATATTACAGTGAGTCGACAGGATAAAATGGAAAACGGACGAGACCAAGTAGCGAAAATTAACGGCAGCGGGCTAGGGGAGAGAAAGGAAATTTCACGACACACCCTAGCGGCGGTTTTACTTCAGTTGACGGCGACCCTGCAGGGAGTAAAGATGACCCGACGCGAGGGGACGTACCGGACACCCGCCGGCGGGACATACGCCGCCCACAGCCTCCGCCGAGTGACCGACCGGAAGACGGACGGGGCTGCCGCCGACATGTGGCCGAGCGACCTGACGCGCCACCCCGAGGGGCCATCACCCACCATGCCGGATCCGTACACCAATGTCCAGAAAAAACCAAGTATGTGGTCTGAACCATCCCAACAAGCTCGACACTCGAACGCACGGCCAGTGCAAATAGCCCAAAATCGACACGCGAACGCGCGGGCAGTGCAAACAGCCCCAACTCAGCAGCACGCCCGGCGTCCCACACCCTTACCACATGCCGAAGACGTACGAGCCGCCCAAGCCTTTCGGCCCTGTGTAAGGCCTCAACTCTTTATCGTCAACCAGTTGATGATGAAACTGCATATAACCCATGAACTGTCGCCCCCATTTTTAATTGATACAGGCGCAAGTTTGAATATAGTGCCCCATAATCTCTATAAAATGTTAAAACTAACCTCCCTAATTTAAAATTAAAAGAACAGTCTATAGACCTACAGGCTATAAATGGTCTTGTAATAACAATAGGTAAAATAGTACTCCCCCTAACAATAGGTAAACTAACTAGAAAAGAGAATTTCCATGTGGTGGAAGCACCTCTGCCATTTGGAATTCTCGGTATAAATACCCTCCGTAATTTTAAAATAGCAATAGACTTTAACAACGGCACTATATTCCAACTTGGCGCCCCATTGTCTACCCCTACCTATAATTTCCACCATGTACCCAAGGAATGCACGTATTGGGAGTGCCAAGCGATGTCACGAAGGATTCACCATGCACACCAACCTTCCGCACATGGCACCCAATGCGCGCATCCATTGGTCAAAACCCAATCACCCACCTGCCAATCTAGTCACGCGCAGGCACAACACAACTTTTTCACTAAGGCCAATTGCCTTTACTATATGCCCGCAATTCACAAGGCGACAACGGCTTCAAATCACAACGACAATGCACAAAATGTGTCCCCCCAACAGGACAACTTTCACACTAAACACACGCGTGACCCCACGTCACCACACGACCGTCACGCACGTGTACATCGCAACAAACACGACACTCACAACAACCACACCCAGACAATATCCATCCAACGGGATAACTCACACACAGAGCACACACGTGACCACACGTCGTCACACAACAGTCACACGCACAACCAGCGCAACAAGCGCGACACTCGCACCAAAAGACGACAACACCACGCAAACACATGCACAACCACTGCCAATACCACTACACCATCTACACGAAACATAGAGACAATCCACGCCACCCAACAACCACACAATCGCAAAACATTGCGATCTTTCTTAAGCGCTGTGAACGCTTACAAAAAGTTCATTCCGGACCACGCCCGCTTGCGGACGCCACTTGTCAACCTTCTAAAAAGGGATGCCATGTGGGTCTGGGATGACGAATGCCAGAAAGCGTTAACTAGCCTGAAAGAAAATCTTACAACACATCCCACGTTACACCTTTACCAGGAAGGTCTGCCATGCCAGGTGTACTGTAACGCCTCAACACTCGGCATCGCAGGCCTCCTCAAACAGGTCTACTCTGATGGGAAAATTTACACAGTCCAAAATTTCAGCCGCGCTCTGCGTGCACACGAACGAAATTATTCCATATCTGAACTACAATGCCTAGCAATTGTTGAGAGTATGGATAATTTCCGCGTCTGTTTAATGGACAGAAAATTTACAATATTTTCTGACTATCACGCATTGCAGTGGCTGAAAAAGATCAAAAACCCGTCAGGCAGATTATTTCGATGGAGATTAAGGCTATCGAGATACGAATATGAGGTCCGTAGCATAAATGGAGTACAACAATATGAAACGGTCGCCATACTTCGTAACCCGTTCTGTGGCTTCTTAGACGCCTCCCTCATTAAGAGCCATCAGCCTTCCCCATCGGGAAAATCTAGCTTGACCATTGATCACAATGGACTGCATACCGTTTCCCGAAAAGGTGTAACTAAAATTATAGTTCCAAAACCACTCACAAATAAACTACTTAAATCAGTACACACACAACACGACCATCCAAACATCTCAAAGATGACGAGACTCATCTCTGCTCAATATTATTGGCAGAACATGACTCAAGACATTGCAAAACAGGTAAAAACCTGTCCCACCTGCCAATTCGCAAGAAGTATCGATGAATCCAACCAACCTCTCCAAAGAGACACCGATACAGCCCACAGAAACAAACTAAATCCGTACACAAAACATACCACACACACAATACAAACAATAACAAATTTACACCATCTACGACAGAGGAACGATTATACGTTTCCACTTAAAACTCCTACACACAGCATTTCTTCAACAGAACCATTGACCACCAAACTGGCGAACAGCGAACCTGACAGTCATTTAGATCATACCATTTTATCCAAAAAACAATTCACGCAACTCACACTTAGTCACAAGAAATGCGATATAGCCCATCCCCAAAAACACCCCGTTCCAAATCCGCCACAATCAATAGAAGTCCAACCCGATATTCAATAGCCCCAATTCATGGCAAAAACATGGGAGAAGATGTGCCAATATCCCATTTTTCATCTGATATCTATTATATGTCTTCTGGTTCTACCCTATAGACTCGCCCCATTTATATTCATAGTTCACATACTAATATATGCACTACGGCCACGACGGCTGTAGCAACTACAGGAAACAATCTTCCATATAGGAAATTCCGTCCTAAAAGCCATCTTCCATATAGGAAGTTCCGTCCATGAAGCCATCTTCCATATAGGCCAAGCAATTGTAGAATTTCTAGATCTCCTGTGGGAGATTCTCGGAGAAAACTTAGAAAAATTCAAAGGGCCTCGACCCAACTAATAAAACGGTGTCCAGAGGGAGTAACACAATCAAAATCAATTAGGAGGACAAATTAGGGGCCGTGCAAGAGATCAATTAGAAAGCCGGAAGTGAAATGGAGACCATTTTGCTTCCCGCGCGGCAACAAAGACGTCCGCCATTTTATCGGTCTCAAATTACACCAGGGGAGGAAGATAATTTTAGGACCGCGGGCCTCTCTTGGCCGACAGATAAAATTGAGGTCCAGCGTCCTTCCCGATATGGACAATCTTTAACATCACCAATCTTGGATTCCAGTTCGAGCCTACATATCGACTTTTACAAAAAAAAACACAATTTAATTATATTAATAGCATCATATTAATACATTTTCAGTCTCCCAATGAGTTTTACATTTCTATTCTCATATTTCTTTTTCTAAAGACTTCCCAAAAAACGTTACATTTACCCACACTAGGCACATATCCAACCTACACCCAGACACAACAGACCTTAAACTTTTAACAACACGCGGGTCTCAAGGTTAAATATGAACAAAAGCACGCACATTACCACTTAAAGGAAAGGAAAAATTAGGTAGCAAAGCTTTCGAGCTTACGTTTCTTCCGAAAGGAATAAACAACCACTTTAGAAGGGTCGAGGACTCTCCTCGAACCCTGTACTCAAAGATTTTGACTCCGGTTATGACACCCGATATAAAAAGTGGATATCGGGCGAGAGTATCTTAAGTGCCCTAGGGAATTGCGTAAAAATCCCTAGAACGCATTAAGGCTCGGGACACATTAACATAATACACTCGGCCTTGAGATCTCGAAAAACAACACAAAAACAAAATACACAAGTAAGGTTAATTAGATTCCCATGTCTCCTGTATACATAATATAAAGCACAATTGGGAAAGATCATGTTTCTACCCATGAGTCGCACGGGAAAGACAAAAAATCTACGAGGCAAATAAGGTAGTTGATTGCGCGGCGTGACATAGATTTTGGCATGTAATTTGATTACGAAGAGAGTTTGCGAACCTCGCTATACATTTTTCTTATATCATTCATTTACATTATTTTCTTATTTTAAAATCGAAATTCTTAATCAAATTTACCATTTATCCTTATTCAAATACTTATCATTTGTTTTAATCAATTATTTACCATTTATATAACCACTTCTTTTTATTTTTTTATTTATTTTTTTTTATTCATAAACCAACAACTAAACAAATTTTTATCAACGAAAACTCACTGGTTTTCTTTTAAAATTAGATATTTTATATTGCCACGTTTTTATTTTTAAAACGCTAATTTTAGTTTAGTAAAACTTTATTTTTAAAGTTTATTATTTTAAAAGTGAAATGTTTGTTAATGAAATAGACATTTTGCCTAAACTCATTTATTGCTGCTTTCTTTTACAAGCCATTTGTTTATGTATATTTTTACATATCGTTTTTATTGAGTTTTTACTAATTTAGTATGTACATCATTGACTTTTAATGAATGGAAAATAAAAATGAAAATAAACATATGAAAAATTAAAATAACATTTTAAAGGAAATTATGTACAATTGAAAATTGTTTCTGTAACGTCTCATATTCCCCTTCTTGAAGCATTTATTCTCGGGTAATAAATGGTCGAAGTTGAGATATGTGAACGCGTCTTGCTTGCTTTTGGTCTTTCAGAGAGATATCGTAGGTTACATCAGATATCTTTTTTTGAATGACAAATGGTCCTTCATATTTTGGTGATGTCTTGATGAGACGAGGGTCGTTGAAGGCAATTTTTCTTATGACTAAGTCTCCTTCTTTAAAGACATACTTGGGGTGATGGCTATCGTGTTTAATCTTCCACTTACTTCTAATTTGTTCTGTCCGCAGGCTAGCTTTCTTCCTGGCTTCTTCAATTGTAATTGGAGTTTGGTCGGCAAATTCGGGTACATTACCGATTCCATACATTAAGAAAAGCGGTGAAAAACCAGTCACGTCATGTGGTGTGGAATTATAATTTTTGACAACTTGCGGTAACAATGAGCTCCATTTACATCTAGGTTTCTCTAGAACAGCTATTCTCAGTTTTGTCATTATCGTATCATTTAATTTCTCACAAATGCCATTGCACTGAGGATGATAAGGCGAAGTATATGTGTGTTTAATTCCTTGTAAAGAAAGAAATTTGTTGAACTCTTTTGATATAAAATTTTTGCCATTATCTGTTAAGATAGTATTGATCGAATTAACAGATTTGATTATCTTATCAAGACCTTGAGTGACAGCTTGAGCAGTGTTTGTTATTGTGGGATATGCCCATAGATAACGAGTTGCGTGATCAACAAAAACTTGAATGAATTTATGCTTTGTGTTAGCTGCTGCTGTTCCCAGTACAATAGTGTCACAACCGATCATTTGTAATGGTTGGATATTTGACGTTGGAGTGATCATTTCTCCTAAAGTTGGTTCATGTCTGACCTTCACTAGTTGACAAGATTTACAAGATCGAACATAATTCTTGATGTCAGTTGTTATTCCTTTCCACCAATAACATTGAGTTATAAGTTTGCATGTTTTGGTTATTGATGGGTGACTCAATGAATCGTGATATTCTTCCAATATTTTTTTGGTAAGAGTTTGGGACAACTGCTTTAAAAACTCCTTTTTGTTTGATCATTACCACACCGTCGTGAGTGTGGGAATTTTTCAAGAAACTCAAATCTGAATTTTGTTGGTGTTCTTGAAGTTCTTGAGTTGCAATGTTAACAACTGGGAGTCTTGATAGGGCGTCAACATGAGTTTGTTGCTTTCCAGAACGATGAACGATGTTACATGATTTCGAGGATAAACTAAGAATCCATCTAAAATACTTAGGTTTCGGTTTCTTCATGGTGAAAAGCCATTGGAGCGCCGCATGATCAGTGATGATTTCAAATGGTTGGTTTTCTATGTATACATGAAAGTGATCAGTTGCTTGTATTACGGCTAGGCATTCCATCTCATAAGCAGAATAATTCTCTTGGTGTGGTTGCAGTGTTTTGGAGTAATAAGCAATTACATGTTCCTCATTGTCTGGACCAATTTGTGTTAGGATTGCTCCAATTCCATATTTGGAGGCATCTGTATAAACTTTAGAGGGGTAGTCCGGGTTGTAAATAGCAAGGACAGGTTTTGTAGATAGTGCCATTTTAAGTTTAGCGAATGACTCCTCTACTTCCTCATTCCAGATGAAGGGCTGATTCTTCCGAGTGAGTCGAACCAAGGGGAATGAAATTTTAGAAAAGTCCTTCACAAATTTTCTGTAATAATTTGCCAATCCCATGAACTGACGAACTTTCTTTACAGTATCAGGTCTTGGAAAGTCTTGAATAGATTTTACTTTTCCTGGATCAGGTTTTAATTGATTGTGACTGATGATATGTCCGAGGTATTTTACTTCAGTTCTTCCAAAAATACATTTCGACAATTTTAATTTCATGTTGTACTGTCTTAATTTGTCAAAAACTTTACTAAGAAGCTCTATGTGCTCTTGCCATGTTTTCGTGTACACCAATATGTCATCTTGGAAAGAGCAAGTTCCTTTCCATAATAATTCACCTAGAATATGTTGGATTATCCTTTGAAACGTTGAAGCAGCATTTTTTAAACCAAAGGGCATCACTAAAAACTCATAATGAACATCGTTTGTGACGAATGCAGTTTTTTGAATAGATTGCGGGTCCATTTCGATCTGCCAATAACCCCATGCAACATCAAGGGTAGAGAAGAAACTGGATCAATGCAATCGATCAAACATGTCCTGTATGTGAGGTAGGGGTTGCCTGTCATCCAGTGTGATCTCATTAAGACGTCTGTAATCAATGCACATCCTTTTATTTCCATCCTTCTTGGGAACCATAACAACAGGAAATGCCCAAGGAGAATCTGAAATTCTTATTAACTTGTGTTCGAGAAGTTCTTTAACTTGTTCAGCTATCTCTTCATACTCTTTTAGAGGACGACGATAGGGTCTAAGAGAAATTGGTTGTTCACTTTTCGTGATGATCTTATGTTGTATAGCTACTTTCCCCAAATCAATAGCATGCTGAGAAAATACATTCCTATTGTGTTCAAGTAATTCTTTTAATTCATGTTCTCTTATCTCTTCTAGATGATTTACAAGAATTGGATTTTGTAATCCATCAAATTTGGTGTAAATTGTTTTGTCTCTGACATCTATTAAAAGATTAAAAAGAGATGCAACATCTAATCCGATCAAGAGTGGATATTTAAAGTTCTTCATTACATGGAGAGTTACAGGTTTAATTAGTTTATCTATTCTTACCTTGGTCTGAAGGCTTCCACATGTCCTGGTAACACCATCCGCTTGGCTGATGTGAATGTCTGAATTTGGTTGAAGTTGAAGACGGGTTCGCTTGAACAATCGCCAATTGATTATTGATACTGTTGCTCCAGTATCCACAAATGCTTGCGCAGGAATTCCATTTACTTCAACACTTATGTTGATAAGCTTGAAAGCTCCTTGTGTAGGGGTATTTGTCAAAGTACTTACATTCAACAATTCCGGGGCTCCGCATACTTGTTTCACTGAAGTGTTTTGATTAGGCCTATCCTTTTTATAATTAGGATCATAATCCTCACAATCTGTGACCCAATGTTTAATTTTTATTCCCTTTTTCGAACATATTGGACACCAGAATGGGCAAACATTTTTTTTATTATCATTATTTTTTGTCGCGAGATGTATTTTGTTTTTAGGCTTAAACTGAATTGAAGCCCTATTTTGTTCAATTGAAGCTGCGATATGGAACCATTTCGTGGTGTCAGTTGGCTGTGCAGCCACAATTAAATCTTTCCAATCATTTGGAAGTCCGTCTGTTAATAAATGTATTTTTTCCTCCTTCGTTAGATGGGTTTGATTTAACAGGCGAATTTTATCTTGAAAATAATTTTCTATTGATTCTTCTCGTTTTAATATTCGATGTGATGCTGAGACAATTGGATTTGCGTTGTATGAACCAAATCTTTGAATAAACTTTTCCTTTACAACTTCCCATCTTTTTATTGCAGGATTTGAAATAATCTCGTCTGCATACCATTCAAGTGCTGAATCTGTCAAGTAGTACATAAGATTTTTGATTTTTTCATCTTCTTTTAAAGAATTATTTTCAAAATCATATAATTTGATCCATGACTCAGGCCTAATTGCCGACTTCGAGCCGTTGAATTTTTGCAACGGTTGTTTGGATTTTCCGCCATTTTTTTTTCCGTATCCTGTTCGACTGCGCCAAATGCCACGTTTTTATTTTTAAAACGCTAATTTTAGTTTAGTAAAACTTTATTTTTAAAGTTTATTATTTTAAAAGTGAAATGTTTGTTAATGAAATAGACATTTTGCCTAAACTCATTTATTGCTGCTTTCTTTTACAAGCCATTTGTTTATGTATATTTTTACATATCGTTTTTATTGAGTTTTTACTAATTTAGTATGTACATCATTGACTTTTAATGAATGGAAAATAAAAATGAAAATAAACATATGAAAAATTAAAATAACATTTTAAAGGAAATTATGTACAATTGAAAATTGTTTCTGTAACGTCTCAATATATATATTTTTTATTTTGATTTACAAAAAGCCTTTTTTCTTTTTTTCCACATCATGCACCAAGGCATTCACTTTGATTTCTCCCAACTTATTTTAATTTTGATTTCTCAAAAGCCCTAATAGAATTCCCTCGATTTTATTCCCCATCTCGAGTAGAATGGTTTAGGCACTTTTTATTTTTTTCTCACCATGCGCCAAAGCATTCACTTTGATTTCTCCCAACTTTTTTATTTTTGATTTCTCAAAAGCCGTAATAGAATTCCCTCGATTTTGTTCCCCATCTCGAGTAGAATGGTTTAGGCACTTTTTCTTTTTTTTCTCACCATGCGCCAAAGCATTCACTTTGATTTCTCCCAACTTATTTTAATTTTGATTTCTCAAAAGCCCTAATAGAATTCCCTCGATTTTGTTCCCCATCTCGAGTAGAAAATCGTTTAGGCGCATTTTCTTTTCTTTTTATCCCACTATGTACCATGGCATTCATTTTGATTTCTTACAATTAAATTTTTTTTTTTATTTCTATTAATTATACTCAACCTATATATCATCAACACCATTCTCTTTTTATCTCTTATATCACTACCAATGCTTGTATATAGCTTCTCAATAACCACAACTAATTTTCCCACAAAAATTATTTTTTTCCCTTTACAGAATTCTCTCAGGCTTCCCCTTCTTGAATTCTTCACATGTAGGGGGCGCATCTGTCATAATTTGTACATAACTGGATGTATTCCGCCCAATATGTATGCAATGTATGATCTAAAGAATTTTAATAAAGACAAGGCTTAGAAATCTGGGGAGAAAGGCCATCAAAGAGGAACAGTCATTAGCAGGTTTTATTATCCAGGAACTCATAAAACTGAGTTCAAGAACCTTCGTTTCTGGGATCATGTCAGAACAAGATAAGGACAAAGGATTAGCAAAGATCCAATCAGAGTCCAGGAGGATTAGCTAGGAACCAATGGAAAACTTACACGAGTCGACCATCAGCCAATCAAAGCCCTGAGAAGTTTTCGTGTTAAATCGCGAACTGGGTTTAGTTAGTCAGGAACTCGGCATCACCGAGACGAGTTAGGAGCTCGCTACCATCGCAACAAGTCGGGACCTGGTACCAAGGAACCGGTTGGAGCCACCATCTTCTCAACGATCAGATAAGTCCAATCCTCAATAATGTGAACAGCCATAGATATTAGTCAAATCCGACAAATAGCTTCAACCCCTTTCTCCCTTGATCGCTGGCCTATTTCAATTCAATTCTGTGTCCTCGTTATTTTCCCCCTGTGTGAATACCTTACTATCTCAGCAAACACGACTGCGCCCACCTCAATCATCAATCACTCAATCCATTTCAAAAAGACAATCGTCCAATATTACATATATCTTTAATCCTACTTTTGAAAAACTTATATAAACATTTTAAAGTTTTTATTATAAAATAAAGGGAAGAACGTTTATTTTAAAGTTTTTGTTCTTATATATACACTGACCCGCAAAATTAAAGGAACATTTTTTACCATTTATCTCAAATTATTATTCCACTATTAAAATACCTGAAATTAAAGAAATTTAATACGTATTATATGCAAATTAGCCGGTCAGGCAATGATCTTGCAGTCAGTGCATAAAAATCTTGGATATTGTTGTAATATGGGCTGTGATCGCCTTTAACTGATAGACAGGCTCTACATCGGCGACCCATACTAAGAATTAGGGAGTTTATCAGCTCCTGTGGAATCAACGCCCACTCTTGTGTTAAGGCTGTTTCTAGCTCATGAGTGTTTCTAGGAGGGGGTTGGAGGGATGAGATCCGCCGTCCTAGATTGTCCCATACATGCTCAATGAGATTTAGGTCTGGAGATCGAACTGGCCAATTCATCCGAGCAATTGCATGGTTTTGGAGAAAAGTGTCGACCACACCAGCCCTCTGTGGACGGGCATTATCATACATCAGAAGAAAGTTTTACCCATTTCTAATGCTTGAGACATCACATATGCCGCCAAGATCTCGTCCCGATACCTCTGTCCAGTCAGGGTTCCTTGCCGAAAAATATGGAGTGCTGTGCGACCACCCAAGAAAATTCCAGCCCAGAACATAGAACCTTGGATTCTGTAGGGATCCCTTCCAACCATATTCCGGGGATTATTTCTGGTCCCTACCTCTCTCCAGACAGAGACACGATGAGAATCGCTGTTTAGAGAGAATCTGGACTCATCAGTGAACACATTACACGTCTCCATTCATCTGGATTCCAGGCGACATGTTGTCTGCACCAAAGTTTCCTTGATCTCTTTTGAGGTGGTGTCAATGGCATACAAATTATGGGTCGTCGAGCATAGAGTCCTTTCATGTGAAGCCTTCTGCGTATTGTATCAGTTGATACTAAGACTCCTGTAGCTGCCTTGAGGTCACTTCGTAGTTGCGATGCTGTCATTCTTCTATTACCACGCGCAAGGAGCTTCAAATAATGGTCTTGTATATAATATGAAAAATAACAACACACTGATAAACATATAAGACATGCAAAATATTTATTTAGATACAAACATTTTCAAAAAATTTCGATTAGAAACATACATAAAAATAGAAAAGATAGAGAAAATGTACAAAACATTTTAAAAAGTGCCAATATATAAAACACATACATTTGAAAAATAAAATTATAAAATATAAATTTTTAAAAACGATAAAACGTATATATCTTTATTTTTATTAAAATCAAACTTTAGTAAAACAACATGACTATAACTAATTTAAAAAGAGAATAAACTAGAATTGAGAACTTTTGAAAGCGACCAGAGGCAAACAGAATTTAAAAAAAACATCATTTAAAATTGAGACATATATAAGTGTATAACCAATTAAATTTTTTAAAAGAGCATAAAATATAGGAGTATGCATATATGTGTTTGTATATATATAAAGACAGATTTCCCAGCACATCTGACAGCATTCCAAAAAATTCAACAAAGAAATAGAGTGAAAATAAAATTTACAATGAAAAGATCATCATATAGGGGTTTGTTCTGTAAAAAGAAGAAATATAAAAACTTGTGTTAATATCAATATGAAAGCTGAAGAGGAAGTCGAGGTATTTATGTTAGCTATAATGCTAATCTTAGGTTATACGTAGAAGATGTGTTACCTAGCATATTTGTGATACATTTATATTGTTTGCATAGTGGCTAGAATTTAATAAACAAGCAAAATTTAATGGTTAAAGATAATTTATTTCAAAAGAGGTATAAGAGCCAAGTTGAAGAGTGTTTGTGAATCAAGATGATGCATCTAGAGTGGGTTAAAGAAAGAGAACGTAAACACGTGTTATATGTCTTAACTATTAGTGCTATGTTGGAATAAATTTAGAGAAAGAGACCGATTCTTGCATATGGTTAGCTAGAGCTGTTATAAAAATTCAGTATCTACCTTGGTATAATTGCTATGGAGGAAGAAACTTAGAGAAAGAAAACAATTCTTGCATGTGGTTAGCTATGGCTGTTATATTTTATTCAGTATCTACCTTGTTATAATTGCTATGGTGGAATAGATTCAGAGAAAGAGAATAATTCTTGCATGTGGTTAGCTATAGCTGTTATATTTTATTCAGTATCTACCTTGTTATAATTGCTATGGAGGAATAAACTTAGAGAAAGAGAACAATTCTTGCATGTGGTTAGCTAGAGCTGTTATATTTTATTCAGTATCTACCTTGGTATAATTGCTATGGAGGAATAAATTCAGAGAAAGAGAATAATTCTTGCATATGGTTAGCTAGAGCCGTTATATAATAATTCAGTATATACCTTGGTATAATTGCTATGGTGGAATAAATATTCAGAGAAAGAGAATAATTCTTGCATATGGTTAGCTAGAGCCGTTATATAATAATTCAGTATATACCTTGGTATAATTGCTATGGAGGAATAAATATTCAGAGAAAGAGACCGATTCTTGCATGTGTTTAGCTATAGCTGTTATATTTTATTTAGTATCTACCTTGGTATAATTGCTATGGAGGAATAAATTCAGAGAAAGAGAATAATTCTTGCATGTGGTTAGCTATGGCTGTTATATATTTTCAGTATCTACCTTGGTTAGATTGCTATGGAGGAATAAATTTAGAGAAAGAGACCGATTCTTGCACAGGATTTGCTAGGGCTGATATATATATCTTATATTGAGGGCTATGCTCCATTCTAGCACATTTTTGAAGCTTTATTATATATGCATCTCATTCCCCTACGTATCAATGGGATTAATATTATCATCGTATGCATTGTTTTAAAAATTCTTGTCTGGTAAAGTTGACCATGCAATGGGAGCTATGGTTCAACGTTTAATATTCTTAGAAATAACACGGTGGGGATTAAAGCTAGTATATCCTCAAAAATATAATTTTGCTATAGGATTTGCATTTTGTTTTACTTCGTTTTTTCATAAATAACATGGTGGGGATTAAAGCTAGTATATCCTCAAAAATATAATTTTGCTATAGGATTTGCATTTTGTTTTACTTCGTTTTTTCATAAATAACATGGTGGGGATTAAAGCTAGTATATCCTCAAAAATATAATTTTGCTATAGGATTTGCATTTTGTTTTTCTTCGTTTTTTCAGAAATAACACGGTGGGGATTAAAGCTAGTATATCCTCAAAAATATAAATTTCTTATAAAATTTCAAATTTTAGTTTTCTTTTATTAGAGATAACTTAGCTGTAAGTCAAGCTAGTATATCCACAAAAATAAATATTATTTTGTCTTATTTTTTAAATTTTAAATATCTTTTCTTATATATAGTATATTATTTTTCAAATTATTTTTTATAGAAACGGTTATTATTTTTTAAATATCTAATTTTAGATAAAATTAGATTTGTGATTTTATTGTAATTGAGGAAATAGGTTTCCAAAACTATTTTTATCATCATAATACGGCAATTGCTTTACAATATCAGATATGTCAGGTGGGAAAGGCTGCTGAGTAAATGGCTCTGCAGTCATAGAAGGTTGGATTAGTGTTAAAGTATCATCTTCAACATTCACATCTTTTTGGTCAGATGGGGTTGTACACGTCGATGCTGTTAAATAAGCTAGTATATCCTCAGAAATGACATTTGGTAGCGGATCCATTGACCTTTCATTACCTTCGTCAATTTCTGTTTGTTTAAAGTCAGCGGCATCATCCGTGGAGAGGGAGGTGACATTTCCAGTGTCTTGATAGTCAGTGACATCGTCCATGGAGAGGGAATCAATGTTCTCAATGTCTTGATAGACAGGGATATGGTTTGTGGAGAAGAAGGTGACATTCCCGATGTCTTGATATTCAGCCACATCGTCCGTGGAAAGGGAAGTGACAGTTCCAATGTCCTGATAACCAGCCACATCGTCCGTGGAAAGGGAAGTGACACTTCCAATGTCCTGATAACCAGCCACATCGTCCGTGGAAAGGGAAGTGACACTTCCAATGTCCTGGTAATTAGCCACATCGTCCGTGGAAAGGGAAGTGGTATTCCCAATCTCTTGATAATCGGCGACATCGTCCATGGAAAAGGAAGCAACACTCCCAATGTCCTGGTAATCAGCCACATCGTCTGTGGAGAGGGAAGTGGTATTCCCAATCTCTTGATAATCGGCGACATCGTCCACGGTGGGAAAAGCGACATTTTCAATGCCAACCATCTGTTCACTTTGTCCATTTTCTGACGGCGAAATGGAATCGTCATCTTGCATTGTAACCACCTCTGTTGTCATTCCAACATTCGTAAAATCCATATCTGTGAGAATATCGCCAAAATACATTGGTTCTGTTGTATTTTGACCCTGTTGGAGTCCATTAATTGCAGTATTCCTTGGAGAAAAGGCATTTGCCATAACAAGATTTTCTTGGTTACATGTAACCATTTTTGGCGAATTTTCTATTTCCATCGAACACTCATCCATACTTGGTGGTTTCTCATGAGTCTCTTTTAAGAAATCCTTAGATATTCTGAGGATAACGACCTTTTTATCAGCGAGTGATATACGTTGGATTCTGCTAACATCTTGCTCTTCAGGTTGTAGGGCGTAAATGTTCTTCTTAGGTTTCTTTGGAGCTTTCTTTACTTCTGCAACATACCAATTCTTTGTGAGAAGTCATAGACAAATGTAGGGTCCAAGGCATAAAATCTAAAACATATTGCAATTCTATTACACATGAGAAAATGTATAGAAAAATTGAATGAAACAATAGGAGAAGGCTATAAAAATTATGATTCTCTATCTTTTCATCAAATGAAGTTTAAATGTAAAAAGAAGAGACATACATTTTGTGGAGAGATAACTTAAAGACAGAGAACGATTGTGACGCCAGGTACCATTTGGGAAAATTCGCCTTACTTGTTCTTGTTGAAGATATAGTTTAACAGCGCCACTATATATATCATGGGACGACCGCTGGACTTTCCCTTGGACAAAGGACATTTCTTCACCCTGCACTTGTCCTCGCCGGTCCTAGGAAGAAAGGTCCCTGTCGCGATAGCTGCGGGGTAAGAAGACCCTGCCCTAGAACTGGCCTGTTGGTTGGGAAGTGGCAGGGGCGCTCACACCCTTGGAGATGAGGGAGTGTAGAGGCGACTTCGCGTGGCAGTCCTCGCGCCAGTGGTTTCACTGACGTGGGTGAGCCATGAGTCTTGAAACTCTTGGGTCGTCGCTCTGTGTGTGCGTGATTGGGAGCGTCCTTGCCTAGCGCGTCATGGAAAACCAAGGAGTACACACAGCAGTAGCACCCCCCGCCTTCGCGCGGTTCCCCGTGTCAACCTCGTACCTCAGAGGTCTTTGATTCGTCAGAAGTTTCAGGGAGTACAGGGAACTAAGGGTACGAGGGCCAAAGGGGGGAGTCCTTTTGAAGCATAGGATGGGTTTAACCAAGTCCAAACGAGAGGGCTCGGACAGCAACCTGGCCATGAAACTCTCGTAGACGCCTGTGGGCTGATTGTTCGAACCCATGGAGCTAGACCATAAAGGCAGGCGCGAGGAGCCAAACTAAATGGCCGCTCGGTGCATGGAGAATGTATCATTCCCTTGGCTCGGTGACTGAAAAAGGACCGGCTTATGGACCGAGAGGTCTGGATGGCCAAATTGCTCCTAGGATGTCCCAGATGTCGCGATCGCTAGGTCTGTTCTTGGATGACAACAGTTACCCCGTCTTCGGAATTGTCAGGTTTCGAGACTTTCTTGAAAATGGACGCCTCAATGGCAGGCTTCTTGTACCTTGAACCTAAGAATTAGCCACAGTGGCTGCTGACAAGACAGCGCGGCTTCCTTGATCGTTCTCTTTTACCACACAATACTCTGTACTCGCCCCCCTTTCCAACCTCTTACTCCCATTTAATGGCCGCTATTTTCGGATTATTTGTGAGAAACTTCGAAGTCCAAGGGACCAAAAAAATTGTAGGGATTAAAATAATTATTTGAATTAAAGACGTTAGAATTATTCAAGTTCTACTATATATTTAAATTCTAAAAATATTTTAACATATTATTGAAATACTATTGCAAAACTTATCCGAAAGGGACTTAGGTACTTACACACAAACACATTGGAGCATTTGTGAGTGTTGGCACAATATCTCCTCCACTTAAAAGGTAAAACTTTAATTTTAGAGGCTTAGATAAAACCCTGCAACTTGTTAAAATTGTGTGCCAATACTATATGGTAGTTTTATGGAACCTATGGCTCTCTTATGTAATTATCCGTTCCCCTTTGATCACCTTAATTAATTTGGAAATTGCAACTTGAGGAAAGTGGACATTTAACTTTTTAACAGGAGAAAGTATTATAAGAGTTCACAAATGATTCTGTGTGTGGAAATTGATAGGTGTTTTTTTTATATCTAGCAAGTTTTGCTATAATATTTCAATAGTATATGTAAGAATTCAAATTTATCTGAAGATCCCAGAGAAAACAAAATGGTGAGGAAAATAACTTATTTCACAATGTAGAAGTTCCCCACAAATAAGTCGAAAATAGCGGTCAGCAGATGGGAGTAAGAGGTTGGATAGGAGAGTGGTGTTTGGTAAGACAGAACGATCAAGGAAGTCTTGTCAGCAGAAACTTTGGCTAATGCTGAGGTTCAAGGTACATGAAGGCTGTAGTGAGACTTCCATTTTCAATAAAGTGTCGCAACCTGACAACTACAAAGACAAGGGGTGACTGTTGCCATCTAAGAACAGACCTAGTGATCGCGACAGAGGCCGTTTCTTCCGAGGACCAGTTAGGACAAGTTCAGGGTAAAGAAACGTCAACTGTACATGCTATCCATCCAGCGATCGTCCCATGGTATATTGTGGCGCTGCGAAACTATATCTTCAACATGATCCAGCAATAAGATTTTTCCTAAGTGGTATCTAACATCACCACAACCCAGATTTTCGGATTATCTGCCTCAAAGTTTTCCTCTTCCTGCTTCCTTACTTATCACTAACCACTCTGTCACTTACCAGAGTCAAATTACTGGGATTAACAGGGTAGATTCTTTGAGATCTAATTTTTTACGATAGCTAAACTAGGATATTATAAGAAAAACTGTGAATAGACACACACAAAAAATATTAATATTTACCTTCAACAAATTGGAACCTAACCCATTCATGGTCTTTACGAAGGATCTTGAGGCCTTTCCCTTTTCTTGAGGTAATAGCGCTCCAGAAAGTGCCTTTAGCGGATGCTGTTCCGTCTTTTTTCAGGTTACGATCATCACGCCATTTCTGCCAACAGGTACCATTTTATTTTATATGAATATATAAGTTTTATATTTGATATGTGTGCTAACTAGGAGGTCCTATTTATATTATCTGTAGGTAACAGAAAGAACTATATGAAAAAATAGTACAAATGTGAATTTGTACTGGGATAAGATGGATAAATAAAAAAAAATGGCTTATCTATAGGAATTAATACCAACTATTCGTTGATTTTTAATTATTCCAGAATTGTCCAAAAAACCGATTCTTGATTAATCAAGAAAAGTTAACCACGTATGCATTTCAGGCTGTTGGCACTCGTCAGTGTGGTGCAAGCTGTACCTCAACAACTAAAATAACTGGTAGTTAAAAATAAAAACGGGTAGTTAAGGCCAGAATTGCGTGAGACCGCGAAACAATGCCTTTTTATTAATTAAAGAGAACTATGTTATGCATTTTTGAGTTGCCCTGAATATATCTGCTCCCTACAGAACTGGTAACCAACCTCTAAGCAGTCAAAGTTTGGTTCATTGGGGAATATCTGATAATTGTGGGAGTATACGAGTGTACTAAGGGACTTACTCTACTGTAAAGTATATTTAGGTATATACTTACATCAAAGAGAGTGGTGTTACTCTGATGATGAGCATAAAGGAGTTCAGCTATTTTATTTTTCTCATCCAGCCAATGAATGGCTTCTTGGAAGGTTGGATCTTTTAGCGCTTCTTTGAGGAACGGGATGAGTCTCTTCTTCCTGATGACATCATTCTTATTTATTTTACATTTCTACACATATATACTATATTATATGAAGGATAAACACAACAACAATTACAATTTGTAACGTTTCTAGTTCAAGATGAGTCAGGCCTTCTCATTATTTTTAGCATTGCAGTAAGGGCAATGGAAAAAATGCCTTATTTGAAAAGAAATAAACGCGATGTAAAATAGTTTAAATTTTCAATAAGAGATGAAATATATAAGCAGGCCATGAAGCCATCCTGGTTCACATTCAAGTCAACAAAAATTAGGAACAACCATCCTAGATTTTCTGCTCTGAGGATTTCTAACCATCACATTCACTTTACCCTAATCTCATTTGGCTGATCTCCAATTGGCTCCAGAGGACGATGTGTGTGTGAAGCCAAGGTCAGTAAAATAAAACGAATCTTCTTTTTTCTTATCTCCACTTGCAATCATATTAAGATATCAAGACTGTAGAGCTTGATATTTTTGAAGGTGTCTGCTGGGCATCAAATGAAATTTGACATCCATAATTAGATTGGGTGAAGTAGAATGTCTCTTTTTGTAATTAAGACTCTAAGCACTACTCAGTAACAGGCCGACTTAGCTCCAATATAAAATGGCAGACTCTGACATGAGGAACAGATGCCATGTGCAGCCACTCCTAACATGGAGTACAAATGCTGCTCATCCTGTATCCCTGGATTAGGAGCCCTTACAGGGTACTATCAGCAGGCTGCTGAGCCCATGATTTTTAGAGAGATTGTTAATGCTCCCCTTCCACTTTTTTCATCAAGGATTGCAACCGGCAAAGGCTAATGATTTTTAAAAACTATCAAAGCTTGCCTCACTTGTCCATCTACATCATTCTGTACTTAAAATATTAATATCTAAAATGTTGAATAACAATTTTTATTTTATCTATAGGTGATTAGGAAAAATTATATGTGAATGGGATGAGGGAACGATACAAGAATCTCGCCCATGAGACGGCACCACAAATCTTTTTGTCTCGTGAAACAGCGAGTCATCCCTTTGAGGAAAGTTTCGAAACGATTAGTAATCCTGTTGGTAACGTGAAATGACTTGCAAAGACTCGTTTAATCGTGTTACAATTGAACAAACTTATCTTACATGATGCCACGACACTTTCACATTTCATCTGATAGCAACAGATCCCGTTTGTCATATTGTTTTGACACCAATTTATCGATCTGCTTGTAGTTCTAACTGATGTGTGTCGATCTTCTATTCTATCTCATTAAGAGTTTTCAATATTTCCACACATTTCCTCATTAGGTGATTTTATATGTGAACCAAAAACCATCACTGTTGCCAAAAAATATGTAAAAGATACGTAACCAAAACGTAGTAGCAAACTTACGAAAGCTCGAATACTTTAAGCCCCCCCTCTCTCTTGTGGTAACCCGGATTCCTGAAGCGTATTTAAGCTCTTTAATCCAGATCAATATAGATACTAGGAGGCATTTTACTTGACCCAATTATCAGTTAACATCGTATTATATCGATGAACAGTGAAAACCTTTGGAAGATTCGAAAAAAAAAAAGAGACACACAAAGGCTTGTTAGGCCGCGAAGCTAACCAACTGGAGCAAGTTGATCCACGTGACAGCGACCTTGAAGACTATTAGATGTCGCAGTTCGACATCTACTGTTCGTTCTGTGCCTTGTTTGACACAGTTTAAATAAAACAAACCTAGATACTGTTCGTACTCACGTATGCTCGTTTGCGATATAGGCGTAACAACAGTTTGGACCCTATTAGAGTAGGAAGTATCTCTTCCACCTTCAATTTCGTTATAATTCACTCATTCCAACAAGTCCCAGCACCTAAAATGAAAGAATCCCGGACTAAACTATCCAATTTCACAAGGTCCAAAGCTGTTGAAGTTCGGGACTGTTCAGTTCCCAGTGTTAAGTAACGACCATTCCGGACGCTCGATCAGAGAATATGCTGAAAGAAGGCAACTTTTTTTGAGTTTAATAAAAAACGTTTATATATATATTTATATTTACCTATATAAAAATAAGGTATAATATATACTATTAATAGCTCATTTGTAAGATTTGGGGTAGAGGAAATAGGGATGGGATGTGGACGCTGCAAGAAACCTTGTCGCAGGAGCAACTCTGGACAAAATCTTCGGAGCTGAGCTGTTCTCAAGTCCTGGAAGTTCACCTTTCTCTGACAGCAATGTTATGATGGATAAACTACACCCTTGTCAATCTAAGGAGTTCAACTAAAAACTGACAAAGATGGGAAATACATGGAGGTATAACTCCTCGCGGAAAACCAAAAAAATGTAGGAAAAGCTCCAGCTACATTGCCCCTCTTGGGATGGTAGGATGTAAAAGTCATCTTCCAGGCCCATCTGGAATTTTTTCGACAGTGCGGTCTAACAGGTATAATAAAAGCTCCAGTAATTATAGTAGATGAATTGTAAATAGTTATAAAACGAAGAGAATTTTTATTTATTTTTTTTTTTTATTTTTTTTATTTTTACTATACATGGGCTACAAGCTTTCGGGCTTCACGCCCTTCGACGGGTACAACATATTGAGAGAAAATAACGCTATATATAGTATCGATATGTGAGGAATCTACATACATAACCATATAAGAGTTAACTATATCAGATTAAGTTATGGAAATAAGGCTTTTTTTATAGAAATATTTGACGAAAGTAGGATGTGATGCTAATTAAAAATTAAAATGAAAAACTAAAAATATTTTGACAGATTTAACATAACTAAGACTATTGCAATTTATAGAAGAACATATGATCATCTATGGATGTCAAACAACTTAAACCGATGTGATGTTATATTAAAAAACACCAACAGTGAGGAACTATGGCATGGCCCGCCATCAGCGCGATCATCGGACAAAGGAAAAAAAAAAAAATTATATAGGGGTAGGTGTCTGGGTGGGGGGGTGGTTTGTTTGCGGTGGGATTAACAGTAAGATCAGGGAAAGAAGTGAACGGCCTATAGGTTATTACAAATATCTAAATACTGCGATGGTATGTCGATGTGTCTGTTAATACTATGGTTATTGATGGATAAAATAGCTTCAATGATCAACCTTTGGTACTTGGTATTGACATTAGAGTACAGGGTGGTAGGGGAGGAAAGGTTGAATGAATGGCCGGTGGTGTTAATATGGTTGAAAATGAGCGACCTGTTGTCTCTGTTGGCAATGCATCTACCGTGTTCGGTCATCCTGATGGCCACGGACCTACCAGTCTCGCCTATGTAAGATGCACTGCAATCGTTACAAGAGACTGAGTAGACCGAGCCACCAGAGGACCGAGCAACGGTAGATCTAGGTAATCTGGTGATAGGGTGTCTGAGGATGGCGCCGATACTATTGCTATTAGTAAAATGGGTGTTAATTCCGTGCGTTCTGAGGATGCGGGAGATGGCGACTGATTGGGTGGAAAAGGGAAGTAAACAACTGTTTCTGGTAATTGCAGGAGGTCTAACGGAAGAAGGGTCAAATTTATACTTATGTATGAAATGGGGGGGGGGGGGGGGGGGGGGGTATTGGGACCGGGCCAACTGTTTAATGATTAGGGAAAATTCAATGGTTCTAAACAGTGGAAGGGAGCAGTGGGTGAACAATCTCTTGGTAAGAGTACGGACAGTATTTATTTTATGCGATAGGGGACATGAAGATTTGAAGTCTGTATAAAATGTGGGATTGTTAACCTTGTGGTATACGGTGGTGTGGTAATGAGAGGCAGTACGTATGACCAGTATATCAAGATACGGCAATACGGACCTGTTTTCCAATTCTAGGGTGAAAGAGATCTCGGGATGATAGGAGTTTAGAGAATCTAAAATATTGATTTCTTGTCCGGTATCACATATGCAGAAGATATCATCAATATATCTCCGCCACATGTGAATGCCCGGTGCAATTTGCTGTTGGACCCAGTGGTCTATGTTGGCCATGACTATTTCTGCAAGTGGGGAGGATAGTGGGCTGCCCATGGGCGAGCCTCTGATTTGTTTGAACAACTGGTTGTTAAATGTGAAAGTAGCAAAGTCCAAACACAGTGAGGATAGTGCGACTATGGATTCTGCGGTATGGTGATCTACCTGGTTATCCTGTAAGAAATCAGTCAAGTGCCTAATGATAAGCTGGTGGGGGAGGGAAAGATACATGGCAACTACATCATAAGACACCATAACGGTGTTGGGGACAGGGCAGAGAGAGTTAACGGATTGCACAAATGAAGGGATATCCCTAATGGCAGAGGATTGTGGACTGGCCTTCACCCAAGGTGTGAGAAAGCCAGTCAGATATTTGGACAGCCCATAGGCAGGTGAAAGATGGTAGGCTATGATGGGGCGTAGGGGGATGCCAGGCTTATGGGTCTTAGGAAGACCATATATATAGGGGGTATTATTAAGGTTGGTGTTTTTTAATATAACATCACATCGGTTTAAGTTGTTTGACATCCATAGATGATCATATGTTCTTCTATAAATTGCAATAGTCTTAGTTATGTTAAATCTGTCAAAATATTTTTAGTTTTTCATTTTAATTTTTAATTAGCATCACATCCTACTTTCGTCAAATATTTCTATAAAAAAAGCCTTATTTCCATAACTTAATCTGATATAGTTAACTCGTATATGGTTATGTATGTAGATTCCTCACATATCGATACTATATATAGCGTTATTTTCTCTCAATATGTTGTACCCGTCGAAGGGCGTGAAGCCCGAAAGCTTGTAGCCCATGTATAGTAAAAATAAAAAAAAAAAAATTTCTCTTCGTTTTATAACTATTTACAATTCTATAAGAGAAATTTTCATGATTCATGTTATAGTAGATGAATGTATCACAAAACTCATAGTTTTTATTGATCCTGTAGGAACACATATTACTTAAAAACCCTTATCACCGTTTACCATTCTATTTATGAAGGCTTGAAAATATCCTTAGAAAAATTTTCCTATCCAATTAAAAATGGCAAAATCAGATTAAAGACCAATATTACAATGCCCCAAATTGAAGTAATAATTACCAATCTTGGTAAATAGTAAATAAACCTTTAACACGTTCCCATTCCTAAGACCTACACCGTTCTTTATGCAGAACCAGGCCTATCTACGCATAACTGAAATACTGTGTTAGATAATTTAAACTAAGCGACGCGCCTGAATCGAGATATCGAAAAACAATTTTAACGCCTTGCCAAATGCTTTAATTTTCATTTGCTGCTGACGAGGACAAAAGATTTTTGCCGAAACGTCGAGATAATGAAAATATTTACTGGCTGAAGTATCTTTAATTTTAAGAACTATGAATGCCGGCGAGGCAACTTCTATCTTCACGAAAATCAAAGCAAGTCGACCATCAATAATATTCCAATACCCTAAATAAAAGTTCCAAGAATATGTGAAAGATTTCGGATTTTTTAACTGATACTATTATTCATTGACTCTCAGATAGACTCGTTGAAGCAGAAATTGAAGCAAATGATTATTGAACAGAAAATGATAACATGGTTCAAACCAATTGTCTCTTAGTATATATAGATACTTAATCATTGTGTAAAAAAGACAATATCATGTTTGGATAAAAAATGCTTACTCAAACTTCCTTAAGATAATGAAGAATCAAACTCAATAGAAGATACTGCTAAAAAAAACTAAACTCAAGTCCAGATCAATTGAGATAACAAATAAGGAACAAAGCAATCTAAAACAACTTTTATCGAACTATTTTCAGATCTATTCTCTTCACACACACAAAATTAAGTACAAGTTTAACGATACTTCAAATAAATCTCCAGGATAATAACCCAATCAAAAACAAGCCTTACTAGTTTATTGCAGCAAAGAGAGATACATTCGATGGACAAATATGAGATATGCCTCACGAAGGAGTTATCACCTATCATCTAGTCCATGGGCGTTTTCCAAGTCATATTTGTTAAGAAAAAAGACGGAAAATGGAGGTTTTGCATCGACTACAGAAAGCTCAATGAAATAACTGTGAAGGCGTTTATCCCATTCCAGATTAATGATGTAGGAGGCCAAAAAGAAAACAGCCTTCACAACATGCCACGATTTATATTAATTTAATAGTATGCCTTTTGGCTTGAGTAATGCTCCAGCGATGTTTGAACGACTTATGGTAACGTATAAAATGGAAAATATTTCTATACTATTTAGATTACGTAAATATATAGTCATGGTTTTAAAACTCACAAATAAAGACTGGAAGTAGTTTACAAATGTTTCCATCAATCAAACTTTAAATGAGAAAAAATGCACACTTGTTTTTGAAGAACCAAAGATACTGAGCCATATAACAAGTCAACATGGATTGAAGCTATCGGATCGATATATTTACGATACTAAAATATTCACGAAATTCAAGAAAATTAAAGGGTTGCAATCATTTTTTGGGCTTTGTTCTTGCTACAGGAAATTCATTAAAGAATCGGCACGGCACCTCTCGTTAGCTAATCAGTGATAGAGGTTCACATGCAACTTACTGAAAGAAAAAGAGTATTTGCAAAGTAAAACACTGCTTACTGCCACCTATCATCAACAAACAAATGTATATTACCAGATTGTGTTTGAACAGAACATGGGATTGGGAACTTGGGATGAAATACTACCGTTCATTACCGATGCATACAAACTCGACTTTGCAATAGAAACATCGATTTTGATTTATCTCAATATACCTTCGTATCACTCACTATTGTGAATACTTTTGATTTAACTTTACGCCTCATTGCGTAAGATGATTTTAGAAGAAAGCCTTTCGAAGAGAAATCTATTAATTCAAAATACCTTAATATCAATTTATATGAATTTCCTAATAATTAATATTTTCTATACTTATATTGATCAACCATTTCACACACATACCCTTTCAGAATATTTCACTTTAAAATATAAATATAAAAGAGCATAAAAGTGCAAAAAGAGTCTTTTATTAACTTTAACCTCGAGCTTTCGAACTCTCTTCATTAAACAAAAGGTGACATTAATATTGAACGTGGGAATGAATGATCTATGATATTCATTTTTGTTTCATGATTATCTATATATTGAAAGTGTTCCTGGAAAACTGTTTCTTATCACCTTTTGCCAGTTAATAAGCGAAAGCTTGAAAACTTGTTGTTAAAACTAATAAACGAAATACTTTTGCAGAAAATTTTCTTTTATAAAATACTAGCGGACGTACCCGGCTTCGCCCGGGTTTTACCCGAGTAAAGGTTTGTCTAACGAATCTCTCGATAAAGTGAACATTTTTTCCCGGTCCCTTGAAAAATTCTTGATAAGTTGAATAAAATCAATATTAATTGGTTCCCTCGGTAATTAGGAGTAAAGGAATAGTATCTTGCCTTGGAATTGTATCATTATTCTTGTATGGACGTACCCGGCTTGCCCGGGTTTTACCCGAGTAAAGGTTGTCGAACGAATCTCTCGATAAAGTGAACATTTTTTCCCGGTCCCTTGAAAAATACTCGATAAGTTGAATAAAATCAATATTAATTGGTTCCCTCGGTAATTAGGAGTTAAAGGAATAGTATCTTGCCTTGGAATTGTATCATTATTCTTGTCTCAAATAAATTGCTGTGTCATCCTGAATTTTGTCTTTCCTAATTTTCTACATTACAAAATCATCGTATCATCATGATAATATTTAGAGCAGATTGTTGAATTATAACAGATAAATTAGAATATTTATCTTGATTATTTTAAAGCGAAAAGTTATTTCAAAAATTTTATTTGCTAGAAACCTTCCCAGTACTATACTAAATAACTTCCCAAAGTTTCATGGCGTTCCAATGAGTGGTTTGGTCAGGCATAAAGGACAGACACACACACATACATTCATTTTTATATATATAGATTATATTCATATAGTAATTACTCAATTTGAACTAAAAAAATGGTGAGAGATAGAGAGAATTTAGCCTAATAATAATTTTTCCATAACACAAGTTTTTTGTTAAGTGATTTGAAGTGTTTGTGGCAGGCATTTGAAGATAGCACTTGCCTTGGCATTGTCGTACTGTAGATATGTGACTTGAATTATCTAAACACAGTCACCACTAGAGTTAGAACAAGTGGTGAATGCAACAGAATGTTGATAAAATAGCAACAATCTCATAGCTACCTTTGAGTATATATTAAGAATTTCAGTTATTGTTCTTCGTGATTGATAAAGATAAGGGGGAAACACATCTCTTTTTGCCAACAAAACACTTCATATTTGAAATTTTGATAATTGCGGATTATATACCGGGTTGTTGAGAGAGATATAAATAATATACATATGACTTTCTGCAAGTTTCAATATATATATGTTGTGATGCAGTTTATCCTGTAGGATGATTGTAGTGTGGCATGTTAGTTGCAGTCGTTCTGGCCACAATGTTCAGAGTGGTTTCAGGCGTGAAATGAATTACACAAAAGGACAAGGCATGTTGGATGTCAACTTAGAAAAGGCGTGAGAGCAAGTGAAGGCGACGCCAGTCAAGGCAGGTCTGTGTAAGGGGGTCTGTTAATCATCATGTCTCAAAGTGGACTGATCTGTTTTGAGGCCAAAGGGGCACACCTGGTACCCCGACATGTTTTTCGGAGACCTTCCTCCTGACTGGCGCCGACTGTCACTCAATTTAGCTTTATTATTTTTGATTTGCATTACATGATGGCCAAACTGGCGATTTAATTTTTTTTTCAGTTTTGGTTATTATAATATAGCTATATTACATATGATATATAAGTATATATATATTAGAATATACGTATTACAACATATATTCTTTTTATTGGGAGTTTTCTAGTGTTGAACTTTCGTCAACTATAGTGAAAATATATTTTAAAATTTAAAAAAATAAACGTCTTATTTTAACAACAGGTTGAGAAAAGGTGATACCCGAAAGCTCCCAATAAAATATTTTTAAAAACTTGCGGTAAGTCTCATTTAAATATTACTTATCAAGGCACTTTAAAATTGTTGAATATTTTGATTATGGTCTCAGTGAGGACATGTTTTGAAACTATTTTCTCTCCTTTTGAGGATGGGATAAACCTCTAAAATGAATCAAGAAAAAAATGCTTAAAGCATACAAAAATGCCTACAAACATTATTTATATATTTAACTTTTATAAAACATGTTTGCCTGCACATATGTAATATAGAATTAAGATAAAAGGAGTCCTTAAAAATGCAAATTCAAAGGTTTTGCGATCCCATACAAATAAAGCATATAGAGAGAAATAACTCTTGCGTTGACAAACACCTGTTGTCTCATTCAGTACCGCTTCTATAATTGTAGAATTTCTCCAGGTTCCTGCATTCTTTTTTTAACAGTTTATCCAATAAATAAAATATTAGCTATATAAAATTTCAAAACAAGAGTCATTTACAACTAGGTAACAATGTTTATATTCCCCATTTAAAAAAATGATCCCATTGTATAATTATACATGGTCATGGAGACTGAAAAAAAAATCAAGGATTAAATTATAATCTTGGTAGGGTTAGAATATAGGTCCTGTCTTGAGGCTCCCATACATTCCAAGAGGCGGTCTGATGAGATTTGGTCCTGTAGATGGTACATTGTGAGAAGGTCTTTACACCATCCTGAAAGAGAAGCGATCATGAATAAATAACTGGAAATACAGGGTGCTGCCTGTCGGTTCATCCCACATTCCAGAATAGCTCCAGGCTTTTGGTTCAGATACCAATGTTGGAATGATGAATCCTGTATTTTTGCTTGGATTTTTCTTTTTGTGTGCGTTTGAAAAGGTTGAAATCAAGGTCTTAATTAGGCATTGCTGCTGATGGAGACTTATGGACTAAATATAATCCTCATGATACCATCAAATACAGTTAAAATGAAATTCAGTTTGACCCAGAAGAATATAAATGTTGAATATAATATCATGTGTGTGTGTGTGTGTACATGGGTGTCATATGTTCCTAAGGAAAGACTCTACAAGCTGGAGTTTGAATGGGCCCTGAAGAAAATCTTATAATCACACGCAGGCGTGTGGTCGGCAGAGATAGAGTCAATAAAAAAAGTTTCTTGCACCGTTTAAAAGGAATAATCATATTAATATCTACTTATAACAATAGCACAACATACTGATATATACAACACTAATAAGAAGAATAAATCTATACATACACAAAATTATAAACAAGGGGGGAACCACTAAGAAGACATATAATTCTTATATGATAAAGCTCAAATTCATAGTTTGCTTAAATATTATAACCAAGATTCCACCCTTCAGTAGTGAATATACAAGCAGAATTGTTTAATATAGTATTAGAGCTCTAAAATAGGTATAGGGTGGATTTGTGGGATCCGAGACATTCAGCCTACTGGTAGGACAGACCACGCCGTCGGCAAACATTACAAGAGAAGTCATGAAATAGGAGATGACCACCGCTGTATGGCGCAGCAGATCGGCGGAAGTCAATCAGAACCCAATGGACATTCTAGGGTGTTGTCCTTTTTGTCTTCCTTTATTGACTTCCAATAAAAATGTAGCTAATACGTAATACTAATAAACACTAACTTTGTAATACTTTCTGGGCCATCGCTGGACTTAATAAATCGACACACCACAGATTATATTTGACTAATCTAATTGGAAGAGTTCAATGATGAGCCAAGTCCTCCCAATATTTCATCAGCACATTAAAGACATTAGATTCAAGATAAAATTGTGAAAAATATCGTTTGAAAATTACAAAAATTCTCTCACAATGAGTTTATTTTTATTTTAAAATGCAAGATTTCAAGTGATAATCGCTCTTCAACAGGCTTAATTAAAACATCGACTATTTCTTACAAGAATTGTTTAACTTTTTACAGAATAGCTGAATCTTGTTTCTTTACAGCTTCCGTCGTGTTAACCACTAAATTTTTAGAAATTTGTTTCATTTGGATTAAAAAGAAACATATTCGTGCTTAATGGTTTTATTTCTTATGTATAGATGGTGCGGTTTATCGTCTTATTGTTAAGATCTAACCAGAATTAACATTTATTCACATTGCGAAAATCTCTATCCAGTATCTTTTCAAAACATTTTTATTCTCTAACTATCGGGCACGGACGTCCTTCTACAGGAGAAAACCTGGTATAATGATTCGCCAAAAGAACACGAGTTGAATATAATCGGAAACCTTTTTACATAATATTACATATTATTAATATAAAATATTTTTATAACTATAGAATATTATAAAATTATGTAAAATAGTATCCGATTATACAGGGTGATCCAAAAGTCCCGCACAACTTTAAAAATTAATAACTCCGCGAATATTTGCGCTAGAGCAATGCGGTAAACACCATTGTGTTCAGGATGCAATGGGATTTTTTATGGCAAATAATGAAAAATTCGAAATTGATTTTAGTTACAACTTTATTCGCTAGATGGCGCTCTACCAGAATCAGCGATTCAGCGGCCAAATTGTTTGATAAATTGAAAAATATAACTGAACGACGCGTATTTTTCCTTTTTGAATACCAGGAAAGAACCCTAATAATATCAAATGATAAATTAATAAAACACCATTTCGCCAAAAGTTAGAAGAAATGGTTAACGATTTTTAAATACAATCTGAGATATGTAAAATAGGTATATGCAAATTAAAACACGTAGCAAAAAAAAAAAACTGATATTTTAGATACGGTTTTCTGGAATCCTCTCAGCTATTTGAATTTCGAAAATAATAATTTTCTAATTTTTTTAATTCAACTCTCTCTCAGTATCGATTATATTTATTTTAATTCATTTGAAAATATTTATTTATCTCTGATGATTTATTTTACTCTGGAATGCCGTTGTTGTTTTTGTCGTGTCCAATAAAGAGCCTCAGATGTCTCCATGCATCTCTATCACAGCAGCATCAGCATTGCCCACTATCTTGGGTGTGTAAAGCAGCTGCTCTGGGTCTATGTCAATTTTCTGCAAGGCTGCGGGCATGAGAATATGTGGGTAGGTGTTAGTTCCATACCACGACAGTTGTTGCATGTTCTATAGGTTCTTGTGCCATCTGGATGTATTGTCATCCTTTATAATGTTTTGTTCTAAATCTTGTTATAGTTTTGTCCTTTTTTTCTCGGAGTTTATTTAACATTTTGAACTTTTCTTATTTTTCATTTAATTATCTTGTATTTTGCAAAAGAATTAGCGTCAAATAATGACATTTGTTCTTTCCTTTGGCTCAACTTTCTGGCTTCCTTTGCAAATTCAACTGCCATTTCATTACCCCCGATCCAAACAATGGCAGGAATCCATTGTAGAATGCAGTTATTCTCCAATGATATCAGTTGAGTAAGTAACGAATGTATTTTCTGTGTGATTATAGTATTGCTCTTCTGAATTGCTTCTAGATCGGATATGAAGTCGTTGTACGGTATATTATAATTTCGTCTGCTTGATGCAGGGATGGTTGGTTAAGGCATAGATCAAGAGCTTTCCAGATAGCTGTCAGTTCACAAGTGAAGTTTGACGAAATCTTTCTTGCTCCTTCTTTGATTTTGATGTATGTTCCATCTTGCAGTATTATGTTAATTCCAGCCCCTCCATTACTTATGGTAAGGTCTGATGATCCATCTGTATATGCTGTTAAATAATTTATCTGATCGCATAAACCAATTGTGTCAAGTCCTTTCTTTTTAAGTATGTTTTTGTTCTCTTTTTTTTAATTGCAGGGTTCATTCAGGTTAAGATTGGTGATTACATTTGATGGCAATGGGGTAGGAAATATCGGTTATTCTCGAATTTGAAATTCATTATGTTTCATATTTATGCTCTTTCTAATATTGTTGTCGTACTGAAGTGTTGAAGTTCTTTTGAGCCTTTCTTTTTGTGTCCAGTTTAAATAGGTTCTATGGGATATGTGTTCGATTTCTTTAGTTTTTAAGCTATTGGTGAATTTTATTGTTTTTAATTGTCTTCTGCTTTCAAGTAGGTCTAGACCACATTCTCTCTGAATTTTCTAATTGTTGGTATTTGAAACAGAACCAATGATTAATTTGGCCGCTTTTGCTTGAACACTGTCTAGTCTTCTTTTTAGTGATGAACTTGAGGGAGCCCAAACAGGTGTTGCATATTCCATTATTGGCCTTATTAAGGTGATATATGTTGTTCTGAGAATTTTGGGTTTTACTCCCCAATTTGTTCCACATAGCCATCTCAGAATTTTTAGGTTTCTGGTAGCTCTATTTGAGGTGCTAATTATGTGTTCTGTAAATCGCAATTCCTCATCAAGTATCACACCTAGGTAATTTGGAGATCTAATTTTATCAATTATATGGTTCTTTATGCTTATTTTGGAGTTAAATTTATGCCTTTTTTCATGTCAGTGAAGGAGACCTATAGGTTTGTGTTTATTGGGTTTATGGTCATTTTGAGTTTCATTGCCCACTTCTCCAGTCCTCTCATTGATGTGTTCAGTATTTTTCTGATATTTCTATACTGCTACTTGTGTGCCATATGGCTATATAATCTGCACAACAGGCAACTTTTGTGTCTTCAGTGAGGATGGATGTTGTTAAGTTTGTGTCGTAATTAGATGTACAACAACTCAAACTTGACCATGACTATTTTTTTAGCTCTTATTCATTTCGTTTGGCCAACAAAAATGTCCAATTTATATACACATATATTCTTACATAATGAGACTTTAAAGAATGCAAATAATCTTCATCTATTTACATACACAACACATCCCCCCCCCCTTAATAATACTCCAGTCGGTCTGGGGGTTTCCTGGCTCTCTGAGATCTAGGACAGCGGACGGGCACTTGCACAACGGCAGGCTCCGGTTTAGGAGTGCGAGAGGGCACGTTCACAGCAGCAGGCCCTGGTCTAGGAGTGCAAGAGGGTACGTGCACAGAAGCAGTCTTCTCCTTGTTTCCTGATGTAATCTCTGGAACCTCCTCTTCACTTTATTTCTGACTTCCACCTACAGGCCTCTCTCCTGATGTTCGAGGAATTATCAAATTTCTTGTCTCCACTTGTTTCTTTCTCACAAGTCGCAATTGATTGATATGCCTCTTATACATGACGCCCTTGCAACTTATAAGTTAGTGACAGTAGCTCAATAATTTCAAAATGGTACCTATTTACCGTTTAGGTCCAGTTGCATAATTGCGGAAATAAACCTCGCAACCTGTAGTAAACTGCTCCTGTCTTCTTACGGCCTCATGAAATACCTCTCGCGGATTTCCCATCTTGGTATTAAATTCGAGAATATTGATCTTAAACTTCTCTTCATTAGCAGTTCCGCGGGGGAATTCCTTTATTACAGTTTGGGGGAATGCTCTATGAGCAAATAGGAATCTTTGTAGATTCGCTCGAAATCATCCTTCCCATTATTCTTTCTCAAAAGGTTTTTAAACTCTCTTACATATCTCTCAGATAAACCATTTGTACTAGGATTATACGGACTGGTCTTAGTGTGCCGTATACCATTCATTTTGGTAAATTGCTCGAATTCACCGGAGACAAACTGTCTTCCGTTATCTGTAACCAAAAATTAGGGCAATCCAAATCTGGCAAAAATTTCTCTAAGATGATTTATAATCGTTTTGCTGGTAATATCTTTGATGATAAAAATTTCTATCTACTTTGAGTATGCGTCCACGAGAACAAAAAACATTCCTTCCATGAACGGACCCGCTAGATCAAGATGAAGTCGATGCCACGATTTTTCGGGCCAAGTCCATTCCGAGATGGTAGCCCCGGGGGCATGCTTGCCGATTCTTGGCATACTCTACATATTTACATCCACACATTTTTTTACTAGCTTTGCAGACCCTACTTAAATGACCCAGTTTTTTACATTTTAAAACAAGTCTTTGTTCTATGAGGGCAAACAGAGGCCACGTGTGAATGTCTTTCACCACATCTATAACACACTAGCCGAATGACCCGGGCAACGCCCATGTTTTACCCGATTGAATGTTCTGATTCAAATACTATTTGTTACAATTATAAATTGGCGCCTTAAATAATTGCATATGTTAGGTAATAACTATAGCCTATGTGCTTTATCTCTCTATGTACTGTTGGCTTCCGTAGGCGTCTCTTACTGGGAAAAAGAAAGAGAGGATTCCATTTGGTTATTATCTAATATATGCATTTATTTAGGGAGCGACCCGCTCCAACACAATAGTTACAAAGACGAAATAGCGAGTGGGGGGACAAAGGTGGCGTTTTCGTAGCCAACCAATAGGAGAGCGCCATTCCAAAAAAAAAAAAAGGCGAGTGGGAGGGGGGGTGCAAAGGTGGCGCGACCGTAGCCAACCAATAGGAGGGCGCCATTCAAAAAAAAAGCAAACGGTGACAGAGATGAAAACTGATGACTGATTGTTAATTAGGAGATGAGGAATAACGCTCGTAACTGTATATAGAATTATTTCTCCCCTTTGCCTGAAAGGCCTATGCTGCACCATACTATTATTGTACTCACCCTTTTTATCTTTTCCATTCACAGGGGATATCTTGACCACTAATTTATCTTGTAATTCTCTTGTATTTATCTCCGCTAGTTTGAACGAGTCGTCACTGCAACACTTTATCCAGGGTGACATCGTCGTTTTCTTGTAGTAGCTTCTTTTGCAGGGTTTCCAACTTGATTCCAGCCACAAAACGGTCTCGCATCATGGTTCCCAGCATATCGCCGAAATTACAATTTTTGCTAAATGTTTCAGTTCTCTAAGATATTCCTAAATTGATTCTCCTTCCTGTTGAATTCTCTTTAAAATCTGCATCGCTGTGGTATCACTTTCTTCTTTGGATCCAAATGCAGCTTAATTCTTTGAATGATAGTATCATAGGGTTGATCTTTCATTAGACCAGGAAGAAAATGTCGTTTCCCTGCTTCAAAGTTTCAGAATCTGGTAGCGAGGTAAAAATCAGCACTTTAATCTCCTCCTTCAGATGCCAAAAAGTAAGCCTCAAATTTTTGTACAAAAAGATCGAAGTGTCCTCCACTGGGCTATAGCATCTAAAAGGTACTATTAACTTGAACTTGTCATGCTGATCTTTTCTACTCCTTTGTTTTCTTGATCCAGATAGTTTAAAAGATGTAGTTGTTATACTTGCATAGACGCCGTTTTCCTCAGCTTTTTACTGGCTCTGTAGATCGCGCATCCTCGTCGCCACTTTTGTTGTGTCGTAATTAGACGTACAAGAGCTCAAACTTGACCATGGCCAACAAAAAATGTCCAGTTTATATATACATATATTTTTACATAATGTGAGGCTTTAAATAATACAAATAATATTCATCTATTTACATAAACAACAGTTAACATATAGCGAGAAGAGTAGAGGACTGAGCACAGATCCCTGAGGTACACCAGCCCATGTTCTTCGGTCCTTGGAAAATGCTCCATTGACCCGAACCTTTATCCTTCTTCCCCTTAAGAAGTCTGCAATACAGATTAAGACTTTTCCTTTTACTCCGATGTTGTGCAGCCTTTCAAGTAATTTCTCCCTTCACACTCGATCAAAAGCTGAGGTCATATCCAGAAATACGGCCGTTGTCTTCTTTGGCGGTTTTTCCTAGAAATCTATTATTGATTGACAGAAGTAGAACAGTTTATAAGTTGTACAGTGTCTGGATCTTTAGGCAGTTTGGTAGAAGTTTATTTTATTATTGTTAGTGAGCCAGACTATGAGCCTACAGTGGATAATTCATTCTGTTATTTTACAAAGTATGCTGGTAAGAGCAATTGGCCGATAGTTCTTGCATTTCTTGGCATCTTTGTTTGGTTTCAGTATTGGCACTATAATTGATATCTTCCAATTCTTTGGTAGTTTACCAGTTTGCCATGAAATTTTCAGCTTTCGTAGGAGTTGATTTTTAGCTTTGTCTCCAAGGTGTTTAATCATTTGACCAAATATTAGAACATCTCCAGGTGACATCTTGTATTTAACTTTCCTATTAATGAGTTTAGCTCATTCGGTGTGAAGTCTTTCGAGTAAATATCTTGTTGATGGTAATTTCTTGCTTGTTTAACTAACCTGTTTACATTATTTTTTAGAGTCCTGCCTTCATTCGTATAGCTGAGTCTGGAAGTGCTTGAAAGATATTCAGCAATTATTTCAGCCATCTGTTTGTTCGTTCTCGCTATTCATATCGGTTAGAGTATTGGAGGATTAGTGTTGGTTTTGATTGTTTTATAACACTAATTATACTCCAGTGATGGCTTTCCTTTTTTTAGTTCCATTTTTTTTCGCAGATTTCTGCCCATTTTTCTTGTTTGAATATCCAAATTTCTTGTTCTATTTTGTGACTAATTTCAATGAGTTCCTTTATGATTTCTTCTGTTTAATTTGTTTTAAGAAGTTCATTGATATTGTCTCTCTCTGCAATCATTGCCTCGATATTGTGGTCCTTCCAGTAAAGTATTCACAGGTCTTTACGTCTACCTCTAGGTATCGATACTTTTGCAGCTTTGGATATGTTCGAAGATAATTTTTCCAATTTTTCGTCAATCGTTCTGTGATTTAATTCTTCGTTGCACAGTTCTTCAAGCTTTTCTGTGAATATTTTTCCAGTGTTCTTTTATTCTGTTGGAAATTCTCAATTTTGAATTCTAGGGTTGTTAAAATTGGTCTGTGGTCACTGATTGCACTTTTCAGAATTTTTCATTGTGTTGTGGGTGCGATGTTGTAATTTATCGCAGTGTTGTCTATTGCGGATTCTGTGCCTGTGGACTTGGATATATAGTTGTTATTTTCGTTATTTAACGGTGTAAGGTCGAGGTCGGTTAGCATGTCCTCAACCTGCTGACCTTTGTTATCCTGGACAGGTGATCCCCAAGTTGGTCTTTCGGCGTTAAAATCACCAAGTATGATTGCGATATCCGAAGACGCTTCACTTAATGTCTCTATCAGGCCTGTATTAATGCTAGTATTATCGTGGTGATAAACTATTATGATTGGAATTGTTTTATCTGTAAGATAGATTTCTATTGCCTGAGCTTATGTCGTGCTTTCTCTAGGCTTACTCTGATTATAGGTGATTTCCTTAAATTTGATTTCTAGAGTTTTAATCAAAACGGCAAGTCCTCCTCCGAATTTTCCCGGTCTGTCCTTTCGTAGTGTTGTATAATCTTTGATATTGAATCTCAGATTCTGATTCAATTTTGTCTCCTGAGGACGAGTAATATGTACATTGTTGTCACAGAGAAGACAAATCAGCTCTTTATTTTCCTCTGGGTACCACTTATATTGAGTTGTAGTGGATTGAATTGTGTCCTCGTAGTAGATTTCTCATCATGAGCTCGAGCTGCAGCTCCTGACGCGGCGGTTACCCCGGACGCGGTAGCATTACTGGAGATATCAGTTTTGCTCTTCATTTGAAAATGGGTGCCGTTGCAACGTTAGTCATCTTGGAAATGAACCAGAATTTGTTCAAATATTCCGAGGGTCCAGGGGGGACCGCAAGGAGGTGTGGTCGGACTTCTTCCCTTCCCCCTGGAATGCCGTTACTACAGGATAAAGCACTCTTAGTGAATTTTTAAATTGTGATTCAGAATCTGCCACTGAAGCTATACGAGTGTTTAGTTCCTTTAAAGATATTCGAAGCGGTAAAGGACCAATGAGTTGCTACTCTCTAAAGCGATTGATTAAAAGTTTTGAGGAAACTGGGTCTCTGGAAGCAAAACCTCGGAGTTATGCGTATCGTTGTGTGTTCGAATTGTTAAAAATCCAACTAAACGAACCACCTTGCTAAATACTACACTATCTTTTACTTTAGGTAACATTGCTTATTATTCCAACATATTGTAACCGCGTTATACCAAAAATATATTTTTTTCTATAAATGTTATTAAAATTCTAAACTATTATAGACGCGCGCGCGTATGTTTCTTTTTAAAAAATAATCCTACGCGTCTATAATAGTTTCAAATTTTCATAATAGATGGCAAGCTAATACATCATAATGGATGTTATTAACAAGTATTCTCTACAATAGATGTAAATCTCCTATATATGTATTAAATAAGGCAACAGGTTTCTGAAAATGGAAGTTTCATTTCATTTTTATTGCAATCTTAAGTTTTCGGGCATTACCGATGGCATTTATTGTTCAGTTTTGTACTCTTGTAACTTGTTCCGTGATAATTGGCCAACCCAATCCTTTGATAAATCAAGAAAAAGACAACCACGAACGCGTTTCGGGCTTTTGTACTTGTTGTAACTTGTTCCGTGATATTTGGCCAATCCAATCCCGTGATAAATCAAGAAAAGCCAACCACGAACGCGTTTCGGGCTTTTGTACTTGTTGTAACTTGTTCCGTGATATTTGGCCAATCCAATCCCGTGATAAATCAAGAAAAGCCAACCACGAACGCGTTTCGGGCTTTTGTACTTGTTGTAACTTGTTCCGTGATATTTGGCCAATCCAATCCTTTGATAAATCAAGAAAAGCCAACCACGAACACGTTTCGGGCTTTTGTACTTCTTGTAACTTGTTCCGTGATATTTGGCCAATCCAATCCCGTGATAAATCAAGAAAAAGCCAACCATGAACGCGTTTCGGTCATTTGTACTTGTTGTAACTTGTTCCGTGATATTTGGCCAATCCAATCCCGTGATAAATCAAGAAAAAGCCAACCATGAACGCGTTTCGGTCATTTGTACTCCTTTAGAAGTGCGATAATACCTGAACGTTTAAGATTGCAATAAAAAGAAATTCATCTCCAGTAACCTGATACTATATTTATTTATCATGTAATTAGTATAAAAAACATAGCAAATACAGACAGTATAAATAATATAGCTAACACGGAGATTGGCAAATCTCCGACAATCGTCAAACATTTTCAACTCGAATGCAACACAGCATCGCTTAAGTACAAAAACAAATTTAAAAAAGTAAGTAATATTACGCAGAAATTAAAACAACGCAAGAGGAAGATCTACTGCGACTTACCGACAATCGGCCGTGTGGAGTTCTGTCCACAAAATGGCGTCCGACTTCCGGCAAAACCAAAAGATTCCCACTACCTCACGTGATCGGAAATGACGTCACTGCCTGCCGATTTAGCAATTTCTACATGCGAGGCCTAAAATTTGTTCTAAATTTATTTCGTAGCTTTAGCATACGCCACAGATAATGTTTTCAATATCCTCCGTACCCACCTACCTATAATAAATTCAATATGTAAATATGTTTTTGGAGACATATACGACCGATAAATGCATACCAACTTTGTGTATTGTTGAGAATAAGTCGGTTTCAGATTTCCATAAGAATTACAAGAAGATTGTAAAATAATTGCAAAGGATTTAAAACGATATATAAATCAAAATAATTTCAAAAAGTTTCTTTATTCAATAAAAATGGCAAGCTTTCAAGTGTTAGGTCATCATCAGGCCAATTGTTTCACAAATTCCTACAATATATATATAAGTGTAGGAGGTATATTTACACAGTGTAAATATGTAAATATACTTCCTACACCTCTATATATATATTGTAGGAATATGCGAAACAATTGGCCTGTTGATGAACTAACACTTGAAAGCTTGCCATTTTTATTGAATAAAGAAAATTTTTGCAATTATTTTGATTGATATATATCGTTTTATTACAAGGTTGTTTTGTTGTAATCTGATGAATATTTGTGACAAATATTGATAGAGTTGAGGTCAGAATTATCGTCCGGAGGGTTGGAAACGCCCGGGGGTGGCTTCTCCACATCCCTCCCTTGCTTCCTCTACACTTTCTCTTCAAATATCGTCAACTAACCATTTAATTGTCTATTTTCTGATCGAACGACTGCCCTGTTAGCATCCTTACAAAGGAACAACACTCGTAAGGACCTACTTAGAAAATACTGCTATATTTCTCTTTACTCAGAATAAATACAGAAGTATATGTGTGTGCTTAAATTTACCTTTTCATATGAAACAGTTCTCTGTCTATAAATTGAGATTGAATATTAACATAATCACAGTTTGGGATATTACAATTTATTTAACGCTGTTGTTTCCTCTTTTTAAATTAATATTGTTACGACAATGTGTCTGAAAGCTCGGCATCGCCGTGGTAGCTAGCAGGGTCAGTTCGACTACATTCACCCCAAAGAATAGCTGATGGGAAGATGGATCAATCAAGAAGAAAGAAGCCCATATGGTGGCCAGGAGTAATGTCATCCTCCCTGTTGTTGACTGTTGAATGATGTATGTTACTTACTTGTTCTACATGATTTTGATGTCTTTTATTTTCTTTTTTAAACTCTACTCAAAAATTGTAATTAATCAATTGTTTATGTAAAATAGTATCTAAATTTAGTGTTGTTTCTTGACGTATGCATCTCTTGTGGGGATATCGCGTCTGATTTGATAATAATAAAAAAATAGAGGATTAAGTTGGTAAATAAACCTTCATTTTACCATTTCATTTACGTACCTTTCAACTCTGTAATGATGATTTGATACGATGTTGTTCCCTATATCTAATAGTTCACATCAGTAAACAGAATCCAAGTTAAATAAACAGTTCTAGTGTCAATTTGGAAAAACAAACCATTTCGGATTAGATATCACCTATATGGAAATATATTAAAAAATAAATTGATTTATTATAAAGTAAAGTTAAATCTTTTCATAACAAGTTTTTTATTAACTAAGTTTACAAAAGATACTTTTATTACGAGGAAGGATTTAAATTTATTTGAAATATTTTGTTTGAGATTGGAAAATCTTTGCTTTTATTTTGATTGAGACTTAAATCAGATAGATATCGAGTGAATTTATTAATAAAGCGAAACTTTTTCTGGAGAATACAAAGGTTGTACCCTAATACGAAACTATGAGCGTGATTGGTCGGCTCACAGACAAACACACTTTCATTTTTTTAATAAACAACCTAACTAATTCAGAAAAAACACAGCTACATCAACAAATGATATATTTAACTCCTGACATTTCAGTGATTTGTTGTCCCTCTCCACAGATGATTTTTTTTCTTATCCCTAGTACACGTGGTACAGGCCATGATAATTGTGGTAGGTAGAAGTTGGCGACTGCTTTTACTCTAAGTGCACCACATGTCGACACATGTGAAAAGCAGTTCGACTTTTGCATTTACAAATGTGCCAGAGCCCCGTTTGGTTTCTTGCACTCTCTGATGGGGTTTGGACTTTTGCAAGAATCGGGGGCCATTTAGGCATTTTTTTTTCTTAATCAGAAAAAAGTGCTTAATGCGGGAATCGAACCCTAATCGTAACGGTCGAAAACCAACGGTTTAGACCATCCTTCCACCGACCCCTTCCTCAGTGGAATGATTATTTTAAATCCTAGTTCTACTTATATACTTATTCAATTAAAAAGTCATATATTGGATCAAAATTGGATTTATTTTACCAATATTCCAGTTGGCTGAACGTCGACCTTTATCAAGGTATTATAACATATTAAGCGTTATGGACGTTATGTGGCGCTGGGCGCTGGGGTTTGTTTATTGTCACCAGGTCCGTCATCTTGCCGACGTCCCGAAGTGGATCTCCATTATTCCACAACCTAATTTACCTTATAAGAAACTAACATAACATGGCGTATTGATGCACTCGGCGTTTCATAACTGGAAACAACTTCAGGATTCTCTCACTAAGTATCCTATAACATGTGGTCTCTAAAAAATACATAGGCGAAAAGTAAAAAAAAAAGAAATACGTAGAAATTCATCGTATAAAATAGGATAATGAAAGGCTATACCACCTACTTACCACCACGAGTTGAGCTCCTTCTACAAAATGGCGACTGATATCCTGCCAAACCAAAAGAATCCAACTACATCACGTGACCGGAAGTATTGCTATCGTCTTACATAAGTAGAGGCCACAGCCAATCGCAAAAAATAGACAAACGAAATACACAGAAGGTACATTGGGAATATCTTTTGCAGTCCATACGACAAATGCCTTCCACTTTAGAATTTAAACATTTGCTTTTTTTCCCATTTCGTAGCCATATTAATGTAAAATGTAAGAGTACAGGTGTGCACATAGTGTGATGAATAATAATCGAGATTTCCGAAATTGAGCAACCATCATCGTGGCTCTGTGCGTCGGAAAGAGCCTCAAAGAGATAGTGGGCTTTCTTAAGTTGCCCAAAACCACTTTTTATCATGTCAAGAAGCAGTTTGATGAGGCTGACAGTAACAAAGAGGGAATGGTTACAAGGGAAAAGCACTCACATCGATCGGACAGGGTAAAAAGCTAAGAATTCGTCAAAAATGTCAAGGATAAGATTGATGGAAGCCTTGGGAAGAGAATGAGGGCAATAGCCAAGGAAATGAACGTTGCCTCTATGACAATTGTCAGAACTATCCATGAGGACCTAGGTTTTAAGTTCTATGCTCTTCGGAAAGGCCAGTTGCTGACTGAGAATATGAAGGATAACAGAAAAGGAAAGGCTGCCGACTTCCTCAACCTGAAACATGACTCTTTTGACATGCTGAGATTCTTCCCTGATGAAAAAAACTTTGACTTGGACCAAAAAGTAAATCCCAGGAATGATCTCTATACCTGTAGACACCCCTCAAAGGTACCTGTCGTAACGCACATGAAATTTCCTGCATCCGTGATGGTCCATGGCGTTATCAGCAGTTAAAGTGATGTCATGCCTCACTATATTTTTGCGAAGGGTCTTAGGATGAACGCTGACACCTACATCAATGTCCTGGAGACCGTTGTGAAGCCTTGGATAGACATGGTGGCCACAGGAAGGAAGTGTGTCTTCCAACAGGACTCATCTCCAACCCACAAGGCAAAAAAAGATACAATCGTGGCTGACACTTAACGTCCTCAGTTACTATAAGGCTTTATTTAGAACCTCTGGGAGCTGTAAAAATGCTTGATCATTGTTCCTAGTGTGTACTTCTATCCACTTACCACCCGAACCCACTCTACCCACGGCATCCAACCGCATTTACGTTTTATGGTCTAACACGCTCATCCTAAATGGCGACCATCTAAAACTTGGGATCAAAAAGATATTGTTACGACGAGGGAATAAAGTTTGGCATTGCTATGGTGGTAAGCAGGGTCAGTTGGCCACATATGTGCAAATCAAGAATAGCTGAGGGACAAACAGACCAATCAGGAAAGAAGAAGCCTATCTCTGTGTGGACAGAAGTGAATTCATCCTCCCTGTTGTTGACTGTTAGATGATGTATGTTACTTGTTCTCTCCATAATACATGAAGGTAGATAAAGAGGACAGAGATCCTTACTGAGCCTGCATTCTTATTTGACCATCATTGACAGCGCAGCGGCCTAACAACAACAAAAAACATTGATAAGAACGGCTATGAGTCATTGAAACGTTCAAAAATAAACATGATGTAATTGATGTAGAAATATTATCATCTTTTAAAGATGGAAGTTGTCTGGCTGGAACTTAGGTACCATATTGACATCTCGGCCAGAACAACTTTGATTTACATCGACATTTTGGTGAGTTTCATCTTCCTTCTTCTTCTTTCCCATCTCCACTCAATCATATTAAGGTATCAATTTATGACCCTTGATGGTTTCTGTTTGACAACCATCATGACTGGATGAAGTAGAATGCGTCTGACTTTGTCATTAAGACTGGGAGCACTACTTAGTGTCAGGCCGACTTAGCTACAAAAGAAATGGCCGCCTCTGACATGAGGAACAGACGGCATGTGCAGCTGCTCCTAAAATGGAGTACAAACGCTGCTCATCCTGTATCCCTGGATTTGGAGCCCTTACAGGGTACTATCAGCCGGGCCAGCTGAGCCCAGGTTTTTAGCGAGCTAGTTACTGCTCCCCCTCCTCCTTTTTCATCCGGGCCTGGAATCGGCAAAGGCGGAGTTTCATTCATCAGCATTGTGAAGTCATATAAACACTGCATAAAATGCTTAAAGAACTGAAATCACGCGTTTTAACAGCGCTGCTACTATTCTCAAAATGAGTCAAAACATAAAATAAAACTGATTTTGTATAAAGTACATCATCATAATTCTGTATATACAGTTAAACCTGTCTATAGCGCCCTCTATAAATAGGCCTTCCTCTCTATAGCGCCCGATATTAAAAACGTAGTACGATGCGATTTACATTAAAAGTTACCTGTCTATAGCACCCCCTCTCTATAGCACTCTATTTTGGTGAGTCCCATGAGGGGGTGCTATAGACAGGTTTAACTGTATATAATTTCCAAAAATATACTATCTAACAAAAATATTCGAAGCTCAAAGAAATAGTTGTCAGATTCGGACAAAAATTGGTGTTTGTAAATAACATTATATAGGGGGGAAATGATTAAAATTTCATAACAATCAATTATGTTATTCCAGAGTTTGATCGTCACAAATAGAGAAAGTCAATATGTCGTTGGACTGGTCTGGATGTCACCCGGCGTGTCATGGACTGATAGATTCCGGATGGTGTGCTGTGGGATTTCTTGTCACATTGTCTCCAACTGTCGGGATAAATAGTCAACATTCCGGGATGGTTGCAATCGTCTTCCTATCACATCCAGATGTGTTCTATGGGTGAAAGATCAGGCGACCTTACTGGCCACGGTAGAGTTCGGCAAGATTGAAGACAATCCATAGTAACATGTGCCGTGTTTGGCCGGGTATTATCTTGTTGAAAGTAAGTCCTGGGTGGTGTGAGAGGAACGGCAACAAAATAGACCATAGAATGTCATCTGTGTACCGTTGTGCTGTCAGGGTGCCAGGAATGACTACCGATGGGATCCTGTTATCAAATGAAATGGCACCCCAGACCATAACGCTCTGTTATGTAAAAGGTTAAACTGGTTACCAGCGTTTAAGGCTATAGTTCTGAGCATTGTCTGAATTTGCTGGTGTTGTAGCACACTCTTTTTTTTATAACCATCTGTACCTTCTGATCAAGGATTATAAACAAAAGGCATCGTTTTGATACATTTACAAAGGGAGAGGTGCCCATTTTGGTTATTTCAATATATACAAAAGCAAACTATACAAAAACACATTCTATATAATAACAAACAAAAATATACCATCTTACATCAGTTTTTTCAATCTAAAAAAGTCCAATGAAAGCTTTTCTCTTTAGGCCTAAATTGAGAAACGCACTTTCCCACAAGAAATCAATTAACAAACTGAATATATATTATACAAATGTTATATTTCAAGTAATAAACGAAATTGATAAGATTTGAATCAATATATTCTTTTAAAAAATCGTTATAGCAATGCACCAAATTTTGCAGAAGAGGATGACAAAAAAGACAAAATGGCGCCTAACTCGACCAAAAGATGTCCGCGCAGGTATCAGACGACAACCTGGGTTAAAAATAACCGTCAGCCAGACTATTGTAGGCGCCATCTTTGGAGAGAGAAATCAATAAACAGAATATAAACCAGGCGCCATACTTTCTAGAAATCAAACGCTTCCTAAAAACCCATTACTTCAATGATACCAGAAATTTAATAAAACAGTTTACTTAACAAAACATATATTCCAAAAAAGGAAGAAATATATATTAAACTATATAAAAAGGAAAGGTCACCTCTCCCTTCAAAATAGATACAAAAATTCCGTCTTCTCAGCTTCTCTGAAAATTTAAGATTTCGGTTATCAAAAAAACTGATCGTTTTCAGTGATAGTTAAGAACTGGAATTTTAGTTTTGGCGTCTATTTTGACAGGAAAGGTCATTTTTCTTTTAATTTAGGGCTGAAAGGGTTCACCAATGATGAGCCAAGCCCTCTCATTCAACAACTTTTATCATTGCAGTAAGGTCTGTAGATATAAAATTTGATGATATTATTGAAAAGAAACAAATTTCCAGAAAAGTATTTGTTACAAATTTTATCGATAGATGGCAATAATAATTGCATATATTGACGATAACATTTCCATCGTGAAAATATGTAAATATGTAAATAAATATATTAGTAGATAGGAAGTGACAATTAAACAACTTTATTGACATCTCGTCAATCTTTACACTCAAAGGGAGTTATAAGATAATAATAATGGTAGGAATGAAGAGAGATATATACAATCGACGTAGCCCTCTCCGAGGGCACGTCCGGAACAGGAGCTTAAAGCCGCCTTGAATCTAGACAGATCCCTGCCATTTGGGGATTTCATGTTCGGAACATGTTTGATGATAATGTCGAAGAATTTGTAGAGAAGAATCTTGTCTTCAGGCGTGAGTAGCCCGAGGAGGTGCTCCGTTTCTTCTTCGTAATAGACCGCGATATCCATCCTGACCATAGTAGGTAGGAAGTGGTGAAAGAGACGAAGTTTTCAGATTGTAAATATACCATCTATATTACATGGTTGTCCTAAAAGTCCGTAAACACCTACAACTGTTATTTTTTTTATTATATGGCGAATAATATTATTACAGCGAATACATAATACAATTATATTATGATGCATAGCACGCCATCTGTTATGAAAATTCGAAACTATTATAGACGCGTATGATTCTTTTTAAAATTAAACAAATTCTACTGCCCTTACTGTAAGGGAAAAATTAAACTATATAGAAAGGAAAGGTCACCTCTGCCTTCAAAATATACACAAAAGAGCCAGGCCCTCCCTTTAATTTTTCCATTACAGTAAGGGCAGTAGAAATTGTTTAATTTTAAAAAGAACCGTCTATAATAGTGTCGAATATCCATAATAATACAATTACTTTATACATAATACAAAGACATAACGGCGAATAATATTGGTATATCAATTTTTTGCAAATGTTTACCAAATTTTGTGATAACCTTATATTCGAAATATTTTTTATGAAATTATTCATATGAACGTATTTGATTGAAAACTGAATTATTTGGTAACGACCGAGGTAATAAGCGTGAACTTGTTATAGCCCTATATTGTTACATAAAGAATTAAAACCTTTTTGATACCCTAATAATAATATTTAATGATTTGTTTTAATCATCATTAATTTACAACTACTTTTCATATAAATTATATTTAATTCTACTTAATCGTTCAGTAATAGCTTGCTATACTGACATTATACTCTCAATTCGACATTATACTCTTAAATCAACATCGAAATTTTCTATAACTTTCCTTGAAAAAATATTATAAAACCTTTTTTATGATATTATTTAAAGATATTATAATAATTCAGTGAATATTGATTTCATCACTCTAAAACTTCCTCCGTACTTTATCTAATCGATAAAAACCTGATTGAGGTGACCTTTAAAACCGTTAAACACCGACTTAGCTTAATCTTTATACGCTACTACTTCAAATGGATTAAACTGGCGAAACCGCTGTGAGGGTTCACCACTGATGAGCCATACTTTCCAATATATATATACATTATATATATATATAAAGAAATGGTTTGAGATATAAAAAGAATTAGAGGTAATGAAAAGAAATAACGTTTTTTTAAATTCAAATCTTCATTGTATAAAGAGATAAAACAATTGTGATCATCGTGATAAGAAAAAGGTAAACAAAATCCTGATGAAAATGCCTATATTTATATACATATTGTTATTAAATCATTCTAAAACCAATTGTATTTCAATGATGAAAACATTTTTGACCCTACTTCTTCAAATTATCGCTTAGGACCAAAATTACTACACATTCCCTATAGAAAATCATTTTGGTAGATTGGATTTATATATATGTGTCCACTTCAAACTTTTTTAGCCAAATTGGCAAACGATAAATATAGTATTTTTTAAATGAAAATTAGAAACTATTTTAGACGCGTAAGATCTTTTTGAAATTAAACAATTTCTACTGCCTTTACTGCAATGGAAAAATTAATGGGAGGGCCTGGCATCAGTGTCACTATAAAAGGAAGTTCCAAAAATGCAATATAACAGCGGTATGGTAGATTAAACTGGCGAAACCGCTGGGAGGATTCACCACTGATGAGCCAGGCCCTCCCATTAATTTTTCCATTGCAGTAAAGGCAGTAGAAATTGTTTAATTTCAAAAAGAATCTTACGCGTCTAAAATAGTTTCTAATTTTCATAACAGATGGCGCGCTAGTGCATCGTAAATTGTATTTTTATTTGACATATCGGACGCGATATACTTAGTTTATAGTCTGGCCCAGGTTGTCGTGTTATACCAGCGTGAACATCATTTGGTCGAGTTAAGCGCCATTTTGTTCTTTTTTGTCATCATCTTCTTCAAAATATGGTGCATTGCTATAATGCTTTATTTGAAATCATACCAATGTATTATTATGTGAAAAAATTGCACAACTAACTAAAAACACAACTAAACGTTTCTGATGGCTTGCGCCATCTGTCGGAATAAATATATTAACTAATCGTTTATTTTTTAAATTCTTTATAATTGTTTATTTGAATAAATATATATTTTGTTATTTTGTTGGTGTTTTTGGTTGGGGCTCTCTCTCTCTCTCCTTGAAAATAGCTTCATTTTTTGTTATTCTTTCGACGAACCTAGAGCTCCGCCAATAAGATTTGGTATTCCAACTCTTCTTGTGTGTCCATTGTTGGCAATACTATTGGATTTTCATTATTTTCTTCTTCCAAATTCAACCTTCTTCAAACATGAGATAAATCATAATCCACCAAGTATCTAGTTTTCTCTACCTTTAAAGATATATCTATTCTATATCAGAGCTTTTTTCCTAAATAACACACACAAAGCTTCATTAAGACCACCGGTCTTATACAAATTCACCACAAGAAGAAAGGAATCATGGATGGAGCTCCTATACTCCAGGCAGCACAGCACCCAACAACAGCCTCCTGGTCCGAAGCATGTCCAGTGGCCACACGTTCCTTTGTGCATACGTCAAGGTTAGCGAATCACTGAACAGGCTAGTGTGGAATCAGCCGCCGTTCTAGTCTTCGCTTTCCTCGTCCAAATGGACCACGGCATTTGGCGATTCTATTAATCTCCTCCGAACGGTGACTGAGGCCTTGTAGAATATATTTTTCTTCTAAATAACGAATATTCGTTTTACGGAATCATACGGGGAGGAGAAGTTCAACCACACCCGTCCTCCCTGGACCCTTGGAATATTTTACCAAATTCTGATCCAAGGTGACTAACATGGCAACGGCATCCATTTTATAATGTGATAGTGGATATTGCGACTGCTGTGGTAGTGAGAGATGCATTGAGACATCTGAGGCTCTTCATTGGACACAACAACAAAAGAAAATTGACATGGACCCAGAACAGCAGCTTTACACATCCAAGATAGAGGACATTGCTGTGATACAGATGTACAGAGACATCTGAGTCTCTTCATTGGACACGAAAACAACAACAGAAAATGGCATAGACCCAGAACAGCAGCTTTACACACCCAAGATAGAGGACATTGCTGTGATAGAGATGCACGGGGACATCTGAGGCTCATCATTGGACACGACAACAACAGAAAATTGACATGGACCCAGAACAGCAGCTTTACACACCCAAGATAGAGAACATTGCTGTGATAGAGATGCATGGAGACATCTGAGGCTCTTCATTGGACACAACAACAAAAGAAAATTGACATGGACCCAGAACAGCAGCTTTACACACCCAAGATAGAGGACATTGCTGTGATAGAGATGCACGGGGACATCTGAGGCTCATCATTGGACACGACAACAACAACAGAAAATTGACATGGACCCAGAACAGCATCTTTACACATCCAAGATAGAGAACATTGCTGTGATATAGATGTACAGAGACATCTGAGGCTCTTCATTGGACACGACAACAACAACAGAAAATGACATAGACCCAGAACAGCAGCTTTACATACCCAAGATAGAGGACATTGCTGTGATAGAGATGCACGGGGACATCTGAGGCTCATCATTGGACACGACAACAACAACAGAAAATTGACATGGACCCAGAACAGCATCTTTACACACCCAAGATAGAGAACATTGCTGTGATATAGATGTATGGAGACATCTGAGGCTCTTCATTGGACACAACAACAAAAGAAAATTGACATGGACCCAGAACAGCAGCTTTACACACCCAAGATAGAGGACATTGCTGTGATAGAGATGCACGGGGACATCTGAGGCTCATCATTGGACACGACAACAACAACAGAAAATTGACATGGACCCAGAACAGCATCTTTACACACCCAAGATAGAGAACATTGCTGTGATATAGATGCATGGAGACATCTGAGGCTCTTCATTGGACACAACAACAGAATCAAACATTGTGTGATGTACACCAGATGGAATATGCGTTCGCACCTCAAAGAAACACGTATTATCTTGACACATTGGACAGTCGTTTATATAAGCTATGTTACAGTAACTCTACCAACTAAACCCTTTCTATACAGTTATTTAATATACTTATAGTAATGTACGAAGTAACGTGTGGACATACGTCAGACCTGGAGGCTGTTGTTGGGTGCTGCACTGCCTGGATTACAGGAGCTCCATCTATGATTCCTTTCTTTCTGTGGTGAATCTGTATAAGACCGGTGGTCTTAATAAAGCTGTATGTGTGTAATATGTTACACTACTGGACATACGTCGGACCTGGAGGCTGTTGTTGGGTTCTGTGCTGTCTGGAGTATAGGAGCTCCATCTATTATTTCTTCCTGTGGTGAATCTGTATAAGACCGGTGGTCTTAATAAGCTGTGTGTGTATATAATACAACTATACAGTCGTCACAATACTGTACATACCAAACAAAGTCTACCTATCTAGGTAGAAAAATCAACAAGACCATCTGAGATATAAATTCACCAAAGATGGCCATATAGAGATTGGAAAGCTACAAACATCTACTCATCTACCTTTCTCGAATAATACAAGAGAGCTGGGGTAGACCGAAATCGAGAGTTTTGACTTTGCTAGGAATTTTTTAATGACACTGATTCCAAGAATATTAATCAAACATTATTGATTCACAAGTGAGAGAATAAATTAAAAAAGTGAAACTAATATTAAAACAAAGGTACTTTTTCTTCCGGTTAGCACCTATTTACCTGTGAGCTTACACACACTCTGTGGTAACAATTAATTAATATATATATATATGTGACAATATAATAATAATAATGTGGGGAAAGAGAAATAAGGACACCACGATTTGGAAGATGGAATCCAGGCAATCAGAGAGAGAGAGGGGCCTGCCACCGCTGAGCGGCCGTTCGTGTCGCACACAATCACCCACTGTGTCCAAAGTCCCGAGGTGTTAAGTGACGGACCCCAGGAGCCCCTTGGAATGTCGCTGATGTCTAAAGTGACACCCTTTAGCTGCCCATCTCTCTCTGGGTTGACTGTAGGTTTGTTTTATTATTCCAGGAAGAGTATATATTATGACATATATACAGTGGACCCTCGGTTTGCGAGCATAATCCGTTCCAGAGCCATGCTCGTACTCCAAAACGCTCGTAGTGCGAAACTAATTTCTTATTTTTAATAATTGAAACTCGGGCAATTCTTCTTGATACGAACAATTGCACAGTTTCCCACATTTTACATATTTCCCGAATCTGATCTGAAGGGAGGGATCCCAGTGAATTTTCATCCATCACGATTACGGGCAACCATCACGAGTTGCTCGTAATGCGAAATTTCACTCGTAATCCGAGGTAAAATTTTTCAAAATATTTTGCTCGTACTGCGAAAAGCTCGTACTCCAAGGTGCTCGTAAACCGAGGGTCCACTGTATATATATATACAACAGAGAGAAACTACTATCTTACAATGTCCATATAAGGTTATATAAGGTTAACTATTTTATGTGAGTAATAGTTACCTATAATCATTCGAAAAAAAAGAAAGAATAAACAATATTAAGGTAAAGGGTTTCTTTTAATTTTGATTTTCGCAAGTTTTCGAGCAAAATTTCTGTTCTTCAACGGGCATATACTTCTATATACAATATCAACTTTGTACAGTAATAATTGAAAATGTAGTAATTTATAATACAATATAATATAATGCGGCCTGTGATTGTAAAACGATATTTGAAAAGGGTAGTCTAGTGGACATGGCATCTACCCGGTAAGCGGAACACTGTGGGTTCGATTCCCATCCCTGGACACTTTTATTTTTTCCGTTTATCATTACTCTTCACAATTCATCCTTTCATATCTGACCCCTAAGGTTAGAAATAATCGTTATTTCTCCTTGAAATAAATTTTGATTTTTCGTTGAAAAGAAACTCATGCGGGATAATTTTCAAATGTCGTTTTACAATTGAAAATGTGTTATTGGCATAGGCTCTCTCGTGGTGTGCATCAAACTGTTTACAACTAAAATATTAGATATTATAATGGGATGAAATATATATTAATTTATAGATATTTTTCCAGGGATATTGCCATATTGAGTTGGGAGGTCTATTTTTCTATTAATGCGATTTATTTTTGATGATACTAATTGCTTCCAGGAATAATCGTTGTTGCTTGCTTTTTATGTCGTGATAATGGACTATTGCTTGTTTGAGATTAAATGTGTGCTTGAAAACTTGCGAAAATCAAAATTAAAAGAAACCCTTTACCTTAATATTGTTTATTTTTTTTCTTTTTCGAAGGTTAACTATACAAAATAAGTGAAAATAAATAAGATCAAATAAGGATATATAGATGAATGAATATAAAATTGATACATTGTGGCGAAGAAATAATTTATTATTTAATTCAATTATTCAATGAAAATATTCGAAACATATTTTTATATATGTAAAATCATCATATTTGTTACCTAGCTTGCTTGCTCAATATTCTCTAGCTGTAGATAGTTTGGTTGACGTACTGACGTCATCAATAAATACTTTTACATTTTAAGATATAGAAGTGTAAGTGCAAAGTCGAACCGCTTTCATGTGTAGACATGTGGTGCGCTTACAGTAAAAAAGCAGTCGCTAACTACCCACCATGATTATCATGGCCTGTACCACGTGTACTAGGGATAAGCAAAAAAAAAAGATATAGAAGGAAATTTTTCCGGGAGGAAATTGACCCAAAGAGACAAGGGTCGCCTCTCCCGTCAAAATAGACGTCTAAAACCAGACGTCATCCATGGCGTCAAGATTCCATTAGATCCCGTGTGGATCTCATTGAATAAAGTCCGCCCTAGACTGACGAGGGCCATTAGCCCGAAACCATGGTCTCTAGGTGGACGCTTTACAGTTTGCCAAAGCTGGTGTTGTGGCTTTGTCACCGACCCGAGGCCGCTAGTTGCGGCGACGATGAACGGACGGCGTCTGGTTTTAGACGTCTATTTTGACGGGAAAGGCGACCCTTGTCTCTTTGAATCTTAAGATATACACAGACTTGATTTCTACGCTACAATATTATGGTTTATAAATTTAATTGCCATCTATCGTTAAAATTTTACACAAATAAATTTACTGACAATTTGTCTCTTTTAAATATCATTAAATATTATCTCTACAGACCTTACTGCAATGATATGAGTTATTGAATGAGAGGACTTGGCTCATCAGTAGTGAACCCTCTCAGCGGTTTCGCCAAATTAATCTCTAGACCGCTCTACTATTGTATTGGATTTTCAAAATCACATTATTAGGTACCGCTCAACAAGAGCAACCTAGTTTATGATAATTGAAACAGTGAATAATATGTGAAGGTTATTCACATATTAAACAAATTGTTAACGCGGGATTCAATCCCGGTTTATGACTGTCGGGAATCGAGGGTGTTACCCACTCGTCCACCGACTTTTTTGTTTGTATTGGATTGGTTTGGAATATATCCTGTATTTTCTATGGAAGGCAGCTTAGGGATGTTTAGTGAACTTATGGACATAAGCTTATAGGTCTGTAGAGGTACATACATATAATTTCAAGGTTTTGCATCGAGCAAAGATCTTCCACAAAATATGTTTACATAACAAATATATATTAATAAATTAAATTTATGAATTTAATTGCCATCTATCGTTAAAATTTTACTGGCATTGCCAGTAAATTTATTTGTGTAAAATATTAAGGTTACCCATATCAAAGTATTTTGATATACAAAATCAAGGTTTACATTGGTGGCGCCCACTGAGGGAAGGAAGAACGAGAGATGAACAAAAGAACAACAAGTATGTCGTGAGCCGAGCTAATGGGGAGGGCAAAACCAAAAGTATGGAGCCCTTGTCAAATTGACGAGTGAGTCACAGCTCTGTTGTGTAACCTTCTGGCCAGCTTACTTGGAAAGAATTACCTTTACGTAGTTATTTGATTGGTTGAATATGACCTGAAATATCTATATTTAACACATTACAATTCAATATCAAAACACCACATATAAAATAAATGCATATCCTGACCCCGCTCACATGAGTATTTTAGATGGAAGAGCGCTTCCTAGTAGAACAAAACACAGTGAAAAGAGAGTTATCTGCTGTTCTGGGTCTATGTCAATTTTCTGTTGTTGTTGTGTCAAATGAAGAGCCTCAGATGTTCCCATACATCTCTATCACAGCAATATTCTCTATCTTGGGTGTGTAAAGCTGCTGTTCTGGGTCTATGTCAATTTTCTGTTGTTGTTGTGTCCAATCAAGAGCCTCAGATGTCCCCATGCATCTCTATCACAGCAATGTTCTCTATCTTGGGTGTGTAAAGGTGCTGTTCTGGGTCCATGTCAATTTTCTGTTGTTGTTGTCGTGTCCAACGAAGAGCCTCAGATGTCCCCATGCATCTCTATCACAGCAATGTTCTCTATCTTGGGTGTGTAAAGGTGCTGTTCTGGGTCCATGTCAATTTTCTGTTGTTGTTGTCGTGTCCAACGAAGAGCCTCAGATGTCCTATGCATCTCTATCACAGCAATGTTCTCTATCTTGGGTGTGTAAAGGTGCTGTTCTGGGTCCATGTCAATTTTCTGTTGTTGTTGTCGTGTCCAATGAAGAGCCTCAGATGTCCCCATGCATCTCTATCACAGCAATGTTCTCTCTTTGGTAAATAGGTGCCGTTGCCACGTTAGTCACCTTGGACCAGAATTTGGTCAAATATTCCAAGGGTCCAAGGGGGGACTCGTGTGGTCGGACTTATCCTCCTTCTGTATGGTCTGGAGGTATATTAAAATTGATAAAAAAAAATTGAGAGAGTAAATATAGAAATTAAATAAAAAAATTAAATCAACCTAAAAAAACTCATATCCCCGAAAGTCTGAAAATAAATTCAACTTGATATAGAAATTAAAATTAGTCCATTGCTGACCACCCAGAAATCTGATATTTTGCCAACTTACAATGACATCAGGTGTGAGCAAGTATACCAAATTTCAGATTTCTAGGTGCTTTGTACGAATATATTAAAAATTGAATACAATATTTGCGTTCAGACATGGAAGCAAGTTAAATAAAAGCTTTTAGAAAAAATATTCACAAAATTTGAAAAGAAATAAAGAAATTATATATAGGCATTCTCGATAACCCCAAAAGTCTGAAATTTGTAAAATTGCATTGTCATCGGGGTTGAACTAGTATACATGATTTCAGACTACGACGGTGTCTAGAAGTATATTTTAAAATGATCACAAGACTTGTAGACTGACAGGCAAACAAGTTGAAAATAGAAGCATTTGAAAAAAGAGGTAAGCTCTGCTTATAGCTTCTTTGGCGCTCAGCCAATATCCATGGTCAGGATATACTGCGTCATTATATATTGGACGGAAGTCACAAACCTCTTCTTTGATCATTCCATTTCAGAAACACGGGTCATAAAGCCCAAAATCTCAACAAATGGCCATAAATTTGAAACGAATTTTTAGAATTTTATGCCAGAGTGCTAAATAAGGCTTTATCAGACATAGATTTCCGGGCGTTCCACGCGTTTCGAGCTGTTGGCCCTCGTCAGCGTGGTGCAGACATGGTAGCGTACGTGGCTGGTTTTTTTATTTATCAATAAATTTAAGTTGACCAAATATCATGGAACAAGTTAAATCAACATTCAGTTTTTTTGTTCCACTAGATAGCATTCTGTAAATCTATAAGGCTCATGTGAGCGATCAGGACATGGCTTTTTTGTTTTTAAACATAAAGTTTATTAACTCTCTGTATGAATACCAATACTTATCTTTAACACAATATATTACCACAATATGGCATCCCAAATAATGATAACAAATCTGAAGCAAGAAAAGTGTGAGCTTTGAGTGTGAAAGCTTGTAAAAAAATAGGAACTTACCCTCTATTATTAATTTGTTTATTTTTCTTTGTCGTCTGTTTTGCATAAGTTGAATCTGGTTAGAACGATGTATGTAAATTAGATGATTCTTTTGTTGCCTTAAATACGAGGTAATTAACTCGTTTCTCTCTCTATATCTAAAATTGTTTAAAGTTTAATTTTATAAATCTGAGAGTTGTCTTCAAAAACGATCCAACGAAATCTCATAAGCCATTTAGTTTGACTTGTTTTGTATAATCGTTAAGTTTTGACTACTGGGGATGGGGAGAGAGGGCTACAACACTGTTTTTTTATTATCCCATTGTATAATTATACAATGTCATGGAGACTGAATTCATGAATTAGATTTATAATCTTGGTAGGGTTGGAAGGTATGGGAAAGCGGGGACATCAGGTAACTCCAAGCTGATGGATATGTCGGGTTGCCTGAGGTTTGAAAAGTTACCAAACCTTCGTGTCTTCCAACTATCGCTGGAACAAGCACCATCCGCTAAATTGTAAAAAAAGCGATTGAGCGAATATTACTGTCCATAGTAGCACCATCTATTATTTCTTACTGTGGTGAATCTGTATAAGACCGGTGGTCTTAATAAAGCAGTGTGTGTGTGAATATTACTGTCTCCTACAGACATTTTGTGACTCAGTAGTGTCTTTGAATGTGCTGCTAGTTTACCTTTTTAAAATAGACATCAAAACTCCTCTGATAAAAATACCAATTAGGCAGAATATTTATTTAGAGCAAAAGCATAAACTCGGATGCTCGACTTTTCAATATGTTTTCCAGTGTTATCCAGGTAGCTAGACGCTTCGCGATTTTGCGTGTTATCCTTGCTCAAAGCCATTCTAATCTTCTATGTATCGTTCCTATTGTAGTAGTTGTACCGCCGAACTGGTATCACAGGGGCCATGCTAATCTTCTCTGTATCGTTCCTATTGTAGTAGTTGTACCGCCGAACTGGTATCACAGGGGCCATGCTAATCTTCTCTGTATCGTTCCTATTGTAGTAGTTGTACCGCCGAACTGGTATCACAGGGGCCATGCTAATCTTCTCTGTATCGTTCCTATTGTAGTAGTTGTACCGCCGAACTGGTATCACAGGGGCCATGCTAATCTTCTCTGTGTATCCTTCCTATTGTAGTAGTTGTACCGCCGAACAAGTATCACAGGGGCCATGCTAATCTTCTCTGTATCCTTCCTATTGTAGTGGTTGTACCGCCGAACTGGTATCACAGGGACCATGCTAATCTTCTCTGTATCCTTCCTATTGTAGTAGTTGTACCGCCGAACTGGTATCACAGGGACCATGCTAATCTTGTCTGTATCCTTCCTATTGTAGCAGTTGTACCGCCGAACTGGTATCACAGGGACAATGCTAATCTTCTCTGTATCCTTCCTATTGTAGTAGTTGTACCGCCGAACTGGTATCACAGGGACCATGCTAATCTTCTCTTTATCCTTCCTATTGTAGTAGTTGTACCGCCGAACTGGTATTACAGGGACCATGCTAATCTTCTCTGTATCCTTCCTATTGTAGTAGTTGTACCGCCGAACTGGTATCACAGGGACCATGCTAATCTTCTCTATATCCTTCCTATTGTAGTAGTTGTACCGCCGAACTGGTATCACAGGGACCATGCTAATCTTCTCTGTATCTTCCTATTGTAGTAGTTGTAACGCCGAAATGGAATCACAGGGACCATGCTATTCTTCTCTGTATCCTTCCAATTTTAGTAAATATACCGCCGAACAAGTATCACAGGGGCCATACCAATATTCTCTGTATCGTTTCAATTTTAGTAAATATACCGCCGAACAAGTATCACAGGGGCCATACCAATCTTCTCTGTATCGTTCCAATTTTAGTAAATATACCGCCGAACAAGTATCACAGGGGCCATACCAATCTTCTCTGTTTCCTTCCAATTTTAGTAAATATACCGCCGAACAAGTATCACAGGGGCCATACCAATATTCTCTGTATCGTTCCAATTTTAGTAAATATACCGCCGAACAAGTATCACAGGGGCCATACCAATCTTCTCTGTATCGTTCCAATTTTAGCAAATATACCGCCGAACAAGTATCACAGGGGCCATACCAATCTTCTCTGTATCGTTCCAATTTTAGTATATATACCGCCGAACAAGCATCACAGGGGCCATACCAATCTTCTCTGTATCGTTCCAATTTTAGTAAATATACCGCCGAACAAGTATCACAGGGGCCATACCAATCTTCTCTGTATCGTTCCAATTTTAGTAAATATACCGCCGAACAAGTATCACAGGAGCCATACCAATCTTCTCTGTATCGTTCCAATTTTAGTATATACAATATACCACCTGTATACCACCAAAAAGCGTGTACATCTAGAAATAGTCGAACGAAACAAACTTATTTGCGTAATAAATCTTCATTTTATTTCCTGGATACAAAATTTTGAAGGTGTTTCCAAAATTATTTCACCATTGGAATATGGCTACGATATATTTTGCTATTCATATATAATGTGCTGAGAACATGTAAGAAAACATCTACGTATGTTTTCCCACGTGACGCAGCGGAGCGTGACCTCGCCAGCACGGGTGAGTCAGTTGTTGTTTTGCTCGCTGTATAGATGGACATTAAAACATGGTGGCAGCGATAACTGGATAAAATACGAACCCGTATATTGCAAAATATCGATTTTTGCGTACCTTGGAAGATAATTCAACATGGCTCAGATTCAACCTCCAGAAACTTTCGACTTCTCGACTCCCAACGAATGGCTCAAATGGAGGAAGAGATTCGAACGATACCTCGTGGTCAGTGGAATGAAGAAGAAAGAGGAGGCGGACAAGATCGATTTGTTCATGTACTTGATGGGTGACCGCGCGGATGATATATTCAGGACCTTCAAGTTCGAAAAGGAGGAAGAGGCAACGAAATTTGATTCCGTCCTCAAGGCGTTCGACAGCCACTTCTGTGTCAGAAAGAATATTATCTACGAACGTGCGAAATTTAATTCAAGAATCCAAGAGGATCGGGAGCCAGTGGACGAATTCATCACTTCATTGTACAAATTGGCTGATAGTTGCGAATTTGAGGTTCTTCATGAGCAGTTGATCCGTGACCGAATAGTGGTTGGAGTGAGGGACAAAGCTTTATCTGAAAGAATGCAGTTGGACAGCGAACTGACTTTGGAAAAGGCGGTGAAAATGGTTCTACAGCAGGAAGCCGTTCGACAGCAGCAAGTCGACCTGCAGCGTCCCTCAACAAGCCAAAAGGTCAATCAGGTGAAGTTCAACTCGAAGAAACGATCACCGAAACAACAACAGCAGCCTTCGAGGAAGAAGGAGAAGTCAGCCAAAACAAGATCACGATGTCCAAAATGCGGAGGTTTCAACCACAGGGAAGGACAGGCTTGCCGTGCTGAAGGACAAAAATGTAACCTGTGTTCAAAAACAGGCCATTTTGCAAATTGTTGCCCAGATAAGCAGGCGAAGACTGCGGAAGTCAAAGCTGTTTCTGAACTTGATGAAGAAATTGGTTTTCTCCTGGAGGTCTCAGCTGTGGAGGATTCATCTAATCTCGATGATGATGAACGAGAGTGCAGGAGGCGATGGACAGCAGAAATCCAAGTGAACGGGAAAAAGGTGAAGTTCAAGCTCGACTCCCAGGCGGATGTTACATGTGTTCCTCTGTGTCTCTTCAAGAAGATAATGGGACAGCAACGACTAGTGAAAAGTGATATCAACCTTAGAGCTGCTGAATCTTCCGAACTTCAGACTGTGGGTATGTTTATATCAACGCTGCGAAATGGCAGTTATGAAATCAAGGAGAAGATTTATGTCATTCGTCGTTTGAGTGAACCTCTTCTGAGTCGCCGGGCATGTGAGCTCTTGAACCTGGCGAGGCGGACTGAAGTGGTTGCGACGAGAATTAACCCAATCAAGGAATTCCCTGAAGTATTTGAAGGACTGGGACAGATCGGAAACCCTTACGAAATCAAATTGAAACCTGGAGCAAAACCATATGCTGTTCATACTCCTCGACGGGTACCAATACCTTTGATGGAAAAGCTTAAAACAAGATTGGAAGAGCTCGAAAAGGCGGGAATCATAGCACAAGTTAACGTTGCGACTGAATGGTGTGCACCGACTGTGATTGCTGGTAAACCGAATGGCGACATACGACTCTGTGTGGATCTCTCAAGGCTGAACGAACATGTACAGCGCGAAGTGCATCCCATGCCAGTGGTGGAGCACATGCTGGGGCAACTGGGGGAAGCAAGATTCTTTTCGAAACTGGACGCGAACAGTGGCTTTCATCAGATTCCGTTGAGCCCGGACTGCCAGCATTTAACGACCTTCATCACTCCTTTTGGGAGATATAAATACTGCAGAATGCCATTTGGAATCTCACTCGCCCCAGAGTATTTTCAGAAAGTTATGTCAATAATCTTGCAAGGCATGGACGGTGTAATGTGTTACCTGGACGATATCCTGATATTTGCCTCCGACTCCAAGACTCACGATCGAATTCTTCGTTTAGTGCTCCGAAAACTGAAAGAGGCGAAAGTTACACTAAACAAGGCCAAGTGTGTCTTCGGCGTGCCAAGAATTAATTTTCTTGGGCACATACTGGATGAAGACGGTATTCGACCAGATCCAGCGAAAATCGAAGCGGTGGCGAGGATGCCTGCTCCGACAGATGTTCATGGCGTAAGAAGATTTCTTGGCTTGGTGAACCATCTGGGACGTAAACTCCGAACGACCTTGCCAATTGCACCAGAGAATCTTAATCCAAAGTTGGTGGACTCTCAGACCCTGAAAAGAAAGGAGGGGAGAAGGAGAAAGGATATGAAATCCAGATATGATCGACGCTGCGGAGCTACGGACATGAAGGAGCTATCCGAAGGTGACACGGTTTGGATTACAGATATGCGAACCTGGGGGATTGTAAAGCAGAAAGCATCGACACCAAGGTCATATATGGTTGATACTCCAGTTGGGACTTTACGTCGAAACAGGTTCCATCTACGAAAAGGAGTTACAGTGCAATATCCAGCCGACCTATCGACGCCGACCTTTTCGGGGGAGGAACTGGTTGAAAATGAAAAGACCCCAGTTGTGGATTATCCCTCTAACGACTCAGAAGACGGCCAGATAAGAACCCGGAGTGGACGAATTGTTAAACCTGTGGATCGCCTTCATTATTAATTATATTATGCATTTAAAGTTTGTAATGTATATATATATTTCAAGTCTTAAAAAGGGGGATGTGCTGAGAACATGTAAGAAAACATCTACGTATGTTTTCCCACGTGAGGCAGCGGAGCGTGACCTCGCCAGCACGGGTGAGTCAGTTGTTGTTTTGCTCGCTGTATAGATGGACATTAAAACTTATAATAAAAGGATTTAAAAGCGCGAATGTTTCTTTTATACATAAAACGAACTTCTATTTTGCTATTGTTACGGCGATGAAAGAAAGAAAGATTCGACAAACGCCGTGGCATGTGGCATCGGCCACATATGTTCATACCAAGAATAGCTGAGGAATGGACCAGTCTAGAAGATTGAAGCCTATCTGTGTGTGGCCAGGATTGAAGTCATCCTTCCTGTTGTTGACTGTAGGATGATATATGTTGCTTAATTTTAATATCAACACCTGACCTATTTTTTATTGTTTTTTTTTTCACATGAAAAGCGTATTTACTCAAACTTGGCCTTAAATACCCATTTCTTGATTTCTCAGAAAACCTGTAGGACCAAATTTTGGTCGTAGAAGTACAGTCTGCACCATGCTGACGAGGGCCAACAGCCCTAAACGCGTTCGTGGTAGACTTTTCTTTAATTTATCAAGAAATTGGGTTGGCCAAATATCACGGAGCAAGTTAAATAAACGTTTAGTTTATTTTTGCTCCACAAGATGGCGCTCTGCCATCTAGAAAAGCTCCTGCGAGCCAAGTCAGGATATGCCTCTTTTGTTTTTAATATCAACACCTGACCTATCACTTACTTTGTCTCTATAATACAAGAAGGTAGATAAAGAGAACAGAGATCCTTACTGCAGGAATTTTTGACCATCCTTGATACAGTAGTAGCGTAACACTACTATCATGGGCTACTTGCATAACTAACTTTTAAATAGCATGCTGATCCGCTCTAGTAAATATATTTCGTTGAGAAATCTTTGATGAAGTCGTTTATATATGGTCTTGTCAAAATTTCACTTTTTGTAATTAGTAACTTTATTGCATGTTTTGTCTCGAAATGTGGCATTTACATTATAGGTAATTAATTTTCGTGTTGAGTAGCATAGTAATATTTGAAATTTTCCAATTTGCAGTAATTTCATGCACTTTTAGAAATTCTTGTTGAATATTTTCGAAGAATTAAAAGTATTTGAAAATAATTCAGGTCTTGATTGTTTTTCTTTGAATGCCTTTTTTGATAGCAATGTCAAACAAAATATAACCTGATCTAATATGATATAAATAAAAAGGTACATTCTGACTTCTCATATGAACATTTTTAGATGGGTGAGCTCCATCTGGTGGAATAAAAATAAACTAGATATTGATTTATGTTTATTCCATAATATTTGACTAATTCATTTTCTTGATTAATCAAGTAAAACTCAACCACGTACGTGTTTCAGACTGTGATCAGCGTGGTGAAAAGTTGTACTTCAACGATCAATAATGTATTCGAAGAGATTTCAGAGAAATCAAGATTTATCAATGTGGGTTGACCAAATATTATGAAATAAACTTAAATCAACGTTTAGTTGTTTTTTTATTTAACTAGATGGCGTTCTTTTATGTAAAATAATGTTCATATGAGCGGTCAAGATATGTCTTATTTTTATTTTTAATATCACCACCTAACATTTTTCCTTTTATTCACATATTGAGTCAATAAAAAACATTTTATTTTGAAAAAAAATCAATATTTCGAGGCTATTTGCCAATCTTTCTTTGGGTTTCTTTGCTTTTGAAAGTTGTTCTGATTAAATAGGCTTCACGGGAATATATACGAAGGTTTTTCAAAAAAAAATAAAACTCTATTATAAATATATATGCTATTACATATCTAAACATTCCACAAAATTGTAAATAAATAAGAATGTGATAAATATAAACATAATATATAATAATTCGAAACTATTACAGACGCGTATTTAAAAAGTAAACATTTTTCTACAAATATATCTATAAACAATTAAAGAATCTTTAATTAAAAAGGCAAATATATTGGATCAAAATATCATTTATTTTACCAATATTCCAGTTGGCTGAACGCCAACTTTTATCAAGGTGTTATAACATTTTAAAGGTTGATAAAGGTTGGCGTTCAGCCAACTGAAATATTGGTAAAATAAATGATATTTTGATCCAATAAATGCCTTTTTAAATAAAGATTTATCTATGGATTTCTCTATTTTCAAAACAATTATAGAATCATATACACGTCTATAATAGTTTTGAATTCTCATAACATATGGCGCGCGCTAATGTATCATAATATAACCCTAGTATATTTAAAGTAGATTTACTCTGTAAATATATACATGTCTAGCTTTATATAAAAAAAAAGTTTACCGTGATAATATTGTAAACAATTTCTGCCTTTTTTACATATTGGCACGTTTTTTTGTTCTTTTATTTGTAATCTCGCTCAGATTAAACCTATATTTAATTTAAACATCGGCTGCTCTTGTTTAATTTATTTCTACGCGACACAATATATATATACCAATAGTAGTACCTCTCCCTTTAAAAATGCATTAAAACAACGCATTTGGTTTATCAGCCCAGAATAGAACGTAATGGTAGCGATAAGGAATGAAAAGAACACCAGTTTCGGATATTCCAGATAATAAGACAACCTGTATATACCATGGTTTTATTTTGAATTTGGCCAAACTGTTGTTGTGGTATATTCTTCATCACCAATATTATTAACTCTACCTTTGCCGGTCCCAAGCCCGGATGAAAAAGGAGGAAGGGGAGCAGTAACAAGCTCTCTAAAAAAAACCAGGGCTAATCTGGCCCGGCTGATAGTACCCTGTAAGGTCTCCTAATCCAGGTATACAGGATGAGCAGCGTTTGTACTCCATGTTAGGAGCAGCTGCACATGGCGTCTGATCCTCATGTCAGAAGCGGCTATTTCTTTTGGAGCTTAGTCGGCCTGCCACTGAGTAGTGCTCCCAGTCTTAATGACAAAGGCAGACGCATTCTATTTCACCCAGTAATGATGGTTGTCAGACACCATCAAGGGTCACAACTTGATACCCTAATAAGATTGAGTGGAGATAAGAAAGAAGAAGACCAATATTATGTTCTGTACTGGAATGATAAACAAAATTCATTGTTTTAATACCTTTTTAAATACTCTCATAGACAAAACTTGAGGAAGTTGTACCTTTTAACATGTGTATCGGGATTGATACAATAACTATGACAGATATTACAAGTAACTTTTATTGAAGACACACGAGATAAACAAGTGAAACAACCTCACTCTTGAATTTTTGTAATCTAACCTTGTTGGTTCTGTGAATATTTTCGACAAAATTTTAATTATTTTTGACTTTTTCCTATTTATTCTAATCTGGGGGAGTTAAAAAATAAATTAAACCTGGAGTAATTACATTGAACGATGTAAATAAAAAAAAATTAAAATACACGAATCGCCACAAAAAAATGCCCTTAAAATATACATCTCATTATAGTATAAAAATATTACTTTTAAATATTAAAAAATATATATTTATATATTAATATTATAAAATATGAGTCTAAACAAATTTTACCACAATTTTATTTTGAATATGATCTATATAAATATTTTAATTTTTTAAAATATTAATAATTAACAATTAATTAAATTTACATCGAATTAATTTTTTAAAATATATATAATTGGAAATATTCGTACTATATATATTTCTAAATTATATTAAAACTATGAGACTATATGTCTTTTCAGTAAAAATTTGGATTAAAAAATAAAAGGAAAAGTTATACCACAAGGAATGATTGGTTTTAAAAGCTATTTATGTTGTTTGGAATAAAATGAGATGAAGGAAATTGCTCAAAACAAGGTAAAATGGTGGCTGCTGACCTTTATTAAAGATGGCTGTACTCCGTAGTGACTAAAAAATAACATTTTTTAAAAAATATTTCTGCTGATGGAATTAATTTTTTATAACATATAATTAAATTGCCAAATTATTTTATAAATTAAAATTGTAAGCTTATAAAAATTATATAATACGTCAATTAACCTTCTCTGAAAAATGTATTAATTATATATTAATATGACTATGATAAAATATTCATAGCACAAAAATTTTAAAAAATAATTATTATACCTAAAGGACTACACAAAATTATGTTTCAAAAGCCACTCAAATATTATATATATACGTTATATAAATCTCCACACAATTTCAAATAATATATATTACTTAAAACAAATTTTTATAAAATTTTATTATTCTCTTTTTACTACTTTATAAATAATTATCGTATATGTTTATGGAATTGAAAGTAAGAATTTTAAAAATTAAATTATTATATTGTACCGAATATTTTTTTAAATGAGCTAATTGAATTTATTTTATTTATAATTATGTGAAAATATATTTATATAATTAAATTGATTAATAAATATCTACTTATATATAAGAATAATAAATTTAAAATAAAAGAGAAATACGATTATAAAAATAGAGCATCTTAAAATAAATATAAGAATGTAGAATTTATTAAAAATAATGAAAATGCCGGCACAGATTTGTTGTCAAACATGTCTTGACAGGAGCATCACGTGAGATTACGTAAGTTGTTGACAGCCTTGGATATAACAACATTTACGATAAATCTCTACATTATTATACTTTAAATAAACAATAAGAAAGTTTTATGCACGGATTGATCAATAAAATAGGTAAAATTAGGTATCAAAAGATTAAAAAAGAATGACAAAACTTACGACAGGTAGAAGAGAGCAGACGGTGGTTGTGCGTAGTTGCCAAAATTGGGTCAAGTGCTCGCAGCGCCTCTACCGTTTCAGTTTGTCAACGTTCTTCTGATAAACAATTACTCGCTTTACACATCCCTCCTTATTTATATACAAATTATATATTATTTATAATTAAAATATCATATTTTATTGTTTTATATATATTTATTGTGTGATTTTATTAATTTTAATTACTTTTTCAAATATTTCAACTCTGATATAAAAGTTACATCTTCCTTTTTGACATATTACAAGCCTATTACCGGCTTTTAAATAAATATAAACACTTTTTTATATATAAATAATGTGTGCAGAAATATAGATAATATCTGTAAAGTGTGATATTTATTTATATTTTAAATAATAAACGTTTTAAAATGTTTTATTTATAAACTTTTATATTATGAGTGATACTTTTTGCACATTATTTTCCAGATTTAAAAAAAAAAAGTGTTTTTGTGAAAAATCTTCTGATTTCTTACATTTTTTCATGTCCATTTTAATTTAAATTTTTGAGATAATTTATTTGTATGTTTGTCTTTTTTTCCTTGACCTTTCTCCCTGTATATAGCCAATTTGTTATGATGTAAAGAAATGTATTAACGCAAATATCCCTGATTTTGGGATATCACGTTATAGGATGCTAATAAAGTTAAATCTGAGATGTCTATTTTAATAAAACGTAAAAATATATATTTGGTAGAAATGATTACATCTTCATTAGGAATAAAAATTTATTAATCATGTTGTTTCTTATTCCCTTGTGTAAAGATTACACAAATCCCATGAGTCCATGCTCCTCGAGCTGTTGAGTTGATAAGCAACAGCCTCTTCCAAAGGTCCTTTATTGATCATAAAACCATGATATGATTTTTGAATCTACGACAAATTTCACATGATTTTCACTTCATTTACAAGACTGCAAATAATGGTTCTATCTCTACCATAGAATTCTCATATTCCATCCTGAATCAAAGTCTTGTTCTCAATCATTCATGTTCTTCAGCTCTAATATCCTGGACGGTAGTGTATACCAAGGACTATTCTTAAGGAAAATAACATCCATTCCAAACCTTTTTTCTCATATTTCTTCCTAAGAATTCGTCATCCGAGAGGTCCTTATTACTATCCTTAAGATACAATACCATAATAAACCAAATAATAGTAAATATGCAAATACAGTAGAACCTCCATGAGAGGACACTTACGCTAGAGAACACCTCTCCACAAAGAACAGTTTTCATTTGAAAAATTACCATTTTTACAAGCAACTCTCCGGTAAGAGGACACCTCTACCTAAAGGACACTTTGACTCTGAAATTAGGTGTTGTCCTTTACAGGGAGGTTCTACTTTATATCATTCCTTGTTGACGGCTCGAGAAGCAGGCACTCATGGAATTCATGTAATCTTTCCCCAAGGGGATAAGAAACAACATCAAGTATTAAAATGATTATATGCGACAAAGGGCGCCATCTATTATGAAAATTCCAAACTATTATAGACGCGTATGATTCTTTTAATTGAAATTGGTTAATTTTTAAAAAGAATCATACGCGTCTATAATAATTTCGAATTTTCATAAATACCGTTTGCGAAAAAATATAAACACATCAGAATAAAAAGGTATTATATCTGTTTTAATCAAGTAAAATAATATTGAAATTTCTCTCAAATAAATTTAATTAAGATGCCATTAATTTTTGCCGATATTTTCCCATTAAAAGATTAACCAAGATTAGCAACCATTAGCCATTTCCAAAACTGTGTTTTTATAAAGTAGATTTTTTATCGTGTTTCTTATCATGTAAGTTAATATCTCCCCCGAGTGTATTTCAATATTGTAACAAAGTATTTATTATTATATTAGCAGAGTATCATTTTTTATATTTTGCTATACTCTGTGCATTTCTCTCTTTTGCTTATCTTTTGTTTATCACTCATAGTTTGTTCTTGCCTGAAATAAATTGTTGTCTCATCTCGAAGTTGGTCTTCCCTAATTTTCCACGTGGCATTTTGATGGAGATGCTGGGTAGATTAGGGAAGACAAACTGAAGATCGCTGAGAAAACCTAGAGGCAATGGGTGCTGTGATCTACATTGTCAGAGACTGGCTCCAGGATTCCACCGCCGTGTCAAAGCCAAGACTTCCCTCCAATATGACGATGTCCCTATAGACGATACGACGACAAAGCCGCTCTTCACACCGCAAGAAAAAGGACACAAAGGTACTAGGGACAAAGTTCCAAGACTTCGATGGAAGACTTGGCAGAAGCACGTCAGATTCATGTTAGTAACTACAATAATTGCAAGCTGTGGGTCACATATCCCATAGGGAAGAAGCTATGTAACAAAGAATTTATTATTTTATTAGCAGAGTATTATTTTTTTATATTTATATTTTGCTATACTCTGTACACTTCCCTCTTTTGTTTATCTTTTGTTTATCACTCATAGTTTGTTCTTGCCTGAAATAAATTGTGGTCTCATCCCGAAGCTGGTCTTCCCTAATTTTCCACGTGGTAATATCCTCATTCAGGAATAGGAGAACTAATGTATTGTCATTCTAAAACTAATAAAAAATATATTTCTGATTAATATGATATGATTAATATTATATTCACCATGTGTGTGTCTCTCTCTCTCTCTCTATGACTGTCCGAACTTTGCAGAAGTGAGACATCGATTGCACCACGCTGATAAGGACCAACAGCCCGAAACGCGTACTGTTTGGCTTTTCTGGATTAATCAAGAATGGGTATTTGGAATAATTCTGGAATAATTAATAATCAATGAATATTTATTCCGATAGATGGCGCAAATCATCAGCAACTTTCAGTTGCACGATAAGGAGATGCCTTTTTTTATTTCTTAATTTATAGATATGTGGCGTACTTATCAATGTACTCAGAAAATACTTCGAAGATAATTTTTTAACGCTGAACCAGAGAAATCAAAGGTTATGGTGTTTAGAAATGGAGGTCGAAAGGCCCGATCGGATGTTTGGTTCTGGGGACAATTGCCTCTCACTATAACATCTAAATACACGTATCTGGGTTACCAGCTGACAGCGTCAAACTCAACTCAACAGGCGGCAAAGCATTTTAAAAACAAGGCGCTAAATGCTATTAATGCGGTCTGGGCAATATCGACTAAAACAAGAATCAATTCTATCAGATCCTCACTCAAGCTTCTAGACTCAATGGCTCTGTCAAACTTGCTCTACGCAGCTCCAATTTGGGCAAACAACAAAAAAACCTGGTTGACAGGGTACAAGACAATTTTTACGGAGACTTTTAAATTTACACAGATATACTCCTGGTTTTATTCTACGTATGGAGTGCGGAAAACGTCACTGGGAGTTACGGTGCTGAAATATACACTCGGGTTCTGGCTTAGAATTCTAAAAATGAACAGCAGCCGACTCCCCCATATATGCTTAGCTCAACTATATGAGATATCAAGAAATATAAATATATATATTGGACTTGCGGAAAGTTTGGCCAACATACTCAACTCAACAGGATTTTCTTGGTTAATTAACTGCAACGATGCAAGGATCATCCGGCAAGAAATACCATTAATAAATAAAATTGCAATAGAACATTCTATTCAAAGTCACCAGGCAAAAATAGAGAATTCTAAATTCTACCCTCACTATAAGTATTTACACAGTTCATTCCGAATTGAAAACTATTTACTTAGCAACTTTCCATTCCCAGTAAAACGCTATATCGCACAACAGAGAATACTATATTCGTTTTTCAAGGAAAACCATACAAAAATTTTCAGGAAGGGTGATAAGATTTGTGATCCCTGCAAAGAAAATATGGAAACTGAACTATCTCATTATATCTTTGAATGCCAAGATATTAGCGAGGAGAGAAGGGCATTCTTTTCAACGGTAGACACCAGCCAACTTAAGTCAATCCAAACGATGTTAACCAGTGCCCAAACAAGTAGACTAGTTGCTCAGGCCCTATATAATTTTTACAAGGCAGTAGGTGTAAAGAGGGAGAAAAGAGAACTTGGAAGCTATTGTTCTTACACCTCAGAATGATGACGAAACATCGAGGGGCCATCGTGTTGGTCGACGATGAGATTGCGGAGCTTGTGATATGGATGGCTGTGCTGGAGTAAACCTCCTTTTTGTGTCTGGATGCTATATTTATGGCGAACTAAATAACTTAGTCCCTATTTCTGCTCCGCGCTTATGGAATTGAAGACTTGGGGCGATGGCGTCGACCTTTCATATTAAATCTTACTTTTCCTTATTACTAATAATTGTATTGTTGTGTTCTCTACCTAACAAAAATAGCACTTGACGAACACTATAAGATATAAGCCATTTATTTCTATATAAAAGATACTTTCACTCTCCTCTTACACTCTATATACATCCAATTATTTTACATATTTAATTTTCTATCAGAAAACTAATACATATCTACATATATGCTGCTATATTTTCTTTAAGAATGAAATTTGCATATGGAATCATTACATGTATATAGTTGCGGAACTACTGGTTTCCTGTGCTGCTCTTTCCTGTTATTGTACCTTGTACGGAGAATCTGTATAAGACTAACGTCTTAATAAAGGTTGTGTGTGTGTGATATGTGGCGTACTTGAGGCATTCGTTAACTTCTCATCAAGATTATAATGAACTTTAGGGGTCGGTGGAAGGATGGTCTAAATCGTTGGTTTTCGACCGCTACGACCCGGGTTTGATTCCCGCATTTGGCACTTTTTTCTGATTAAAAAAAGGCCCCAATGGCCCCCGATTCTTCAAAATTCCAAACCCCACCAGCGAGTGCAAGTAAACAAACGGAGTTCTGGCATATTTGTAAATGCAAAGTCGAACTGCTTTTCATATGTGTAGACATGTGGTGTACTTACAGTAAAAGCAGTCGCCTACTTCTACCCACCATGATTATCATGGCCTGTACCACGTGTACTAGGGATAAGCAAAAAAAAAAGATACCTTTACCGCATGTGTGTATTAGAGATATAATTAAAAAGAGAGAGAGAAATTTCTAAAATAAAAGGAACTTCTTAATAATTTATCTTTTATATATAATGGATCTTAATTAAGCTATCCAGGGAAAATTTCTTTTGAAAAAGAATTTCAAAAATATTTTCCTAGAATAGCTTAATTTTCATTTTAATTAGAAACAAAGGCTTAATCTATTGAAGCTAATGAGAAGTTTATTTATCTCTTATTGCTAAATATACTTGGAGATTAAATTCTTGCAATTAATTAATAACATTTCAGTTTTCTAATTTGACTTACCTCAATTAAAATCTAGTCCTTTAATATTAATAAAGATTCTTATCTTGTTCAAATCAATATGCTTGAGGGATAAGTCTCTTTTAAAAGAGACTTATCCCTCAAGCATATTGATTTGAACATAATATCATGGGATTACCTATTAAAAAATTCTTATCTTCTTTTATATTTTAACTAACACATTATTACATTAACACAAAGCAATAACGCGCCATCTATACATAATACATATTTGAATGTAATTCTACTGTCCTATAAGCTTATGTCCATAGTTTTCTTGAAAACCATTTCTGAAATTCCATCCTTCAGTGCTGCGTATATAAGCAATATCGTCCAATACAGTATTAGAGCTCTTAGAAGCGGTCTGGTGGATTAATTTGGCGAAACCGCTGGGAGGGTTCACCACTGATGAGCCAAGCCCTCCCAATAGATTTTTTTTCATCGCAGTAAGGACAGTAGAAGTTTGTATTATGTATAAAGGAAACATTCATGCTTCAAATTCTTTCATTTTATACATTATTACATTTTAAACATTTTTCATTATAAAAAATATTCCTTAAAAACGTACTTCAATCTGAAAGAATAGTACAAATGTGATATTCTACTGGGATAAGATGTATAAATTAAGAAAAAGGCATCTCCTTATCATGTAACTGAAGGTTTCTGATGCAATTGCACGATAAGGAGATGCCTTTTTCTTAATTTCTTCAATCTGTTAATTGTTTTCATCGAATACACACAATACTTTACAATTTGATTTCATTTAACTATATTTGCATACCAACCCTTTGTTACACATTTCAATTGTGTTGATATTTTTGTCTCTTTTCATCTAACTAAATTGTATACTAAATTTTTTACATATTTCAAATATAAAATGCTAAAAATGAAGAGAAAAAGTTTTCTTTATTCTAGTATTTTTAGAATAAAGAAAACTTTTTCTCTTCATTTTTAGCATTTTATAAACCATTAAAGAGAAATTTCGTGATTTTCGTTTTAATATTTCAAATATCTTTCTTTCTTTTCTTTCAATGTTTAGTTTACCTTTGTAATGCAAACTTTTACGTTTTAACTAACACATTATTACATTTAATTAAAATGTTGGAATACAGATGTAAAAAATCTTAAGATTACAATTGAAAATTCAATAGGGAAAATAAATATGTGGTGTGAAAATAACAAACTTAAAATATCAAGACAGAAAACAAATATTTTATATTTATTCAACTGCCAAAAGTATGTAATTACCCTGCATGATAGTATTGTCAAACCAGTTGAAAACCTAAAAATACTAGGATTAACTTTCAAGAATCACCGAAACAAGAACAAATTAGATTTTATGCCTCACATCGACAGTGTTATTGCAAAAACAACCAGAGCTAGTGGATATCTTCTTGGTTTAACAAAGAAATCGTGGGGATTGGATAGTAGGCGATTATTAACATTATATAAGACCTTATTTAGAAGCACAATAACTTATGGTTCAACAATCTGGTACCCATACATAAACACGAGATAAAAAAAAAATAGATTCACTACAGTATAAAATTCTTAAACACTGTATACATGCTTATAATACAACATCTTCGAATTGTACACATGTTCTCGCAAAATACCTAAAATTACGGATTTTATTCTGTCTAACATAAAGTTGAAATAGATTATAATAGAAATGATCCAGCCAAAAGAATGATAATATCTAACTTTATAAATGAAAAAATTCAAAAATACTATGAAGATTCAAATAATAATTTCAGATAATTTTTTGAAAACTCAAGATTACCCAAATTTATCCAGCCAAATTTTTATAATATACAATTCTTTACGGGGCATGGAGACTTTAACACATCTATATATATAAAAATGGATGTTTGTTGGTCCGTTGGTCCGTCCGTCCGTCCGTTGGTCCGTCCGTCCGTCCGTTCGTCAGTGATAATCTTCTACATCGCTCAACCAATCGTGATGAAACTTTGGGAAGATGTTTAGTATACTACCGGGATGGTTTCTGGCTAATTACTCTTTAGAAATAACCTTTCGTTGCATTTTTATTTACAATAAAACGTAAATTCACTCGCAATCAGCGCCCCCTCGCTGCTGACGTATGGCCTGAAATAGCCTCGCATGAGCTTATTTGTAACGTCACGCTTAGCCTATAGGTTAGGTACACGGCTTCGTACCCCCGCAACCTAGGTTCGAGGCTCAGCGTGGGTGTTTTTTTTTTTTCATTTCTTTTATATTATTGTAGCAAATTATTAAAAATATTATTTTATATAAAATGTAGGCTTTTTAAAATAAAAATTAACATAAACAATTTTTTAATAATATTTGTAACAAACCTAGGTTCGAGGCTCAGCGTGGGTGTCTTTTTTTATTTTCATTTCTTTTATATTATTGTAGCAAGGTCTGTTTTTACAGCATTATTATATTTTGATTGGTTTATTTTAGATATGTTTGTTATGAAGGCTCTATGTAATACTATTTAGAGCACATTCTACATTTTAAACACCTAAGCCCCCCTCTTTTTAATATTGTAGCAAAGTATTAAAAGTATTATTTTATTTTAGATGTTTGCCATGAAACTTTGGGAAGTTGTTTAGTATACTACCCGAACGATTTCTGGCGAAATATTTTAGAATAATATTAATAACAATAATTGTAGCGAAATTAAGACATAGTGAATATATTCTGTGTTTGTGCATATATAAATATTTTACGGAAAATGTGAGAACGTTCTATTAGAATATCTCGAAAACAAAAAACAATACATATAAACGAGTTCACTGACATTTATTAATGCAGTGCTTATAATCAATGATTACAATGAAGGACTATATTATCTATATATATAAAAATCACTTTCAAAATTTAACGTAACGTTCCATTTTCAATCCCGTAGGGCTTTAGATCGGCTAAAACATTTTTATCTTTATGAGTGACTATTAACTTCACTGTACTGAATAGTTTAGTATAATGTTAATTTAACATATTACAATTTAGCCACAGCAACGCGTGGCCGGGTTCGCTAGTATTTATATAAAATTGGCAGAATTGATTCTTCAATCTGCTTATGCGACCAAGAAGATCACAACCCTGAGCATATTTTAATCCGGTGCCCACTTGTTGCTGATTTGAGAGTACAATGTCAAATGAACAGTTCTAGTTTAAGCCAAATGGTTTCCAGTAAAGAAGAATATGGAAAATTTAACAAGTTTTGTAGACTCTATCTCAAATGCCGTGGACTTGAATTACATTAAGAATTGAAATTTCTAGTTTTAATTAGTATATTTGTGCCACTGGTTTAGTGGTTGTAATTCTAAATATAGGTATATTGGACTTTTGATAATATGTATGTAAATAATATTTGTTTCTTGTATAATTTATAGTTCTAAAATGTAAACTTGAATAACTTTCACTCTCTCTCTCTCTCTAAAACTATAAATAATTTATATATATATATTTAAACACTATGTACATAAAATAGTTTAAACATTTGCATGCAAATATCCACATAGGATATAGCGTGTGTTTTGTAATTAAAAAAAAACATTTAATTAAAAAGGCATATATTGGATCAAAATATCATTTATTTTACCAATATGTAGTACCAAGTGTTTAATAACACTTTAAAATGTTATAATACCTTGATATAGGTTGGCGTTCATTCAACTGAAATATTGGTAAAATAAATGATATTTTGATCCAATAAATGCCTTTTTAATTAAAGATTTATTTATGGATTGCTCTATTTTCTAAACATTATTACATTTTAACACTTTTCATTATTAAAATATTCATTAAAAACTTTCTTCAATCTGTAAAATGTTTTCATCGAAAATACACACAATACTTTACAATTTGATTTCATTTGACTATATTTGCATACCAACCCTTTGTTACATATTTCAATTGTGTTAATATTTTTTTCTCTTTTTATCTAATTAAAACTTGCATATTTTTCTTGTACATATTTCAAATATCTTTCTTTTCTTTCAATGTTTAGTTTACCTTTGTAGTGCCAGTGTCCCTAGGAAGACATAGCGCTCTAAGTCGAAATAAAATAAAATTTTGACTAAATTTATAAGAAGCTAATTTTCGAGCTTTCGGGCTAACATCTCCTTCAACACTACAAGTTTATATACAACCTGTATATTAAAAAATAATGAAAGCATATCCTGACCAAAATCACATGTGCCTTTTAGATGGCAGAGCGCCATTTAGTGGAGCAAAAATAAACTTTATTTAACTTGTTCCGTGATATTTGGCCAACCCAATTTCTTGATAAATCAAGAAAAGTCATCCACAAACGTGTTTCGCGCTGTTGGCGCTTGTCAGTGTGGAGCAGGCTGTACTACTGAGACCAAAAATAGTTTTGATCCCAGAGGCTTCTTGAAAATATAAAGATACTAGCGGATGTACCCGGCTTCGCCCGTGTTTTACCCAAGTAAAGGTTTGTCTAACGAATCTCTCGATAAAGTGAACATTTTTTCCCGGTCCCTTGAAAAATACTCGATAAGTTGAATAAAATCAATATTAATCGGTACCCGAGTAAAGGTCTGTCTAACGAACATCTGTTAAAACAATTCTCTATAAACTTATAAAAAGAAATAGATATATTTTGATAATTTGAAACTGTTAAAGTGATCATTTTTTCCCGGTCACTGTGTGCCGTGTCATTCTGAATTTTGTCTTTCCTAATTTTCTACATTACAAAATCATCGTTTTATCTAGTGAACATTTTTTCCCGGTCCCTTGAAAAATACTCGATAAGGTTGAATAAATTCATGGTCGTTTATGGAAGATGGACGAAGTTCCCGGAGGTCATCTTGGGCAAGCTCCCGCGAGGCTTTTTTTCTTGTCTACTTGGCACAGCTGTGTCACCAACTCTGCCCTGATTGGTCGGTGGGTACTTGGACTGTCGGCCGGCGGCCGGACGGATCCATTCTCTCACGGGGTGGGGCAGACCTAAGCCTATCTCCGTCGCAAGGTGGCGCTGCTTGCGAGTTAAAGCTACAAATCTGCAAATAACTCTAAGGATATTAAAGATATTCAAGAAATTATTTTTCGTAAACCTTTCCGGGGATACACCTAATAAAATCCCAAGGTTTCACGGCGATTGGATGTATGGTTTTTGAATCCATAGAGGACACACACACACTCGGGCGATCGGCCACGCTTTTGCGAGCTCCGCCGTTTTTCGCCTCTGAGGTGTGTGCAAATGTCGCGCACAGCAACGAGCTTGGTACGGGCTGAAAGCCCTTCAAAAGCTGCACAAGGGCCTGTAAGGCGCAGCACACAAGCTTTGACTTGCGCTGAATTATCTGCAAAAGAAGATCTGCAGAGGAAAATTTCAAATAATCAAAGCGCAAGTCAAAATTATGCAAATCCACCGACAGGCGTTAAAGATGCAAATCTGGCCGCCGCGCGCGGTGACGTCACGACCGGCTCGGCAGCAGCCACGTCATCCAATGGCGCTGCCCGTGTTCTGGGAAACTGGGCGGACTGCACCGAGGACCAAGGCCCTGGAGAGGACGACGACTTCACCGTCATCAAGAATAAGAAAAGGCGCCGCGACTCGCCGGGTTCTCCTGCAGCGGCTGCACCTTCCTCCGGCACCAGAGGCGCAGGGGCCACTCACCGGCCACGATCGTCCACGGGATGGGCACCGCGGGCGGAGGAGGTCAGGACCACTAGGGCGCATATCGCGGAGGCCAGGGCGCGGCAGACATCTTCAACCGAAGACCACTGCGTCTTCGTAGAGCGCAGCCCTGAACTGGAGCCCTACCATTACATGAGGGCCATCGATCGAATGTTTGGGAGCACCCAACATTCAATTTACATAAAATATATACAATGAAGCATTGATTTTAATTGAGGATGGGTGTTTGACAATAGCCAACAAATCACTGACAGAATTGGGAATGATTGCTCCAAATAGATCTGGTATTGACATTTTAGATCGTGATATACAACAAGAAACGCACTTCGATGTTAATGAATTACAAGCATTTGTTCGAATTAATCTGCCGAAATTGGTATTAGAGCAACGAACAGCATATGACACAATTATAAATGCAATATCTAACAAGAGTTGTGGTTTATATTTCTTAGATGCACCTGGAGGCACTGGAAAAACTTTTCTTATTTCAATTATTCTGGCAACTATAAGATCACAGAATAATGTTGCACTTGCTATTGCATCATCTGGTATTGCAGCAACTCTTGGACGGTGGTCGAACAGCACATTCAGCGTTGAAATTGCCATTAAATATGCAGGTAATTGAAACTCCAACATGTAATATTAGCAAATATTCTGGGATGGGAAAAGTACTAAGATCATGTCAGCTTATAATATGGGATGAATGCACCATGGCACACAAGAAATCTTTGGAAGCACTCAATCGTACATTAAAAGATTTGAGAGGAAATGAGCAGCCCTTTGGTGGTGCACTCATTTTGCTAGCTGGTGATTTTCGACAAACTCTACCAGTTATACCACGTTCAACACCTGCAGATGAATTGAATGCATGTCTAAAATCATCAGTGTTATGGCGGTATGTGAAGAAAATATCTTTAAAGACCAATATGCGTGTTCAATTACAACAAGATGAATCTTCTGAACGATTTGCAAAACAATTGTTAGATATTGGGAATGGTAAAATGGAAATGGACGAATCCACACACTGTATTACATTACCAGAAAACTTTTGTCACTTTGTAAAATCCACTGATGAATTGATTGCCAAAGTTTTTCCTAATTTATCGCAGAATTATAAAAATAATCATTGGGTTTGTGAGCGTGCTATATTGTCAGCCAAAAACATTGATGTGAATTTAATTAACTGCACAATTCAAAATGAAATACCTGAAGAAGAAACAACATATAAATCCATAGATACTGTTGTCAATCCCGATGAATCAGTTAATTACCCAATAGAATTTTTAAATTCATTGGATCTACCAGGAATGCCACCGTATATTTTATCTTTGAAAATTGGTTCCCCAATCATCCTTCTACGAAATATAAATCCACCGCGACTATGCAATGGGACTAGGCTATCAGTAAAAAAATTAATGAATAACATAATTGAGGCAACCATTTAAAATGGAAAATATCAAGGGGAACATGTGCTACTACCACGCATTCCCATGATATCAACGGATACTCCATTTGAATTCAAACGTTTACAATTTCCTGTACGACTAGCCTTTGCAATGACCATTAACAAAGCACAGGGACAATCATTGCAAGTATGTGGCTTAAATTTGATAAATCCATGCTTCTCACATGGACAGCTGTACGTTGGGTGTTCACGAGTTGGAAAACCATCAAATTTATTTGTTCTTGCCCCAAATAGGAAAACAAAAAATGTTGTATATTTACAAGCACTAAGATAAAGTTCACCATCAATCATCAAGGAAATATTGGACATATTTTATGGTTGTAAACAATATATAGGTGTATGCGTGTATTTGTGTGTATATATGTATATATTTTTAAATTTAATGCTGTAACTGTAAATAAATTTCAAAGAATATCTATATGTAAATAATATTTTTGAATCTTTCTAAGGGACCGGTAAAAATGTTCACTCGATAAAACGATTATTTTGTAATGTAGAAAATTATTAAAGACAAAATTCAGGATGACACGGCACACAGGGACCGGGGAAAAATGTTCACTTTATCGAGAGATTCAAATTTACGAGTTTCAAATTATCAAAATATATCTTTTTTTTTATAAGTTTATAAGTTTTATAAGTTTTTATAAGTTCGTTAGACAAACCTTTACTCGGGTCAAACCTCGGGCGAAGCCGGGTACGTCCGCTAGTAGTTAATATAAAATATTTTCACATCTATAGAATTTTATAAAATTATGTAAAATAGTATCCGATTATAGTCGTGTTCTATTGGCGAATTATTATACCAGGTTTTCTACTGTAGAAGGACGTCCGTGTCCGAAAGCTAGAGAACAATAAAAATGTTTTGGAGAGTTTCCCTGGAGGCCTGATTAATTTTACTCAATGATTCTCTTTGTTATTCATTAATTATGATTTAAAATTATTTTTGATTATTAAAGTGTTTGTGTGTGTTCAATTAGACATAGTACTAATATTATATTTTAACTAAATCTATATATAACTCCGTCTTTGACGGTCCCAAGCCCGGATGAAAAAGGAGGAGGGGAGCAGTAACAAGCTCGCTAAAAAACCTGGGCTCAGCTGGCCCGGCTGATAGTACCCTGTAAGGGCTCCTAATCCAGGTATACAGGATGAGCAGCGTTTGTACTCCATGTTAGGAGCGGCTGCACATGGTGTCTGATCCTCATGTCAGAGGCGGCCATTTCTTTTGGAGCTAAGTCGGCCTGCCACTGAGTAGTGTTCCCAGTCTTAATGACAAAGGCAGACGCATTCTACTTCACCCAGTCGTGATCTCAACCTTTACAAGCTTGGTACCCTGATATGATTGAGTGGAGATAAGAAAGAAGAAGAAGACTAAATCTATAAGGATTCTTGGGTTTGGTTTCTTTTCGTAATTCCTTCATGTCTCGAGCTTTCAGGCTAATATCTCCTTCAACATGGAGACATCAGAAGTACCACTTCTATCTAATTATAACACGCCGGATTTATCTATATATATATATATATATAAATGAATGTCTGTGTGTGTGTGTGTGTGACAATTGACAATTAAAACTGATTTTATTGACATACTTGTCAATATTTACATTCCATCAAGAGTTAAGAAATATTTACAGTATTCTTGGAAGTGGGAATTCACATCAGGCGGAGCCCTTCCCGAAGGGACGTTTTGGTCTCAGTCGGTAGCTACAGAGCTGCCTTGAATTTGAACAGTCCGTCGAGAGTAGTCTGGTCGCCACCCCGGGCGCGCTCTATGACGGTGTCCAAGAAGCCCGAAAGAATCCTCCTTTGGTCTCGCGGTATGTTATGAAAGTGATTCCAAGCGTCCTCGTAGCACAGGACCGAATTAATGATAGGATCCTCATCGATCCACTCGAGTATGGGTCTCAAGATGTTTCTGTGGTCCAATTCCTTGAAAGTGTCACGGAGCCATCTCTTACGGTCTTGATAGGCATAGCAAGCAGAGAGGCCGCCCTAGTTGGGGCCGATTCCTTCCTTTGGGGAACGGGCGGCGTCGGCTTAGCAGGCCGTGGCGCTGTCAGTGTGGGTGTTGGAGGCACTGCCGCCGGTCCTGTCCTCAGCACGGACTTGACCTGACGCAGGACTTTGTAAACGCTGGTGTTGCTTCCGGGCTTCAGGCCAAGGAGCCGCTTAATCATGCCGGCAAGAGCCTCGTTCTGCGGAGGTGTCAGGAGCGGTCCTTGTCTTTGGGCCCTGGTCTTCGAGGAGAGGAGGTCCAAGATCTCCTCCCGCCCAAGACCAAGAGCGTCCGTCTCAGCGAAGGACACGGCGGGGCTTTTCCGAATCAAGGTCACGAGGTCCTCCCTCGTGGATTTCCTGCTTGATGCTGTTGAGGAAGCGGAGGACTCCTCTATGGTAGTCATTTCGATGTCCTGTGCAGAGGGCTGCGACTTCGCCGATTGAGGGCTCACGGAACCCCCAGGTGCCCGCAAGGGCGAAGCAGGTGTCACAGGTGGAGGGGGAGGTGGCGTCTCCTCCGCAGGTGAGGCCAAAGGCGCTGGTGGTGATGACCGGAGTGCAGCAGGTGGAAGGAGCGCTGCTCGGTTCGCGGGAGGCACGTCGGAGACCTCCATGGCTGGACTGGGGGACGCCGGAGGTGGAGGCTTGGCAGATGGCTGCTGAGGCAGCTTGGGCGCAGTCGCTGGTGGGACGCTAGTGGGAGAGGTGGGTGTGGCCGGTCCAGGTTCCGTGGTTCGCCCTGCGAGCAGGGGGCAGTTGGCCCTGCGATGTCCTTGGCCACGGCACCTGGAGCACCTGATCCCAGAGGACAGGTACGCCGGCCAGGCCACGCCCTTGATCGGAATGTCGGTAACCTCAAGGAGATAGCACTAAAGCACTAATATTTGAATTAGTTTTACTTAATATATTAGCCCTGAAAGACCCAAGGTCATCAGGCGTGGACCAAAACCTAAGCCTATCTCGGTCTCAATGGTGGCGCTGCTTGCGAGTTAAAGCTACAAATCTGCAAATAACTCTAAGGATATTAAAGATATTCAAGAAATTATTTTTCGTAAACCTTTCCGGAGATACACCAAATAATATCCCAATATTTCACGGCGATTGGATGTATGGTTTTCGAATCCATAGAGGACACACAGACACACACACACACAGTTCGAGCAAGAGCAGTACGAATTCGATCTCTTCCTTGCCTTGCTTGACTCTGTTCACTCGTTTCCAATGATCGAGCAAGAGCAGTGCGAACTCGATTTCTTCCCTGCCTTGCTTGACTCTCTCCACTCGTTTCCAATGATCGAGCAAGAGCAGTACGAATTCGATCTCTTCCTTGCCTTGCTTGACTCTGTTCACTCGTTTCCAATGATCGAGCATGGGCAGTGTGAACCCGATTTCCTTCTTGCCTTTTTATTTTATCCATTCTGACCAAAATCTATCCGTGAACTTCACACAGTGAACTTCACACAGACAGAATAAGGCAATTATATAAGTATATAATCCAAATTGTGCCTTATCACACACTATTTTTTTATTTGGCCTTATTACCTTGTGTTTATAATCCATGACGTAATGCCGGCGGCGCGCGCCCGTTGGCTGCCGGCGAGCACGTGACCTCCCTGTGCGCGCGCATCCGTGACAGCGATGAGGAATTGAGGAAAGACGGTCGTGACTATATATATTAATAATAATAATATAATAATAATTATTATTATTATTATCATTAGATAATGATAATGATCATAATGATGATGCGCGCGCATCCGTGACAGCGATGAGGAATTGATTGAGGAAAGACGGTCGTGACTATATATGTTGATAATAATAATAATAATAATAATATAATAATAATTATTATTTCAAAACGAGGTAAAAGCTTCCCAATTACATGCGTGGTAAGGACAAAATACTCAGGAGATAAGTTTCTTCATTAATTTATTAGGACATCAAGCTTTCGGGCACAGCGTGGCCCTTCTACAGGATCAATTGTATAAGAAAAATGATACACTATATACACGAAGAATAAATCTGCATATGTATTATTAGAAATTAGTTGTAAAATTTTTGAAATAATCGGTAATACTTAGGATTTTTGTTTAAAAAGAACATCGAGACATAAGCAAATTAATAAAATTTGTTAAGAAGAATAATATACGAATATTACAAGGTATTAAGATAAAAGCGTAATAAGACTGAAAGGACGTTCCTACGATTCGACGGAAACTGTGATAAAATTATGAGTATTTATAAGGTAAAACAGTTTAAAAGGATATTAAAATAAATGAACAAAACAGGGAAATCATGGGGTAGATCAATGGCTATTTATGTAATAAGCTTATATACGGCTCAGGTACATCAATATGTCTGTTTATACTATTATACCTCAGAGATAGCAAGGCCTCGACAACCAATCTTTTGTGTTTATGTGGTATATTAGAATAATGTGATCTTGGATCAGTTGTGTTGAAACTATGTCCTGTCTGTGAAATGTGCTGGACAATAAGTGATTTCGGATCGTTATGTCTGATGTTTCTGTCGTGTTCCTGTATTCTGTCTTTAATGTAACGGCTAGTTTCACCTACATAAACACTGTCGCAATCGTTGCATTTTATGGAATAAACAGCATTGTTTCTTTGAACAGTGTTCCGAGGCGTGTTGTTTTTAGTGATAGGGTTCCTTAAGATAGTGCCTATACTAGGGGTGTTGGAAAAGTAAGTGCGGATGCCGAAGTTCTTTTGTTCTCTAGCTATTTTTATGCTTTGCAAGGAATACGGTATTGTGCAGATGGATTTATAGTTGTCATATATCTTGGTGCGGGATGGGTTATGGAAATGCCTTAATATAAAGTTTTTAGGATAACCAGAGGACATTAAATTTGAAATTATGTTATTTGTTTCTTTTTGCTTTGACTCCTCACCCAATGTATATAAATTTCTCATCTTTCTGCCCATTAAGCCATAAAATCAATACAGTAAGAACCTTGTCCAAGAGAATATATACCCACTGTTACACTGAGGAGTCAAAGCAAAAGGAAACAAATAACATAATTTCAAATTTAATGTCCTCTGGTTATCCTAAAAACTTTATATTAAGGCATTTCCATAACCCATCCCGCACCAAGATATATGACAACTATAAATCCATCTGCACAATACCGTATTCCTTGCAAAGCATAAAAATAGCTAGAGAACTAAAGAACTTCGGCATCCGCACTTACTTTTCCAACACCCCTAGTATAGGCACTATCTTAAGGAACCCTATCACTAAAAACAACACGCCTCGGAACACTGTTCAAAGAAACAATGCTGTTTATTCCATAAAATGCAACGATTGCGACAGTGTTTATGTAGGTGAAACTAGCCGTTACATTAAAGACAGAATACAGGAACACGACAGAAACATCAGACATAACGATCCGAAATCACTTATTGTCCAGCACATTTCACAGACAGGACATAGTTTCAACACAACTGATCCAAGATCACATTATTCTAATATACCACATAAACACAAAAGATTGGTTGTCGAGGCCTTGCTATCTCTGAGGTATAATAGTATAAACAGACATATTGATGTACCTGAGCCGTATATAAGCTTATTACATAAATAGCCATTGATGTACCCCATGATTTCCCTGTTTTGTTCATTTATTTTAATATCCTTTTAAACTGTTTTACCTTATAAATACTCATAATTTTATCACAGTTTCCGTCGAATCGTAAGAACGTCCTTTCAGTCTTATTACACTTTTATCTTAATACCTTTTCTAAGCGGTAAAATCTTCCCAATTACATGCGTGGTAAGGACGAAATATTCAGGAAATGAGTTTCTTTCAAAGAAACTCATCTCCTGAATATTTCGTCCTTACCACGCATCTTAATACCTTGTAATATTCGTATATTATTCTTCTTAACAAATTTTATTAATTTGCTTATGTCTCGATGTTCTTTTTAAACAAAAATCCTAAGTATTACCGATTATTTCAAAATTTTACAACTAATTTCTAATAATACATATGCAGATTTATTCTTCGTGTATATAGTGTATCATTTTTCTTATACAATTGATCCTGTAGAAGGGCCACGCTGTGCCCGAAAGCTTGATGTCCTAATAAATTAATGAAGAAACTTATCTCCTGAGTATTTTGTCCTTACCACGCAAATAATAATTATTATTATTATCATTAGATAATGATAATGATCATAATGATGATGCGCGCGCATCCGTGACATGACGGTGGAAAGACGGTCGTGACTATATATGTTGATTCTAAAAATATATATCGTAATTTAAACAATGTGATATGCAAGTAATAAAGTATGACGTCTTTTCTAGTCGTCTCAAAGTGACACCAGCTTGCCACCGGACCCCAGGGGAGGGGAGGATGACCCACATAAGACTGACCAATGAGGATCAACACCCGGGGGATCCAGAGAGGGACAAAAAGGGGCGTTTGGTCCGGATGTTGACAGTTAGTTAGGTTACGGTGGATATTTCGGACAGGCCCGCGGAGTCTAGGTCCGTTGCCATCTCACGGCGGCCCTCGTGGCCGCCGTTTTGGCTGCTCTCTGCCCACACGGCTTCATACAGGACGCCGAGCTTTCCTCTGTTAATCCTCAACTTTCCCCTGGTTCTAGTGCCACTTGAGACGTACTGGGAGAGCGTATTTTGATCCCAAACTTTGTCCTTACTGTCCCGTGCGGACTTCCCACTCTGCACGCCTTGCCACTCAACCCCGACTGCTTCCAACTCACTTGTTGGCTTACCCGGGTTTACGACATATATATCTCTAATAAGAGGACAAACCAATAAATAAATATAGGCCTCTAGGGCATAAATAGGAAGCAAGGAATTCATATCAGGCTGCAGTTATCATTATTAGGAGATGTCTATCTGGTTCCCACCGTTGCTATTCAGAGGCGATTTCTGTATTTGGACTTCCCTTGTAGAAAGACGTCCGTGACCGAAAGCTAGAGAAAATAAATGTTTTGAAAATACACTTTTCCCTGGAGACATGATTAAATTTACTCAATATTGATGCAAGGGTTATTTTATTAAATTGAAAGAGAATCATACCATAATACAGTTAAACCTGTCTATAGCGCCCTCCTCTAAATAGCGCCTTCCTCTCTATAACGCCCGATATTAAATATGTAGTACGATGCGATTTACATTAAAAGTGACCTGTCTATAGCACCCCCTCTCTATAACACCCTATTTTGGTGAGTCCCAAGAGGGGGCGCTATAGAAAGCTTTAACTGTATTATTCCATTTCGTTGATTCCCTCAAAGAACTACCAAAAAAGACTTTTAAATGATCTTGGAAGGATAAATGTCTTCTTTATGACAGACTTGGTACATCATCTCTCTTAAACGTCTTCAACCTTTCTACATTTTATTAAGAAATAGGCATCTTCTTATCATGTGACTGAAAGTTGATACTGGTTTGCGCCATCTATCAGAATAAATATCAACTATTCGTGTACCTGGTTAGCTTTTTTTGATTAATCAAAGAATGGATATTTGGCCAATTCTGAAGTAATTAAAAATCAACGAGAATAGTTGATATTTATTCCGATAGATGGCGAAAGCCATCAGCAACTTTCAGTTGTACAATAAGGAGATGTCTTTTTCTTAATTTATTCACCTTATACCAGTACAATTTCACATTTGTACTAATAATTTTTCACATTTTCTATATTTATTCCAGATATTTCCAACAAAACTTTCTACCAAACAAAGATTCAAAATCCTACTTACAAAGCATATCAAATGCTTCAAATAAAATGACAAAAGATGGCAATGTTACGAAAGGACATAAGAGCAAATAGAAAAGTCCATCACCAATTTACGATGGTAATTAACGATAGTAATATTCAACTAATTGACATACCATCTCTTCCTACAATTAGACCCAATTAAATATCCACTCTCCTCGAACTGTCGTGTCATCTCAATATAGCTCGTAAATTCATAGCTGGTGACATTTCTCCCAACTGTGGCATGTCCCCAAGCCATTAATCAATTAAGACACGGCTCGTTTCAATCTCTCTTCCTTTATTACCATTCTCTTCACTTGAAATCTTTACTTATTACAGAAATTCCTTCAACTTGCATCGTCTTTAGCGTTCTCACCTATTTCATAACGAATACTTCTTCTTTCTTATCTCCACTAAATCATATTAGGATATCAAGTTGTGACCCTTGATGGTGTCTGTTTGACAACCATTATGACTGGGTGAAGTAGAATGTGTCTACCTTTGTCATTAAGACTGGGAGCACTACTCAGTGGCAGGCCGACTTAGCTCCAAAATAAATGGCCGCCTCTGATATGAGGAACAGACGCCATGTGCAGCTGCTCCTAACATGGGGTAAAAACGCTGCTCATCCTGTATCCCTGGATTAGAAGCCCTCACAGGGTACTATCAGCCAGGCCAGCTGAGCCCAGGTTTTTTAGCGAGCTTGTTACTGCTCCTGACAAAAGTTACTTTTACGGGTATCATACAAAAAGCAATAAACTAGGGCCTACAGTAAGAGTGACTTAAATACAGCAAAAGATACACTCAAAAGTACAACACCAACAGCAAAAAGGGGGTAAATATAAAAAACACGATTTGTTAAGTAAAATAAAAACTAATTATCTTTTATTTGCAGCGTTGATAAGGTATGCGAGGAGGTAACCAGACAAGCACACAGAGAACGGTTTAAGCGTCTCCACTCAAACACCAGTCCACGACTCCTCGCATACGACCCCTCTTTTATGTACAAACATGGCCACATTCGTCTAATGACGTGGGAGATCAGTTCACTTGACAAATAAACAACTTTCTTCCCGCATAACTGAGAAGATTAAAACTGCTTATGTTTGTCAAATTATTTGACACTCCCCCTCCTCCTTTTTCATCCGGGCATGGGACCGGCAAAGGTGGAGTTTCGAATACGAATACTTAGATTCCTTTTGTATTCTCTCTTTCAACTATTTCAACACAAATGCTTAGAGCATCATAACCCCGATCAGTTTCCAAACATAGCAAAAAATACTCATTTTACTTTTAAAATGTGAAAAACACCCGACTCAACAATCAACAACGCCAAATTCCCCTCTCGAATTTTTTCTTCTACAACGACCTTCCTCTCAGGCTGTAATTTTGAAACCTCTCCTAAACCCCAAATTGTGATTTTGAAACCCTTCTTAAAATAACCCCATAGACTCTTTATCATTGTTTTTATATACAGTTAACCCTGTCTATAGCGCCCCCTCTAAATAGCACCCTTCTCTCTATAACGCCCGATTTTAAACATTAAAATGTAAACATTTTACATTAAAAGTTACAGTCTATAGTACCCCCTCTCTATAGCACTCTATTTTGGTGAGTCCCAAGAAGGAGCGCTATAGACAGGTTTAACTGTATATAAATTCCCAAATAACAAATCATATTAAAGCTATATTTGAGTTATAAATTATTTACACCAACCTTTTAAACACTTTGCTCCCAACGTATAAGCTACCTTCGTTGCCCTCTTCATTATAATTCCTTGTAAAGAATAATCATAAGAACTAAAAACATGAATATCTCACGCTATATATTGATTACCTCACACAACAACAACCAAGTCCTTGGTCAAAACCATTCTATATACAAGTTACGAGCGTCATTCTTCGTCGCCTCTATCACGGTTTGCTTTTTTTTTTTTTGGAATGGCGCCCTCCTATTGGTCGGCTACGATCACGCCACCTTTGCCCCCCATCATGCCCCCCCCCCCACTCGCATTTTCATTTTTGTAACTATTGTGTTGGAGCGGGTCGCTCCTTAAATAAATGCATATATTAGTTAATAACCAAATGAAATCCTCTCTTTCTCTTTCCCAGTAAGAGACGCCTACGGAAGCCAACAGTACATAGACAGATAAAGCACAAAGGCTATAGTTATTAACTAACATATGCATTTATTTAAGGCGCCAAATTATAATTGTAACAAATAGTATTTGAATCAAAACATTCAATCGGGTAAAACACGGGCGTTCCCCGGGTCATTCGGCTAGTATATTATATATTACAGGTTGATAACTCAATATGAAACCAACCTGTACAAAATGGCTTTTTACATATTTAAACTATAAATAATTTTTTAAAAAACGGCTTCCAAGACTTGGGATTGAGATATACAAGTATTTATATATACATTATTACATATATATATATATATATATATATATATTATATATACATTATTACATATATATATACATATATTACATATACATGTTTTTATTCATAGTTATTGTGTTGCGATGGCTAAAAATATCTATCAAATAAAGTTAATAACCTTTGAAATATTTTATAAGAGTAGAAATAAAGTGAAGAAAATGTGTTTATAATTGAATTTTAGAGTGCGGATATTTTAAAAAATGTTTTAATCTAATATAGGGAATATTTTAAGAGAAGAAAGGTAAATGTAGGGAGGTTCAATCCTTTTCCATATTTTAAATAAATGAATTTTTATATTTTCTAAAATTATTGATTTGAAAGAGGAGAACGTCAAACCCATCATCTTAATATATTTTTGTATCAATTTACTTAAATTTCCTGGATATTAATCAAACAAATGCTACAGCTTTCTGGAGATGGGTTTCTTTAAAAGATAATTTTGTTTTGAAAAAATATATATATAAATATTGAAAATAGGGCAATCCATAAATAAATCTTTAATTAAAAAGGCATATATTGGATCAAAATATCATTTATTTTACCAATAATTCAGTTGGCTGAACGCCAACCTTTATCAAGGTATTATAAC
>CP092878.1:31427679-31479767 GCA_030710605.1 Cordylochernes scorpioides
AATATATAAGTTTTATATTTAATATGTGTGCTAACTAGGAGGTACCAACATATTTATATTATCTGTAGGTAACAGAGAGAACTATATGAAAAAATAGTACAAATGTGAATTTGTACTGGGAAAGATGGATAAATAAAAAAATGGCATATCTATAGGAATTAATACCAACTATTCGTTGATTTTTAATTATTCCAGAATTGTCCAAAAAACCGATTCTTGATTAATCAAGAAAAGTTAACCACGTATGCATTTCAGGCTGTGGCACTCGTCAGTGTGGTGCAAGCTGTACCTCAACAACTAAAATAACTATGTTAAAAATAAAAACGGGTAGTTAAGGCCAGAATTGCGTGAGACCTCGGAACAATGCCTTTTTCTTAATTAAAGAGAACAACTATGTTGTGCATTTTTGAGTTGCCCTGAATATATCTGCTCCCCACAGAACTGGTGACCAACCTCTGAGCAGTTAAAGTTTGGGTCATTGGGGAATACCTGATAATTGTGGGAGTATACGAGTGTACTAAGGGAATTACTCTACTGTAAAGTATATTTAGGTAGATACTTACATCAAAGAGAGTAGTGTTACTCTGATGATGAGAATAGAGAAGTTCAGCTATTTTATTTTTCTCATCCAGCCAATGAATGGCTTCTTGGAATTTTGGATCTTTTAGCGCTTCTTTGAGGAACGGGATGAGTCTCTTCTTCCTGTTAACATCATTCTTATTTATTTTTACATTTCTACACATATATACTAAATTATATGGAGGATAAACACAACAACAATTACAATTTGTAACGTTTCTAGTTCAAGATGAGTCAGGCCTTCTCATTATTTTTAGCATTGCAGTAAGGGCAATGGAAAATTACCTTATTTGAATAGAAACATACGCAATGTAAAATAATTTAAATTTTCAATAAAAGATGTTCACATTCAAATCAACAAAAATTAGAAACAACCATCCTAGATTTTCTGCTCTGAGGATTTCTAACCATCACATTCACTTTACCCTAATCTCATTTGGCTGATCTCCAATTGGCTCCAGAGGATGATGTGTGTGTAACCAAGGTCAGTAAAATAAAACGAATCTTCTTTTTTCATATCTCCACTTACAATCATATTAAGATATCAAGACTGTAGAGCTTGAGATTTTTGAAGGTGTCTGCTGGGCTTGAGTAGATATCATCAAATGAAATTTGACATCCATAATTAGATTGGGTGAAGTAGAATGTGTCTGTTTTTGTAATTAAGACTGTGAGCACTACTCAGTAACAGGCCGACTTAGCTCCAATATAAAATGGCAGACTCTGACATGAGGAACAGATGCCATGTGCAGCCACTCCTAACACGGAGTACAAATGCTGCTCATCCTGTATCCCTGGATTAGGAGCCCTTACAGGGTACTATCAGCAGGCTGCTGAGCCCATGTTTTTTAGAGAGATTGTTACTGCTCCCCTTCCACTTTTTTCATCAAGGATTGCGACCGGCAGAGGCTAATGATTTTTAAAAACTATCAAAGCTTGCCTCACCTGTCCATCTACATCATTCTGTACTTAAAATATTAATATCTAAAATGTTGAATAACAATTTTTATTTTATCTATAGGTGATTAGGAAAAATTACATGTGAATGGGATGAGGGAACGATACAAGAATCTCGCCCATGAGACGGCACCACAAATCTTTTTGTCTCGTGAAACACCGAGTCATCCCTTTGAGGAAAGTTTCGGAACGATTAGAAATCCTGTTGGTAACGTGAAATGACTTGTAAAGACTGGTTCAATCGTGTTACAATTGAACAAACTTATCTTACATGATGCCACGTCACTTTCACATTTCATCTGATAGCAACAGATCCCGTTTGTCATATTGTTTTGAAACCAATTTATCGATCTGCTTGTAGTTCTAACTGTAATGTTTGTCGATCTTTTATTCTATCCAATTAAGAGTTTTCAATATTTCTACACATTTCCTCATTAGGTGATTTTATAGGTAACCCAAAAACCATCACTGTTGCCAAAAAATATGTAAAAGATACGTAACCAAAACGTAGTAGCAAACTTACGGAAGCTCGAATACTTTAAGCCCCCCCTCTCTCTTGAGGTAACCCGGATTCCTGGAGCGTATTTAAGCTCTTTAATCCAGATCAATATAGATACCAGGAGGAATTCTACTTTACCCAATTATCAGTTAACATCGTATTATATCGATGAACAGTGAAAACCTTTGGAAGATTAAAAAAAAAAAAAAGAACGGTGACACACAAAGGCTTGTTAGGCCGCGAAGCTAACCAAATGGAGTGAGTTGATCCACGTGACAGCGATTTGAAGACTATTAGATGTCGCAGTCCGACATCTACTGTTCGTTCTGTGCCTTGTTTGACACAGTTTAAATAAAACAAACCTAGATACTGTTCGTACTCACGTATGCTCGTTTGCGATATCGGCGTAACAACAGTTTGGACCCTATTAGAGTAGGAGGTATCTCTTCCGCCTTCAATTTCGTTATAATTCGCTCATTCCAACAAGTCCCAGCACCTAAAATGAAAGAATCCCGGACTAAACTATCCAATTTCACAAGGTCCAAAGCTGTTGAAGTTCGGGACTGTTCAGTTCCCAGTGTTAAGTAAAGACCATTCCGGACACTCGATCAGAGGATATGCTGAGAGAAGGCAACTTTTTTTGAGTTTAATAAAAAAACGTTTATATATATATATTTATATTTACCTATATAAAAATAAGGTATAATAGATACTATTAATAGCTCATTTGTAAGATTTGGGGTAGAGGAAATAGGGATGGGATGTGGACGCTGCAAGAAACCTTGTCTCAGGAGCAACTCTGGACAAAATCTTCGGAGCTGAGCTGTTCTCAAGTCCTAGAAGTTCACCTTTCTCTGACAGCAATGTTATGATGGATAAACTACATCCTTGTCAATCCAAGGAGTTCAACTAAAAACTGACAAAGATGGGAAATACATGGAGGTATAACTCCTCGGAAAACCAAAAAAATGTAGGAAAAGCTCCAGCTACATTGCCCCTCTTGGGATGGTAGGATGTAAAAGTCATCTTCCAGGCCCATCTGGAATTATTTCGACAGTGCGGTCTAACAGGTATAATAAAAGCTCCAGTAATCATAGTAGATGAATGTATCACAAAACTCAAGTTATTATTGATCCTGTAGGAACACATATTACTTAAAAACCCTTATCACCGTTTACCATTCTATTTATGAAGGCTTGAAAATATCCTTAGAAAAATTTTCCTATCCAATTAAAAACGGCAAAATCAGATTAAAGACCAATATAACAATGCCCCAAATTGAAGTAATAATTACCAATCTTGGTAAATAGTAAATAAACCATTAACACGTTCCCATTCCTAAGACCTACACCGTTCTTTATGCAGAACCAGGCCTATCTACGCATAACTGAAATACTGTGTTAGATAATTTAAACTAAGCGACGCGCCTGAATCGAGATATCGAAAAACAATTTTTAATGCCTTGCCAAATGCTTTAATTTTCATTTGCTGCTGACGAGGACAAAAGATTTTTGTCGAAACGTCGAGATAATGAAAATATTTACTGGCTGAAGTATCTTTAATTTTAAGAACTATGAATGCCGGCGAGGCAACTTCTATCTTCACGAAAATCAAAGCAAGTCGACCATCAATAATATTCCAATACCCTAAATAAAAGTTCCAAGAATATGTGAAAGATTTCGGATTTTTTAACTGATACTATTATTCATTGACTTTCAGATAGACTCGTTGAAGCAGAAATTGAAGCAAATGATTATTGAACAGAAAATGATAACATGGTTCAAACCAATTGTCTCTTAGTATATATAGATACTTAATCATTGTGTAAAAAAGACAATATCATGTTTGGATAACAAATGCTTACTCAGACTTCCTTAAGATAATGAAGAATCAAACACTGGGTTTTTGCAATTCATCCTTATCAGACAACTCTAAGATACTGCTATAAAAAACTAAACTCAAGTCCAGATCAATTGAGATAACAAATAAGGAACAAAGCAATCTAAAACAACGTTTATCGAACTATTTTCAGATCTATTCTCTTCACACACACAAAATTAAGTACAACAAGTTTAACGATACTTCAAATAAATCTCCAGGATAATAACCCAATCAAAAACAAGCCTACTAGTTTATTGCAGCAAAGAGAGATACATTCGATGGACAAATATGAGATATGCTTCACGAAGGAGTTATCACCTATCATCTAGTCCATGGGCGTTTTCCAAGTCATATTTGTTAAGAAAAAAGACGGAAAATGGAGGTTTTGCATCGACTACAGAAAGCTCAATGAAATAACTGTGAAGGCGTTTATCCATTCCAGATTAATGATGTAGGAGGCCAAAAAGAAAACAGCCTTCACAACATGCCACGATTTATATTAATTTAATAGTATGCCTTTTGGCTTGAGTAATGCTCCAGCGATGTTTGAACGACTTATGGTAACGTCTAAAATGGAAAATATTTCTATACTATTTAGATTACGTTAATATATACAGTCATGGTTTTAAAACTCACAAATAAAGACTGGAGGTAGTTTTCAAATGTTTCCATCAATCAAACTTTAAATGAGAAATAATGCACACTTGTTTTTGAAGAACCAAAGATACTGAGCCATATAACAAGTCAACATGGATTGAAGCTATCGGATCGATATATTTACGATGCTAAAATTTTCACGAAATTCAAGAAAATTAAAGAGGTGCATTCATTTTTTTTTGGGCTTTGTTCTTGCTACAGGAAATTCATTAAAGAATCGGCAAGGCACCTCTCGATAGAGGTTCACATGCAACTTACTGAAAGAAAAAAAGAGAATTTGCAAAGTAAAACACTGCTTTACTACCAGCTATCACCAACAAACAAATGTATATTACCAGATTGTGTTTGAACAGAACATGGGATTGGGAACTTGGGATGAAATACTACCGTTCATTACCAAATGCATACAACTCGACTTTGCAATAGAAACATTGATTTTGATATATCTCCATATACCTTCGTATCACTCACTATTGTGAAAACTTTTGATTTAACTTTACGCCTCATTGTGTAAGATAATTTTAGAAGAAAGCCTTTCGAAGAGAAATCTATTAATTCAAAATACCTTAATATCAATTTATATGAATTTCCTAATAATTAATATTTTCTATACTTATATTGATCAACCATTTCACACACATACCCTTTCAGAATATTTCACTTTAAAATATAAATATAAAAGAGCATAAAAGTGCAAAAAGAGTCTTTTATTAACTTTAACCTCGAGCTTTCGAACTCTCTTCATTAAACAAAAGGTGACATTAATATTGAACGTGGGAATGAATGATCTATGATATTCATTTTTGTTTCAAGATTATCTATATATTGGAAGTGTTCCTGGAAAACTGTTTCTTATCACCTTTTGCCAGTTAATAAGCGAAAGCTTGAAAACTTGCTGTTAAAACTAATAAACGAAATACTTTTGCAGAAAATTTTCTTTTATAAAATACTAGCGGACGTACCCGGCTTCGCCCGGGTTTTACCCGAGTAAAGGTTTGTCTAACGAATCTCTCGATAAAGTGAACCTTTTTTCCCGGTCCCTTGAAAAATTCTTGATAAGTTGAATAAAATCAATATTAATTGGTTCCCTCGGTAATTGGGAGTTAAAGGAATAGTATCTTGCCTTGGAATTGTATCATTATTCTTGTATGGACGTACCCGGCTTGCCCAGGGTTTTACCCGAGTAAAGGTTTGTCTAACGAATCTCTCAATAAAGTGAACATTTTTTCCCGGTCCCTTGAAAAATACTCGATAAGTTGAATAAAATTAATATTAATTGGTTCCCTCGGTAATTGGAAGTTAAAGGAATAGTATCTTGCATTGGAATTGTATAATTATTCTTGTCTCAAATAAATTGCCGTGTCATCCTGAATTTTGTCTTTCCTAATTTTCTACATTACAAAATCATCGTATCATCATGATAATATTTAGAGCAGATTGTTGAATTATAACAGATAAATTAGAATATTTATCTTGATTATTTTAGAGCGAAAAGTTTTTTTCAAAAATTTTATTTGCTAGAAACCTTCCCAGTACTATACTAAATAACTTTCCAAAGTTTCATGGCGTTCCAATGAGTGGTTTGGTCAGGCATAAAGGACAGACAGACACACACACATACATTCATTTTTTTATATATAGATTATATTCATATAGTAATTACTCAATTTGAACTTTAAAAAATGGTGAGAGATAGAGAGAATTTAGCCTAAATAATAATTTTTCCATAAGACAAGTTTTTTGTTAAGTGATTTGAAGTGTTTGTGGCAGGCATTTGAAGATAGCACTTGCCTTGGCATTGTCGTACTGTAGATATGTGACTTGAATTATCTAAACACAGTCACCACTAGAGTTAGAACAAGTGGTGAATGCAACAGAATGTTGATAAAATAGCAACAATTTCATAGCCCTTTGAGTATATATTGAGAATTGCAGTTATTGTTCTTCGTGATTGATAAAGATAAGGGGTAAAAACATCTCTTTTTGCCAAGAAAACACTTCATATTTGAAATTTTGATAATTGCGGATTATATACCGTGTTGTTGAGAGAGGTATAAATAATATACATGACTTTCTGCAAGTTTCAATATATATATGTTGTGATGCAGTTTATCCTGTAGGATGACTGTAGTGTGGCATGTTAGTTGCAGTCGTTCTGGCCACAATGTTCAGAGTGGTTTCAGGCGTGAAATGAATTACACAAAAGGACAAGGCATGTTGGATGTCAACTTAGAAAAGGCGTGAGAGCAAGTGAAGGCGACGCCAGTCAAGGCAGGTCTGTGTAAGGGGGTCTGTTAATCATCATGTCTCAAAGTGGACTGATCTGTTTTGAGCCAAAGGGGCACACCTGGTACCCCGACATGTTTTTCGGAGACCTTCCTCCTGACTGGCGCCGACTGTCACTCAATCTAGCTTTATTATTTTTGATTTGCATTACATGATGGCCAAACTGGCGATTTAATTTTTTTTCCGTTTTGGTTATTATACTATATTACATATGATATATAAGTATATATATATATTAGAATATATTACAACATATATTCTTTTTATTGGGAGTTTTCTAGTGTTGAACTTTCGTCAACTATAGTGAAAATAGATTTTAAAATTTAAAAAAATAAACGTCTTATTTTAACAACAGGTTGAGAAAAGGTGATACCCGAAAGCTCCCAATAAAATATTTTTAAAAACTTGCGGTAAGTCTCATTTAAATATTACTTATCAAGGCACTTTAAAATTGTTGAATATTTTGATTATGGTCTCAATGAGGACATGTTTTGAAACTCTTTTCTCTCCTTTTGAGGATGGGATAAAGGTCTAAAATGAATCAAGAAAAAAATGCTTAAAGCATACAAAAATATTCCCATAAACATTATTTATATACATTACTTTTAGAAAATGTTTACCTGCACACATGTAAATAGAATTAAGATAAAAGGAGCCCTTAAAAATGCAAATTCAAAGGTTTTTCAATCCTATACAAATAAAGCATATAGAGAGGAATAACTCTTGCGTTGCCAAACACCTGTTGTCTCATCCAGTACCACTTCTATAATTGTAGACTTTCCCCTGGTTCCGGCATTCTTTCTTTAACATAGTTTATCCAATAAATAAAATATTAGCTATATAAAATTTCAAAACAAGAGTCATTTACAACTAGGTAACAATCGTAAAGATAGAGGCTGAGTGGCCGGCATTCATATTTATATAAAAATAGACACTTCGGCCAGTTGGAGTTTTTTTATTTTCTCAACGCTGAGAAAATAAAAAACTCCAACTGGCCGAAGTGTCTATTTTTTATATAAATAGGTAACAATGTTTATATTCCCCATTAAAAAAAATGATTCCATTGTATAATTATACAAGGTCATGGAGACTGAAAAAAAAAAATCAAGGATCAAATTATAATCTTGGTAAGGTTGGAATATAGGTACTGTCTTGAGGCTCCCATACATTCCAAGAGGCGGTCTGGTGAGGTTTCTTTGGTCCTGTAGATGGTACATTGTGGAAGGTCTTTACACCATCCTGAAAGAGAAGCGATCTTGTATAAATAACTGGAAATACAGGTTGCTGCCTGTCGGTTCATCCCATAATCCAGAATAGCTCCAGGCTTTTGGTTCAGATACCAATGATGGAATGTTGACTCTCCTGTATTTTTGCTTGGATGTTTATTTTTTTTATGCATTTGAAAGAGTTGAAATCAAGTTCTAAGTTAGGAATTGCTGCTAATTTCACCCATCATGGAGACTTATGGACTAAATATAATACTCATGATACCATCAAGTACAGTTAAAATGAAATTCAGTTTTACCCAGAAGAATATAAATGTTGGATATAATATCATGTACATGGGTGTCATATGTTCCTAAGGAAAGACTCTACAAGCTGGAGTTTGAATGGGCCCTGAAGAAAATCTTATAATCACACGCAGGCGTGTGGTCGGCAGAGAGATAGAGTCAATAAAAAAAAAACAGTTTCTTGCACCGTTTAAAAGGAATAATCATATGAATATCATCTTAAAACAAGAGCACAACATAGTAATATATATAACACTAGTAATAAGAATAAATCTATACATACACAACATTATAAACAAGATGGGGAACCACTAAGAAGATTTATAATTCTACTATGATAAAAGTTAAGTTCATAGTTTGCTTAAATACCATAACCAATATTCCAGCCTTCATTGTAGCATATACAAGCAGAATTGTTTAATATAGTATTAGAGCTCTAATATAGGTATAGGGTGGATTTGTGGGATCCGAGACATTCAGCCTACTGGTATGACAGACCACGCCGTCGGCAAACATTACAAGAGAAGTCATGAAATAGGAGATGACCACCGCTGTATGGCGCAGCAGATCGTCGGAAGTCAATCAGAACCCAATGGACATTCTAGGGTGTTGTCCTTCTTGTCTTCCTTTATTGACTTCCAATAAAAATGTAGCTAATACGTAATACTAATAAACACTAACTTTGAAATACTTTCTGGGCCATCGCTGGACTTAATAAATCGACACACCACAGATTATATTTGGCTTATCCAATTGGAAGAGTTCACTGATGAGCCAAGTCCTCCCAATATTTCATCAGCGCATTAAAGACATTAGATTCAAGATAAAATTGTGAAAAATCGTTTGAAAACTACAAAAATACTCTAACAATGAGTTTATTTCAATTTTAAAATGCAAGATTTCAAGTGATAATCGCTCTTCAACAGGCTTAATTAAAACATTGACTCTTTCTTACAAGAAGTGTTTACCATTTTACAGAATAGCTGAATCTTGTTTCGTTACAGCTTCCGTCGTGTTAACCACTAAGTTGTTAGAAATTTGTTTCATTTGGATTAAAAAGAAACATATTTGTGCTTAATGGTTCTATTTCTTATGTATAGATGGTGCATTTTATCGTCTTATTGTTAACATCAAACCAGAATTAACATTTATTCATATTGCGAAGATCTCTATCCAGTATTTAAATTCTATCAAATAATCCCTTGCATCAATATTGAGCAAAACTAATCCTTCCTCCAGGTAAAGGGTATTTTCAAAACGTTTTTATTCTCTAGCTATCGGGCACGGACGTCTTTCTACAGGAGAAAACCTGGTATAATATTTCGCCAATAGAACACGACTATAATCGGATACTATTTTACATAATTTTATAAAATTCTATAGATAGTTCTATTGGCGAATTATTATACCAGGTTTTCTCTTGTAGAAGAACGTCCGTGCCCGAAAGCTAGAGAATAAAAATGTTTTGAAAAGACACTTTTCCCTGGAGGCATGATTAATTTTACTCAGTATTAAAATTATTTACATTGTAAAAATACAACCAAAACTAACAATTATTCGATTTGTAAAGATCTAAACAGTGTTAACAATTTCTTCTATTGTAGAAAATAACCAAAATTAACAATTATTAAGATCTAGTGTAGTATTAACAATTTCTTCTATTGTAGAAAATAACCAAAACTAACAATTATTCGATTTGTAAAGATCTAAACAGTGTTAACAATTTCTTCTATTGTAGAAAATAACCAAAATTAACAATTATTAACATTATTAAGATCTAGTAGTATTAACGATTTCTTCTATTGTAGAAAAAAAATTAACAATAATTCGATTTGTAAAGATCTAAACAGTATTAACAATTTATTCTATTGTAGAAAATAACCAAAATTAACAATAATTCACATTGTAAAGATCTAACTAGTATTAACAATTTCTTGTATTGTAAAAATATAACCAAAACTAACAATAATTCGATTTGTAAAGATCTAACCAGTATTAACAATTTCTTCTATTGTAAAAATACAACCAAAACTAAAAAAAAAACAATAATTCACATTGTAAAGATCTAAACAGTATTAACAATTTCTTCTATTGTAAAAATATAACAAAACTAAAACAATTATTCGATTTGTAAAGCTCTAACCAGTATTAAAATTTTCTTCTATTGTTAAAATACAACCAAAACTAACAATAATTCACATTGTAAAGCTCTAACCAGTATTAACAATTTCTTCTATTGTAAAATCCTTTGATATATCAAGAAAAGCCAACCATGAACGCGTTTCGGGCTTTTGTACTCCTGTAAAAGTGCGGTAATACCTGAAAGTTTAAGATTGCAATAAAAATAAATACATCTCCAGAAGCCTGATACATTATTTAATTAGCAAGTAATTAGTATAAAAAATATAGAAAATACAGACAGTATAAATAATTATAATTAACACGGAGAATGGCAAACTCTCCGACAATCGTCAACATTTTTCAACTCGAATTCAACACAGCATCGCTTAAGTACAAAAACAAATTTTAAAAAAGTAAGTAATACTACGCAGAAATAAAAACAACGCAAGAGGAAGATCTAATGCGACTTACCGACAATCGGCCGTGTGGAGTTCTGTCCACAAAATGGCGTCCGACTTCCGGCAAAACCAAAAGATTCCCACTACCTCACGTGATCGGAAATGACGTCACTGCCTGCCGATTTAGCAATGTGTCCACATGCGAGGCCTAAAATTTGTTCTAAATTTATTTCGTAGCTTTAGCATACGCCACAGATAATGTTTTCAATATAACCCCACCTACCTATAATAAATTCCATATGTAAATATGTTTTTGGAGACATATAAAGAAACGACCGATAAATGCATACCAGCTCTGTGTATTGTTAAAAATATGTCGGTTTCAGCTTTCCATAAGTATTACAAGAAGATTGTGAAATAATTGCAAAAGATTTAAAACGATATATCAATCGAAATAATTGCAAAAAGTTTCTTTATTCAATAAAAATGGCAAGCTTTCAAGTGTTAGCTCACCATCAGGCCAATTGTTTCACAAATTCCTACATATATATAGAAGTGTAGGAGGTATTTTTGCATATTTACACAGTGTAGATATGTAAAAATACTTCCTACCCCTCTATATATATTGTAGGAATTGCAATTGGCCTGATGATGAACTAACACTTGAAAGCTTGCCATTTTTATTGAATAAAGGAAATGTTTGCAATTATATCGATTGATATATCGTTTTATTAGAAGAAGGTTGTTTTGTTGTAATCTGATGAATATTTGTGACAAATATTGATAGAGTTGAGGTCAGAGTTATCGTCCGGAGGGTTGGAAACGCCCGGGGGTGTCTTCTCTCCATCCCTCCCTTGCTTCCTCTACACTTTCTCTTCAAATATCCTAACCATTTAATTGTCTATCCTCTGATCGAACGACTGCCCTGTTAGAATCCTTACAAAGGACCAACACTCATAAGAACCTACTTATAGAATACTTATAGAATACTTTCTCTTTACTGAGAATAAATACAGAAGCATATGTGTGCTAAAATTTACCTCTTCATATAAAACAATGCTTTGTCTATAAATTGAGATTGAATGTTAACATGGTCACAGTTTGGGATATTACAAATAAATTAACGCTGTTGTTTCCTTTTTTTAAATTAATATTGTTACGACAATGTGTTTGAAAGAAAGCTTCAGGATTGCCGTGGTAGCTAGCAGGGTCAGTTCGACTACATTCACCCCAAAGAATAGCTGATGGGAAGATGGATCAATCAAGAAGAAAGAAGCCCATATGGTGGCCAGGAGTAAAGTCATCCTCCCTGTTGTTGACTGTTGAATGATGTATGTTACTTACTTGTTCTACATGATTTTAATGTCCTTTCTTTTCTTTTTTAAACTTCTACTCGAAACTTGTAATTAATCAATTGTTTATGTAAAATAGTATCTAAATTTAGTGTTGTTTCTTGACGTATGCATATCTTGTGGGGATATCGCGTCTTATTTGATAATAATAAAAAAATAGAGGATTAAGTTGGTAAAGAAAGTTTCATTTTACCATTTCCTTTGCGTACCTGTCAACTCTGTAATGATGATTTGATACAATATTGTTCCCTATATCTAATAGTTCACATCAGTAAACAGAATCCAAGTTAAATAAACAGTTCTAGGTAATTTGAAAAACAAACCATTTCGGATTAGATATCACCTATATGGAAATTTATTGAAAATTAAATTGCTTTATTATAAAGTAAAGTAAATCCTTTCATAACAAGTTTTTTTATTAACTAAGTTTACAAAAGAAACTTTTATTACACGAAAGGATTTAAATTTATTTGAAACATTTTGTTTGAGATTGGAAAATCTTTGCTTTTATTCGGAATTGGGACTTAAATCAGGTAGATATCGAGTGAAATTATTAATAAAGCTAAACAAATTTTATGGAAAATACAAAGGTTGTGCCCTAATACGAAACTATGAGCGTGATTGGTCGGCTCACAGACAAACACACTTCCATTTTTTTTATAAACAACCTAAACTAATTCAGAAAAAACATAGCTACATCAACAAATGATTTATTTAACTCCTGACATTTCAGTGATTTGCTGTCCCTTTCCACAGATGATATTTTTACTTATCCCTAGTACACGTGGTACAGGCCATGATAATGATGGAGGGTAGAAAAAGGTGACTGCTTTTACTGTAAGTGCACCACATGTCTACACATGTGAAAAGCAGTTTGACTTTGAACATACAAATAGATCAGAGCCCCGTTTGGTTACTTGCACTCGTTGGTGGGGTTTGGACTTTTGCAGGAATCGGGGGCCATTGAGCATTTTTTTTCTTAATCAGAAAAAGTGCTTAATGCGGGAATCGAACCCTAATCGTAACAGTCGAAAACCAACGGTTTAGACCATCCTTCCACCGACCCCTTCCTCAGTGGAATGATTATTTTAAATCCTAGTTCCACTTATATACTTATTCAATTAAAAAGTCATATATTGGATCAACATATCATTTATTTTACCAATATTTCAGTTGGCTGAGCGTCGACCTTTATCAAGGTATTATAACATATTAAGCGTTATGGACGTTATGTGGCGCTGGGCGCTGGGGTTTGTTTATTGTCACCAGGTCCGTCATCTTGCCGACGTCCCGAAGTGGATCTCCATTATTCCACAACCTAATTTACCTTATAAGAAACTAACATAACATGGCGTATTGATGCACTCGGTGTTTCATATCTGGAAACAACTTCAGGATTCTCTCACTAAGTACCCTATAACATGTGGTCTCTAAAAAATACATAGGCGAAAAGTAAAAAAAAGAAATACATAGAAATTCATCGTATAAAATAGGATAATGAAAGGCTATACCACCTACTTACCACCACGAGTTGAGCTCCTTCTACAAAATGGCGACTGATATCCTGCCAAACCAAAAGAATCCAACTACATCACGTGACCGGAAGTATTGCTATCGTCTTACATAAGTAGAGGCCACAGCCAATCGCAAAAAATAGACAAACGAAATACACAGAAGGTACATTGGGAATATATTTTGCAGTCCATACGACAAATGCCTTCCACTTTAGAATTTAAACATTTGCTTTTTTTCCCATTTCGTAGCCATATTAATGTAAAATGTAAGAGTACAGGTGTGTACATAGTGTGATGAATAATAATCGAGATTTCCGAAATTGAGCAACCATCATCGTGGCTCTGTGCGTCGGAAAGAGCCTCAAAGAGATAGTGGGCTTTCTTAAGTTGCCCAAAACCACTTTTTATCATGTCAAGAAGCAGTTTGATGAGGCTGACAGTAACAAAGAGGGAATGGTTACAAGGGAAAAGCACTCACATCGATCGGACAGGGTAAAAAGCTAAGAATTCGTCAAAAATGTCAAGGATAAGATTGATGGAAGCCTTGGGAAGAGAATGAGGGCAATAGCCAAGGAAATGAACGTTGCCTCTATGACAATTGTCAGAACTATCCATGAGGACCTAGGTTTTAAGTTCTATGCTCTTCGGAAAGGCCAGTTGCTGACTGAGAATATGAAGGATAACAGAAAAGGAAAGGCTGCCGACTTCCTCAACCTGAAACATGACTCTTGTGACATGCTGAGATTCTTCCCTGATGAAAAAAACTTTGACTTGGACCAAAAAGTAAATCCCAGGAATGATCTCTATACCTGTAGACACCCCTCAAAGGTACCTGTCGTAACGCACATGAAATTTCCTGTTTCTGTGATGGTTCTTGGATTTATCAGCAGTTAAGGTGATGTCATGCCTCACTCTTTCTTTGCGAAGGACCTTAGGATGAACGCTGACACCTACATCAATGTTCTGGAGACCGTTGTGAAGCCTTGGATAGACATGGTGGCCACAGGAAGGAAGTGTGTCTTCCAACAGGACTCAGCTCCAGCCCATAAGGCAAAAAAGATACAATCGTGGCTGACACTTAACGTCCTCAGTTACTATAAGGCTTTGTTTAGAATTCCTGGGATCTGTACCAATTCTTTGCCATTGTCCCTAGTGTGTACTTCTATCCACTTTCCACTCACCTACGGCATCCAACCGTATTTACGTTTCATGGTGTAACACGCTTATCCTATATGGCTACCATCTAAAACTTGGGATCAAAAAGATATTGTTACGACGAGAGAATAAAGTTTGGCATTGCCATGGTAGTAAGTAGGAGCAGTTGACAAAATGTGTGCAAATCAAGAATAGCTGAGGGACAAACGGACCAATCAGGGAAGAAGCCTATCTCTGTGTGGACAGAAGTGAGTGTCATCCTCCCTGTTGTTGACTCTAAGATGATGTATGTTACTTGTTCTCCCTAATACAAGAAGGTAGATATAGAGAACAGAGATCCTTACTGAGCCCGCGTGCCTATTTGACTATCCATGACAGAGCGCAACGGCCTAACATCAACAAAAAACCATTGATATGAACGGCTGAGTCACTGAAACGTTCAAAAATAAACATGATGTAATTGATGTAGAAATATTATCATCTTTTAAAGTTGGAAGTTGTCTGGTTGGAACTTAGGTACCAAATTGACATCTCGGACAGAACAACTTTGATTTACATCGACGTTATTGTGAGTTTCATCTTCCTTCCTCTTCTTTTTTATCTCCACTCAATCATATTAAGGTATCAATTTATGACCCTTGATGGTTTCTGTTTGACAACCATCATGACTGGATGAAGTAGAATGCGTCTGACTTTGTCATTAAGACTGGGAGCACTACTTAGTGCCAGGCCGACTTATCTACAAAAGAAATGGCCGCCTCTGACATGAGGAACAGATACCATGTACAGCTGCTCCTAAAATGTATCCCTGGATTTGGAGCCCTTACAGGGTACTATCAGCCGGGCCAGCTGAGCCCAGGTTTTTAGCGAGCTAGTTACTACTCCCCCTCCTCCTTTTTCATCCGGGCCTGGAATCGGCAAAGGCGGAGTTTCATTCATCAGCATTGTGAAGTCAGATAAACACGGCATAAAATGCTTAAAGAACTGAAATCACGTGTTTTAACAGCGCTGCTACTATTCTCAAAATGAGTCAAAACATAAAATAAAACTGATTTTGTATAAAGTACATAATCATAATTCTGTATATACAGTTAAACCTGTCTATAGCGCCCTCTATAAATAGGCCTTCCTCTCTATAGCGCCCGATATTAAATACGTAGTACGATGCGATTTAGATTAAAAGTGACCGGTCTATAGCACCCCCTCTCTATACTCACCTTATTTTGGTGAGTCCCAAGAGGGGGCGCTATAGACAGGTTTAACTGTATATAATTTCCAAAAATATATTGAAGCTCCAAGAAATAGTTGTCAGATTTGGACAAAAATTGGTGTTTGTAAATAACATTATATAGGGGGGAAATTATTAAAATTTCATAACAATCAATTATGTTATTCCAGAGTTTGATGTTCAGAAATTGAGAAAGTCAATATGTTGTTGGACTAGCCTGGATGTCACCTGGTGTGTCATGGACTGATAGACGGATGGTGTGCTGTGGGATTTCTTGTCACATTGTCTCCAACTGTCGGGTTAAATAGTTAACATTCCGGTATGGTTGCAATCGCCTTCTCATGAAGCGCCAGATGTGTTCTATGGGTGAGAGGTCAGGTGACCTTACTGGCCACGGTAGAGTTCGGCAAGATTGAAGGCAATCCATAGTAACACATGACGTATGTGGCCGGGTATTATTTTGTTGAAAAGTAACCCCGGGGTGATGTGAGAGGAACGGCAACAAAATAGAACATAGAATGTCATCTGTGTACCGTTGTGCTGTCAGGGTGCCAGGAATGACTACCGATGGGATCCTGTTATCAAATGAAATGGCACCCCAGACCATAACGCTCTGTTATGTAAAAGGTTAAACTGGTTACCAGCGTTTAAGGCTATAGTTCAGAGCATTGTCTGAATTTGCTGGTGTTGTAGCACACTCTTTTTTTATAACCATCTGTACCTTCTGATCAAGGGTGATGAACAAAATGCATCGTTTTGATACATTTACAAAGGGAGAGGTGCCCATTTTGGTTATCTCAATATATACAAAAGCAAACTATACAAAAACACATTCTATATAATAACAAACAAAAATATACCATCTTACATCAGTTTTTTCAATCTAAAAAAGTCCATTGAAAGCTTTTCTCTTTAGGCCTAAATTGAGAAACGCACTTTCCCACAAGAAATCAATTAACAAACTAAATATATATTATACAAATGTTATATTTCGAGTAATAAACGAAGATTATAAGATTTGAATTAATATGTTCTTTTAAAAAATCGTTATAGCAATGCACCAAATTTTGCAGAAGAGGATGACAAAAAAGAACAAAATGGCGCCTAACTCGACCAAAAGATGTCCGCGCAGGTATCAGACGACAACCTGGGTTAAAAATAACCGTCAGCCGACTATTGTAGGCGCCATCTTTGGAGAGAGAAATCAATAAACAGAATATAAACCAGGCGCCATACTTTCTAGAAATCAAACGCTTCCTAAAAACCCATTACTTCAATGATACCAGAAATATACTAAATCATTTTACTTAACAAAACATATATCCCAAAAAAGAAATAAATATATATTAAACTATATAAAAAGGAAAGGTCACCTCTCCCTTCAAAATAGACACAAAAATAATACGCCTTCTCAGCTTCTCTGGAAATTTTAGATTTCGGCTTACAAAAGAAACTGATCGTTTTCATTGATAGTTAAGAACTGGTATTTTCAGTTTGGGAGTCTATTTTGACAGGAAAGGTCATTTTTCTTTTAATTTAGGACTGAAAGGGTTCACTAATGATGAGCCAAGCCCTCTCATTCAACAACTTTTATCATTGCAGTAATGTCTATAAAGATATTTGATTATCAAATAAAATAAAGTAAAGCACGAAGGAAGATGAGTTTCTTTTTAATAAACGCGAGCGAGCTTTCGGGCCACACGCCCTTCTACTGGCTAAAACGTTAAGAGATTTTTAAAAATACCAGAATCCTCCATACAAATGCCAAAACTAAAACCCAAAGACTCATTCTTGAAGCAATAGACACCATGAAGCACGCTAAACCATTAAACAAAAGTATACAGTTGCCACCACAGTACGTTCCCCTTCTATCCTAAAAATCTTCAAAAGCCATATCAAACAATAGCCATTCCGTTTTTGTCTCCACTAAATCCTTTGAGCTGTTTATAGTTGATTCTTTGCATTTATTCAATTGTGTAAATTTCTTTTAAGATATTTTTGTACTATATTTTATTTATTCAATTATGTAAATTTCTTTAAGATATTTTGTACTATATTTACATAGATTCCTCCTTAAAAACGATATATAATCTCTCTCTCGCTTGCCTTGTTTGTACACTATAGTTAGCTGAAGAAGGGCTTGCCCGAAAGCTTCCTTAATCGCGTTAATAAAAAGAGTTGCGGCGATATATGATTCCCTCTTTCTAAATACACCTATCCCTCGATTTACACGGTACTTGTTTTACACGTTTTCGCTTTTACACGGTTTTCCAAATAAGTTTTTTTTTTGTTTTTATCGCACTATACTAAATGCTACTGTGATTGAACACATGCGCTGTGTACACATCTCACGAGGAATCCCGAGCTTATGTGCTGACTTGCTGCACACTCACACTGTGTCTGTATTTCTAATTTAAAAAAAAATAATTTTCGATTTACACGTTTTTCTTAGGAACGTATCTACCGTGAAAATCGGGGGATAGGTGTATTATAATAATTCAGTGAATATTGATTTCATCACTCTAAAACTTCCTCCGTACTTTATCTAATCGATAAAAACCTGATTGAGGTGACCTTTAAAACAGTTAAACACCGACTTGACTTAATCTTTTTATACGCTACCAAATTTCAATTGGATTAAACTGGAGAAACCGCTGTGAGGGTTCACCACTGATGGGCCATACGTTGAGGAACTACGAGTACATTGCTATGCGACTTGATTTACATCAATGTAAATAATAAGTTACTTTAGAACATAACTCATTGTAAATAGCTCAACTGATCAACTTTATCTCTCCGCGATACTAATTACAGATAACTTCATCAACTTCCATCATTGCTTAACATACTGTAAATAACTACCTTGCGATTTCTTCTATCTGCTTATGTTGTTGCTTATTTTTTTAATGTACATGTTTATTTAATTCTCTTTTTCTTAATTGTTTATTTTCTTTTTGACAATTCTGTTACCTACTCTACTACAATTATTGTAAATAGTTTCACGCCCAATTATCCAGATCGGATATAGCGTGTCTTATTTGCAACTGGTAAATAAATAATAATAATGAGCCATACTTTCCAATATATAGATACATAAAAAAGAAATGGTTTGAGAGAAAGAGTCTTTCAAACCTGAAAGGTTCAGGTTCCTAATATATATTATTGTTTCTCTTTTTATTTTGATTATTTTTCTTGTATAATATGTTTAGAAATGTTTCTGTTTGAAAAAAAAAGTAAATCGACACAATTATCCCTAGCCGGGATATCGCGTTTTGTGTGTTCAAATAAATAAAAAAGAAGTAGAGGTAATGAAAATAAATAACTTTTTTTTTAATTCAAATCTTCATTGTACAAAAAAAAAATAAAACGATTGTGATAATTGTTATAAGAAAAAGGTAAACAAAATCCTGGTGAAAATGCCTAGATATTGTTATTAAAACATTCTAAAACCAATTGTATTTCAAAGATGATAACATTTTTGACCCTATGTGAAAAAATAGTACAAATATGATATTGTACTGGGATAAGGTGCATACATTAAGAAAAAGGCATCTCCTTATCGTGTAACTGAAAGTTGCTGATGGCTTGCGCCACCTATCAGAATAAATATCAACTATTCTTGTTGATTTCTAATTATTCCAGATTGTATTTGGCCAATTCTGTAATAATTAGAAATCAACGAGAATAGTTTATATTTATTCTAATAGGTGAAGCAAGCCATTAGCAACTTTCAGTTGCACGATAAGGAGATGCATTTTTCTTAATTTTTGACCCTACTTATTCAAATTATCGCTTAGTACCAAAATTACTACAAATTCACTATAGAAAAACATTTTGTAAAATTGGATTTATAAACATGTGTTGCCACTTCAACCTTTTTTAGCCAAATTGTCAAAAGATAAATATGGTATTTTTTATTTGACATATCGGACGCGATATCCTTTGTTTGTAGTCTGCCTGACGGTTATTTTTAACCCAGGTTGTCGTGTTATACCAGCGTGAACATCTTTTGATCGAGTTAAGCGCCATTTTGTTCTTTTTTGTCATCCTCTTCTTCAAAATTTAGTGCATTGCTATAATGCTTTATTAGAAATCATACCAATGTATGATTATTGGAAAAGATTGTGAACAACTAACTAAAAATACAACTAAAAGTTGCTGATGGCTTCCGCCATCTGTCGGAATAAATATTAACTATTTTTTGATTTTTTAATTGCTTTATGATTTGTTATTTTGTTGTTTTTGGTTAGGGCTCTCTCTCTATCTCCTTGAAAATAGCTTCATTTTTTGTTATTCCTTCGAGGAACCTAAGTACCAATCAGTTTTGGTATTCCAACTCTTCTTGTGTGTGTCTATTGTCTGTTGGTAATACTATTGGATTTTCATTATTTTCTTCTTCCACAAATTCAACCTTTTTCAAACATGAGATAAATCATAATCCACCAAGTATCTAGTTTTCTCTACCTTTAAAGATATATCTATTCTATATCAGAGCTTTTCTCCTAAATAACACACACACAAAGCTTTATTAAGGCCAGCGGTCTTATACAGATTCACTACAGGAAGAAAGGAATCATGAAGGGAGCTCCTATACTTCCAGGCAGCGCAGCACCCAACAACAGCCTCCAGGTCCGACGCATGTCCAATGGCCACACGTTCCTTTGTGCATACGTCATGGTTAGCGAATCACTGAACAGGCTAGTGTAGAATCAGTCGTGTTCTTGTCTTCGCTTTCCTCGTCCAAATGGACCACGGCATTCGGCGATTCTATTAATCTCCTCCGAACGGTGACTGCGGCCTTGTAGAATTTATTTTTCCCCTAAATAACGAATATTCGTTTTACGGAATCATACGGGGGGGGGGAGAAGTTCAACCACACCAGTCCTCCCTGGACCCTTGCAATATTTTACCAAATTCTGATCCAAGGTGACTAACATGGCAACGGCATCCATTTTACAATGTGATAGTGGATATTGCGACTGCTGTGGTAGAGATGCATTGAGACATCTGAGGCTCTTCATTGGACACAACAACAAAAGAAAATTGACATGGACCCAGAACAGCAGCTTTACACACCCAAGATAGAGGACATTGCGGCTGCTGTGATAGAGATGCACGGAGACATCTGAGGCCCTTCATTGAACACGAAAACAACAACAGAAAATGACATAGACCCAGAACAGCAGCTTCACACACCCAAGATAGAGGACATTGCTGTGATAGAGATGCACGGGGACATCTGAGGCTATTCATTGGACACGACAACAACAACAGAAAATTGACATGGACCTAGAACAGCAGCTTTACACACCCAAGATAGAGAACATTGCTGTGATAGAGATACATGGAGACATCTGAGGCTCTTCATTGGACACGACAACAACAACAGAATCAAAAATTGTGGGATGTACACCAGATGGAATATGTGTTCGCACGTCAAAGAAACACGTATTATCTTGACACATTGGACAGTCGTTGAAAGAAATCATGTTACAGTAACTCTACCAGTTAAAACCTTTCTAACTATACAGTTGTTTAGTATACTTATAGTAATGCACGAAGGAACGTGTGGCCATTGGACATGCGTCAGACCTGGAGGCTGTTGTTGGGTGCTGCACTGCCTGGAGTACAGGAGCTCTATGATTCCTTTCTTCCTATGGTGAATCTGTATAAGACCGGTGGTCTTAATAAAGCTCTGTGTGTATACAGTACAACTACAGTCGTCACAATACTGTACATACCAAACAAAGGTCTATCAATCTTGGTAGAATTATCAACAAGACCATCTGAGATATACAAGAGATGGCTATATAGAGATTGGCCAACATCTACTCATCTACCTTTCTCGAATAATACAAGAGAGCTGGGGTAGACCGAAATCGAGAGTTTTGACTTTGCTAGGAATTTTTTAATGAAATTGATTCCAAGAATATTAATCAAACATTATTGATTTACAAAAGAGAGAACAAAATATAAAAGGGAAACTAATATTAAAACAAAGGAACTTTTTTTCGGTTAGCGACTATTTACCTGTGAGCTTACACACACTCTGTGGTAACAATTAATTAATATATATATATGTCATAATATATGCTCTTCCAGGAATAATAAAACAAACCTACAGTCAACCCAGAGAGAGATGGGCAGCTAAAGGGTGTCACTTTAGACATCAGCGACATTCCAAGGGGCTCCTGGGGTCCGTCACTTAACACCTCGGGACTTTGGAGACAGTTGGTGATTGTGTGCGATACAAACGGCTGTGGCCGGTCGCGGGCCTCTCCCGTCTATCTCTCTCTGGTTGCCTGGATTCCTTCTCTACCAACTCGTGGTGTGATTATTTCTCTTTCCCCACCTTATTATTATATTGCCACATATATATATACAACAGAGAGAAACTACTATCTTACAATGTCCATATAAGGTTATATAAAGTTAACTATTTTATGTGAGTAACAGTTACCTAGAAATTATTCAAAAAAGAAAGAATAAACAATATTAAGGTAAAGGGTTTCTTTTAATTTTGATTTTCGTAAGTTTTCGAACAAAATTTCTGTTCTTCAACGGGCATATACTTCTATATACAATATCAACTTTGTACAGTAATAATTGTGTTATTGGCATGTGTGGGCGTACATCAAACTGTTTACAGCTAAAATATTAGATATTATAATGGGATGAAATATACACTGGTCCGCAAAATTAAAGGAACAACACATGTTTAAGAAAAGGAAAAGTTATATTAAGGGATATATATATCAGGTTTTGGTATATTCAAAAGCTTCCATGAATTAAGAGAGTATGTAAAACAGAAAAACAAATAAAGTTGTTCCCAATATGCAAAATACCACCGTCTACGTTGACTCCGCCTCCAGCACGCGCCTGAGTCTTTCTCAAAGCGACCTAATTTTACGCTCCACTAGATTTTTATGGAACCTTTTTGTTTTTTAAAGTTTTCATGGCTTATAGGCAACATTTATCACAAGAAAAAATGGCAAGCTATTGGAAGGATGGAAGCAGGCCAATCACAGGTAGAAGTAGCAAGATGGCTTGGAGTGACAAGAAACGTTGTCTCAAGGCTTTGGAAAAAATTTCAAACGACAGCTAATGTTGCCAGAACACCCGGACAAGGACGGCCAAGGGTCACAAAGTTAAATCAAGACCGTTATTTGAGTCTCCTTGTGCGTCGCAATAGAAGAATGACAGTATCGCAACTACGAAGTGACCTCAATGCAGCTACAGGAGTCTTAGTATCAACTGATACAATACGCAGAAGGCTTCACATGATGGGCCTCTATGCTCGACGACCCATAATTTGTGTGCCATTGACACCACCTTAAAAGAGAGCAAGGAAACTTTGGTGCAGACAACATGTCGCCTGGAATCCAGATGAATGGAGGCGTGTAATGTTCACTGATGAGTCCAGATTCTCTCTAAACAGCGATTCTCGTCGTGTCTTTGTCTGGAGAGAGGTAGGAACCAGAAATAATCCCCGGAATATGGTTGAAAGGGATCCCTACAGAAGCCAAGGTTTTATGGTCTGGGCTGGAATCTTCTTGGGCGGTCGCACAGCACTCCATATTTTTCGGCAAGGAACCCTGACTGGACAGAGGTATCGGGACGAGATCTTGGCAGCATGTGGGATGCCTCAAGCATTGGAAATGGGAGAAAAATTTCTTCTAATGGATGATAATGCCCGTCCACATAGGGTTGGTGTGGTCGACACTTTTCTCCAAAACCATGCAATTGCTCGGATGAATTGGCCAGCTCGATCCCCAGACCTAAATCCCATTGAGCATGTATGAGACAACCTAGGACAACGGATCTCATCCCTCCAACCCCCTCCTAGAAACACTCATGAGCTAGAAACAGCCTTAACACAAGAGTGGGCGTTGATTCCACAGGAGCTGATAAACTCCCTAATTCTTAGTATGGGTCGCCGAGCCTGTCTATCAGTTAAAGGCGATCACACCCCATATTAACAACAATATCCAAGATATTTATGCACTGACTGCAAGAAGATCATTGCTTGACCGGCTAATTTGCATAAAATACGTGTTAGAATTCTTTGATTTCGGGTATTCTAATCAATAATGGAATAATAAATTTGTGTATAAAATTCCATCGATAAATGTTCAATAAAATTTGAGATAAATGAAAAAAATATGTTGTTCCTTTAATTTTGCGGACCAGTGTATATTAATTTATATATAATTTGCCAGGGATATTGCCATATTGGGTTGGGAGGTCTATTTTTCTATTAATGCTATTTATTTTTGATAATACCAGTGCTTCCAGGAATTATCGTTGTTGCTTGCTTTTTATGTCGTGATAATGGGCTATTGCTTGTTTTGAGATTGAATGTGTGTTCGAAAACTTGCGAAAATTAAAATTAAAAGAAACCCTTTACCTTAATTTGTTTTTTTCTTTTTCGAAGGTTAACTATACAAAATAAGTGAAAATAAATAAGATAAAATAAGGGTATATAGATGAATGAATATAAAATTGATACATATTGTGAGGAAGAAAAAATTTATTATTTAATTTAATTATTCAATGAAAATATTTGAAACATATTTTTATATATGTAAAATCATCATATATGTTACCTAGCTTGCTTGTTCAATATTCTCTAGCTGTAGATAGTTTCGTTGACGTACTGACGTCATCAATAAATACTTTTACATTTTAAGATATAGATGGAAATTTTTCCGGGAGGAAATTGACCCAAAGAGACAAGGGTCGCCTCTCCCGTCAAAATAGACGTCTAAAACCAGACGTCATCCATGGCGTCAAGATTCCATTAGATCCCGTGTGAATCTCATTGAATAAAGTCCGCCCTAGACTGACGAGGGCCATTAGCCCGAAACCATGGTCTCTAGGTGGACGCTTTACAGTTTGCCAAAGCTGGTTTTGTGGCTTTGTCACCGACCCGAGGCCGCTAGTTGCGGCGACGATGAACGGACGGCGTCTGGTTTTAGACGTCTATTTTGACGGGAGAAGCGACCCTTGTCTCTTTGAATCTTAAGATATACAAAGACTTGATTTCTACGCTACAATATAAAGGTTTATAAATTCAATTGCCATCTATCGTTAAAATTTTACACAAATAAATTTACTGGCAATGTGTCTCTATTAAATATCATCAAATATTATCTCTACAGACCTTACTACAATGATATGTGTTATTGAATGAGAGGGCTTGGCTCATCAGTAGTAAACCCTCTCAGCGGTTTCGCCAATTAATCTCTAGACCGCTCTACTATTGTATTGGATTTTCAAAATCACATTATTAGGTACCGCTCAACAAGAGCAACCTAGTTTATGATAATTGAAACAGTGAATACTATGTGAAGGTTATTCACATATTAAACAAAATGTTAACACGGGATTCAATCCCGGTTCATGACTGTCGGGAATCGAGGATGTTACCCACTCGTCCACCGACTCTTTTTGTTTGTATTGGATTGGTTTGGAATATACCCTGTATTTTCTATGGAAGGCAGCTTAGGGGTGTTTAGTGAACTATGGACATACGCTTATAGGTCTGTAGAGGTACATACATATAATTTCAAGGTTTTGCATCGAGCAAAGATCTTCCACAAAATATGTTTACATAACAAATATATATTAATAAATTAAATTTATGAATTTAATTGCCATCTATCGTTAAAATTTTACTGGCATTGTCAGTAATTTTATTTGTGTAAAATATTAAGGTTATCCATATAAAAGTATTTTGATATACAAACTCAAGGTTTTACATTGGTGGCGCCCACTGCGGGAAGGGAGAACGAGAGATGAACAAAAGAACAACAAGAATGCCGTGAGCCGAGCTAATGGGGGGGGGGGGCAAAACCAGAAGTATGGAGACCTTGTCAAATTGATGGGTGAGTCACAGCTCTGTTGGGTAACCTTCTGGCCGGCTTACTTGGAAAGAATTACCCTTACGTAGTTATTTGATTGGTTGAATATGACTTGAAATATCTATATTTGACACATTACAATTCAATATCAAAACACCACATATAAAACAAATGCATATCCTGACCCCTCTCACATGAGTATTTTAGATGGAAGAGCGCTTCCTAGTAGAACAAAACACAAAGAAAAGACACTTATCTGCTGTTCTGGGTCTATGTCAATTTTCTGTTGTTGTCGTGTCCAATGAAGAGCCTCAGATGTTCCCATGCATCTCTATCACAGCAATGTTCTCTACCTAGGGTGTGTAAAGCTGCTGTTCTGGGTCCGTGTCAATTTTCTGTTGTTGCTTTTGTGTCCAATAAGAGTCTCAGATGTCTCCCATGCATCTCTATCACAGCAATGTTCTCTATCTTGGGTGTGTAAAACTGCTGTTCTGGGTCTATGTCAATTTTCTGTTGTTGTCGTGTTCAATGAAGAGCCTCAGATGTCTCCATACATCTCTATCACAGCAATGTTCTCTATCTTGGGTGTGTAAAGCTGCTGTTATGAGTTCATGTCAATTTTCTGTTGCTGTCGTGTCCAATGAAGAGCCTCAGATGTCTCCATACATCTCTATCTCAGCAATGTCCTCTATCTTAGGTGTGTAAAGCTGCTGCTATGGGTTCATGTCAATTTTCTGTTGCTGTCGTGTCCAATGAAGAGCCTCAGATGTCTCCATGCATCTCTATCACAGCAGTCGCAATGTTCTCTATCTTTGGTAAATACCGTTGTCATGTTAGTCACCTTGGACCAGAATTTGGTCGAATATTCCAAGGGTCCGGGGGGGACTGATGTGGTCGGACATATCCCCCTTCTGTATGGCCTAGAGGTATATTAAAATTGATAACAAAAAATTGAGAGAGTAAATAAAGAAATTAAATAAAATTTAAATCAACCTAAAAAAACTCATATCCCCGAAAGTCTGAAAATAAATTCAACTTGATATAGAAATTAAAATTAGTTCATTGCTGACCACCCAGAAATCTGATATTTTGCCAACTTACAATGACATCAGGTGTGAGCAAGTATACCAAATTTCAGACTTCTAGGTGCTTTGTACGAATATATTAAAAATTGAATACAAGATTTGTGTACAGGCATGGAAGCAAGTTAAATAAAGGCTTTTGGAAAAAAATATTGACAAAATTTGAAAAAAAATAAAGAAATTATATATAGGCATTCTCGATAACCCCAAAAGTCTGAAATTTGTAAAATTGCATTGTCATCGGGGTTGAACTAGTATACATGATTTCAGACTACGACGGTGTCTAGAAGTATATTTTAAAATGATCACAAGACTTGTAGACGGACAGGCAAACAAGTTGAAAATAGAAGCATTTGAAAAAAGAGGTAAGCTCTGCTTATAGCTTCTTTGGCGCTCAGCCAATATCCATGGTCAGGATATACTGCGTCATTATATATTGGACCTGGGTCTATGTCAATTTTCTGTTGTTGTTGTCGTGTCCAATGAAGAGCCTCAGATGTTCCCATGCATCTCTAGCACAGCAATGTTCTCTATCTTGGGTGTGTAAAGCTGCTGTTCTGGGTCCATGTCAATTTTCTGTTGTTGTTGTCGTGTCCAATGAAGAGCCTCAAATGTCTCCATACATCTCTATCACAGCAATGTTCTCTATTTTGTGTGTGTGTAAAGTCACAAACCTCTTCTTTGATCATTTCATTTCAGAAACACGGGTCATAAAGCCCAAAATCTCAACAAATGGACATCAATTTGAAACGAATTTTTAGAATTCCATGCCAGAGCGCTATATAAGGCTTTATCAGCCATAGATCTTCGGGCGTCCCGTGCGTTTCGGGCTGTTGGCCCTCGTCAGCGTGGTGCAGACTTAATAGCGTATATGGTTGGCTTTTCTTAAGAAATTGAGTTGGCTAAATATCATGGAACAAGTTAAATAAAAATTTAGTTTTTTGTTCCACTAGATAGCGCTATGCCATCTATAATGCTCATGTGAGCGGTTAGGATATGACTTTTTTTTTTGTTTTTAAACATAGTTTATCAACTCTCTGTATGAAGACCAATATTTTAACACAATATATTATCACAATATAGCATCCCAAATAATGATAACAGATCTGAAGCAAGAAAAGTGTAAGCTTTGAGTGTGAAAGCTTGTAAAAAATAGGAACTTACCCTCTATTATTAATTTGTTTATTTTTCTTTGTCGTCTGTTTTGCATAAGTTGAATCTGGTTAGAACGATGTATGTAAATTAGATGATTCTTTTATTGCCTTAAATACGAGGTAATTAACTCGTTTCTCTCTCTATATCTAAAAATGTTTAAAGTTTAATTTTATAAATCTGAGAGTTGACTTCAAAAACGATCCAACAAAATCTCATAAGCCATTTAGTTTGACTTGTTTTGTATAATCGTTAAGTTTTGACTACTGGGGATGGGGAGAGAGGGCTACAACAGTTTTTTATTATCCCATTGTATAATTATACAATGTCATGGAGACTGAATTCATGAATTAGATTTATAATCTTGGTAGGGTTGGAAGGTATGGGAAAGCGGGGACATCAGGTAACTCCAAGCCGATGGATATGTCGGGTTGCCTGAGGTTTGAAAAGTTACCAAACCTTCGTGTCTTCCAACTATCGCTGGAACAAGCACCATCCGCTAAATTGTAAAAAAGGCGATTGAGCGAATATTACTGTCCATAGTAGCTCCATCTATTATTTCTTCCTGTGGTGAATCTGTATAAGACCGGTGGTCTTAATAAAGCTTTGTGTGTGTGAATATTACTGTATCCTACAGACATTTTGTGACTCGTTTATCTTTGAATGCGCCGGTAGTTCACCTTTTTTAAAATGGACATTAAAACTCCTGATAAAAATGCCAATTGGGCAGAATATTCATTCAAAGCAAGAGCATAAACTGGGATGCTCGAATTTTCAATATGTTTTCCAGTGATATCCAGATTTCTTCACGATTTTGCGTGTTATCCTTGCTCAGGGGCCATACTAATCTTCTCTGTATCCTTTCTATTGTAGTAGTTGTACCGCCGAACTGGTATCACAGGAGCAATGCTAATCTTCTCTGTATCCTTCCTATTGTAGTAGTTGTACCGCCGAACTGGTATCACAGGGGCCATGCTAATCTTCTCTGTGTATCGTTCCTATTGTAGTAGTTGTACCGCCGAACTGGTATCACAGGGGCCATGCTGATCTTCTCTGTATCCTTCCTATTGTAGTAGTTGTACCGCCGAACTGGTATCACAGGGACCATGCTAATCTTCTCTGTATCGTTCCTATTGTAGTAGTGTACCGCCGAACAAGCGTGTACATCTAGAAATAGTCGGATAAGACAAACTTATTTGTGTAAGAATTCTTTTTTCCTGGACACAATTTTTTTATGTTTCCAAAATTATTTCACCATTGGAATATGGCTACGATATTTTTTTCTATCGTTACGGCGATGAAAGAGAGAAAGATTCTTGACAAACGCTGTGGCAAGTGGCATCGGCCACATGTGTTCATACCAAGAATAGCTGAGGAATAGGCAATCTAGAAGATTGAAGCCTATCTGTGTGTGGCCAGGATTGAAGTCATCCTTCATGTTGTTGACTCTTGGATGATGTATATTACTTACTTTTAATATCAACACCTGACATATTTTCTATTGTTTTTCTCACATGAAAAGCGTATTTACTCAAACTTGGCCTTAAATACCCATTTCTTGATTTCTCAGAAAACCTCTGGGACCAAATTTTGGTCGTAGAGGTACAGTCTGCACCATGCTGACGAGGGCCAACAGCCCTAAACGCGTTCGTGGTAGACTTTTCTTGATTTATCAAGAAATTGGGTTGGCCAAATATCACTGAGCAAGTTAAATAAGCGTTTAGTTTATTTTTGCTCCACTAGATAGCACTCTGCCATCTAGAAAAGCTCATGTGAGCCTGGTCAGGATATGCCTCTTTTGTTTTTAATATCAACACCTGACCTATTTTTTATTACTTACTCTGTCTGTATAATACAAGAAGGTAGATAAAGAGAACAGAGATCCTTACTGCAGGCTTATTGGACCATCCTTGATACAGTAGTGGCGTAACACTACTATCATGGGCTACTTGCATAACTAACTTTCAAATAGCATACTGATCCGTCTATGTAAATATATTTTTTTGAGAAAACTTTGATGAAGTCGTTTATATATGGTCTTGTCAAAATTTCACTTTTTGTAATTAGTAACTTTATTGCATGTTTTGTCTCGAAATGTGGCATTAACATTATAGGTAATTAATTTTCGTTTTGAGTAGCATGGTAATATTAGAAATTTTCCTATTTTCAGTAATTTCATGCACTTTTAGACGTTCTTGTTGAATTTTTTCGAAGAATTAGAAGTATTTGAAAATATTTCAGGTCTTGATTGTTTTTCTTTGAATGCTTTTTTCGATAGCAATATCAAACAAAAGATAACCTGATCTAATATGATATAAATAAAAAGGTACATCCTGACTTCTTATATGAACATTTTAGATGGGTGAGCTCCATCTGGTGGAATAAAAATAAACTAGATATTGATTTATGTTTATTCCATAATATTTGACTAATTCATTTTCTTGATTAATCAAGTAAAACTCAACCACGTACGTGTTTCAGACTGTGATCAGCGTGGTGAAAAGTTGTACTTCAATGATCAATAATTTGTTTGAAGAGATTTCAAAGAAATCAAGATTTATCAATGTGGGTTGACCAAATATTATGAAATAAACTTAAATCAACGTTTAGTTGTTTTTTATTTAACTAGATGGCGTTCTGTTATGTAAAATAATGTTCATATGAGCGGTCAAGATATATCTTATTTTTATTTTTAATATCACCACCTAACATTTTTCCTTTTATTCACATATTGAGTCAATAAAAAAACATTTTATTTTGAAAAAAAATCAATATTTCGAGGCTATTTGCCAATCTTTCTTTGGGTTTCTTTGCTTTTGAAAGTTGTTCTGATTAAAAAGGCTTCACAGGAATGTATACGAAGGTTTTAAAAAAAAATAAAACTCTATTATAAATATATATGCTATTACATATCTAAACATTCCACAATAATGTGAATAAATAAGAATGTGATAAATATAAACATAATATATAATAATTCGAAACTATTACAGACGCGTATTTAAAAAGTAAACAATATTCTACAAATATATCTATAAACAATTATAGAATCTTTAATTAAAAAGGTATATATTGGATCAAAATATCATTTATTTTACCAATATTTCAGTTGGCTGAACGCCAACCATTATCAAGGTGTTATAACATTTTAAAGGTTGATAAAGGTTGGCGTTCAGCCAACTGAAATATTGGTAAAATAAATGATATTTTGATCCAATATATGCCTTTTTAAATAAAGATTTATCTATGGATTTCTCTATTTTCAAAACAATTATAGAATCATATACACGTCTATAATAGTTTCGAATTCTCATAACATATGGCGCGCGCTAATGTATCATAATATAACCCTAGTATATTTAAAGTAGATTTACTCTTTAAATATATACATGTCTAGCTTTATAAAAAAAAAAGTTTACCGTGATAATATTGTAAACAATTTCTCCTTTTTTACATATTGGCACGTTTTTTTGTTCTTTTATTTGTAATCTCGCTCAGATTAAACCTATATTTAATTTAAACATCGGCTACTCCTGTTTAATTTATTTTCTATGCGACAATATATATATATACCAATAGTGGTACCTCTCCCTTTAAAAATGCAATAAAACAGCGCATTTGGTTTATCAGCCCAGTATAGAACGTAATGGTAGCGATAAGGAATGAAAATAACACCAGTTTCGGAAATTTCAGATAATAAGACAACCTGTATATACCATGGTTTTATTTTGAATTTGGCCAAACTGTTGTTGTGGTATATTCTTCATCACCAATATTATTAACTCCACCTTTGCCGGTCCCAAGCCCGGATGAAAAAGGAGGAAGGGGAGCAGTAACAAGCTCGCTAAAAAAAACCAGGGCTAATCTGGCCCGGCTGATAGTACCCTGTAAGGTCTCCTAATCCAGGTATACAGGATGAGCAGCGTTTTTACTCCATGTTAGGAGCAGCTGCACATGGCATCTGATCCTCATGTCAGAAGCGGCTATTTCTTTTGGAGCTTAGTCGGCCTGCCACTGAGTAGTGCTCCCAGTCTTAATGACAAAGGCAGACGCATTCTATTTCACCCAGTAATGATGGTTGTCAGACACCATCAAGGGTCACAACTTGATACCCTAATAAGATTGAGTGGAGATAAGAAAGAAGAAGAAGACCAATATTATGTTCTGTACTGGAATGATAAACAAAATTCATTGTTTTAATACCTTTTAAATACTCTCATAGACAAAACTTGAGGAAGTTGTACCTTTTAACATGTGTATCGGGATTGATACAATAACTATGAAAGATATTACAAGTGACTTTTATTGAAGACACACGAGATAAACAAGTGAAACAACCTCACTCTTGAATTTTTGTAATCTAACCTTGTTGGTTCTGTGAATATTTTCGACAACCTTTTAATTATTTTTGACTTTTTCCTTTTATTCTAATCTGGGGGAGTTAAAAAATAAATTAAACCTGGAGTAATTACATTGAACGATGTAAATTAAAAAAATACACGAATCGCCACAAAAAAATGCCCTTAAAATATACATCTCATTATAGTATATAAAAAAAGATTACTTTTAAATATTAAAAAAATATTTATATATTAATAGTCTAAACAAATTTTACCACAATTTTATTTTGAATATGATCTATATAAATATTTTAAATTCTTAAAAATATTAATAATTAACAATTAATTAAATTTACATCGAATTAATTTTTTAAAATATATATAATTGGAAATATTCGTACTATATATATTTCTAAATTATATTAAAACTATGAGACTATATGTCTACAGTAAAAATTTAGGATTAAAAAATAAAAGGAAAAGTTATACCACAAGGAATGATTGGTTTTAAAAGCTATTTATGTTGTTTGGAATAAAATGAGATGAAGGAAATTGCTCAAAACAAGGTAAAATGGTGGCTGCTGACCTTTATTAAAGATGGCTGTACTCCGTAGTGACTAAAAAATAACATTTTTTGAAAAATATTTCTGCTAATGGAATTAATTTTTTATAACATATAATTAAATTGCCAAATTATTTTATAAATTAAAATTGTAAGCTTATAAAAATTATATAATACGTCAATTAACCTTCTCTGAAAAATGTATTAATTATATATTAATATGACTATGATAAAATATTCATAGCACAAAAATTTAAAAAATAATTATTATACCTAAAGGACCACACAAAATTATGTTTCAAAAGCCACTCAAATATTATATATATACGTTATATAAATCTCCACACAATTTCAAATAATATATATTACTTAAAACAAATTTTTATAAAATTTTATTATTCTCTTTTTACTACTTTATAAATAATTATCGTATATGTTTATGGAATTGAAAGTAAGAATTTTAAAAATTAAATTATTATATTGTACCGAATATTTTTTTTAATGAGCTAATTGAATTTATTTTATTTATAATTATGTGAAAATATATTTATATAATTAAATTAATTAATAAATATCTACTTATATATAAGAATAATAAATTTAAAATAAAAGAGAAATACGATTATAAAAATAGAGCATTTTAAAATAAATATAAGAATATGTAGAATTTATTAAAAATAATGAAAATGCCGGCACAGATTTGTTGTCAAACATGTCTTGACAGGAGCATCACGTGAGATTACGTAAGTTGTTGACAGCCTTGGATATAACAACATTTACGATAAATCTCTACATTATTATACTTTAAATAAACAATAAGAAAGTTTTATGCACGGATTGATCAATAAAATAGGTAAAATTAGGTATCAAAAGATTAAAAAAGAATGACAAAACTTACGACAGGTAGAAGAGAGCAGACGGTGGTTGTGCGTAGTTGCCAAAATTGGGTCAAGTGCTCGCAGCGCCTCTACCGTTTCAGTTTGTCAACGTTCTTCTGATAAACAATTACTCGCTTTACACATCCCTCCTTATTTATATACAAATAATATATATTATTTATAATTAAAATATCATATTTTATTGTTTTATATATATTTATTGTGTGATTTTATTAATTTTAATTACTTTTTCAAATATTTCAACTCTGATATAAAAGTTACATCTTCCTTTTTGACATATTACAAGCCTATTACCGGCTTTTAAATAAATATAAACACTTTTTTATATATAAATAATGTGTGCAGAAATATAGATAATATCTGTAAAGTGTGATATTTATTTATATTTTAAATAATAACGTTTTAAAATGTTTTATTTATAAACTTTTATATTATGAGTGATACTTTTTGCACATTATTTTCCAGATTTAAAAAAAAAAGTGTTTTTGTGAAAAATCTTCTGATTTCTTACATTTTTTCATGTCCATTTTAATTTAAATTTTTGAGATAATTTATTTGTATGTTTGTCTTTTTTTTCCTTGACCTTTCTCCTTGTATATAGCCAATTTGTTATGATGTAAAGAAATGTATTAACGCAAATATCCCTGATTTCGGGATATCACGTTATAGGATGCTAATAAAGTTAAATCTGAGATGTCCATTTTAATAAAACGTAAAAATATATATTTGGTAGAAATGATTACATCTTCATTAGGAATAAAAATTTATTTATCATGTTGTTTCTTATTCCCTTGTGTAAAGATTACACAAATCCCATGAGTCCATGCTCCTCGAGCTGTTGAGTTGATAAGCAACAGCCTCTTCCAAAGGTCCTTTATTGATCATAAAACCATGATATGATTTTTGAATCTACGACAAATTTCACATGATTCTCACTTCATTTACAAGACTGCAAATAATGGTTCTATCTCTACCATAGAATTCTCATATTCCATCCTGAATCAAAGTCTTGTTCTCAATCATTCATGTTCTTCAGCTCTAATATCCTGGACGGTAGTGTATACCAAGGACTATTCTTAAGGAAAATAACATCCATTCCAAACCTTTTTTCTCATATTTCTTCTTAAGAATTCGTCATCCGAGAGGTCCTTATTACTATCCTTAAGATACAATACCATAATAAACCAAATAATAGTAAATATGCAAATACAGTAGAACCTCCATGAGAGGACACTTACGCTAGAGAACACCTCTCCACAAAGAACAGTTTTCATTTGAAAAATTACCATTTTTACAAGCAACTCTCCGGTAAGAGGACACCTCTACCTAAAGGACACTTTGACTCTGAAATTAGGTGTTGTCCTTTACAGGGAGGTTCTACTTTATATCATTCCTTGTTGACGGCTCGAGAAGCAGGCACTCATGGAATTCATGTAATCTTTCCCCAAGGGAATAAGAAACAACATCAGATATTAAAATGATTATATGCGAGAAAGGGCGCCATCTATTATGAAAATCCCAAACTATTATAGACGCGTATCATTCGTTTAATTGAAATTATTGTATAAAAAAAAAAGAATCATATGCGCGCGCGCGTCTATAATAATTTCAAATTTTCATAAATACCTTTTGCGAAAAATATAAACACATTAAAATGAAAAGGTATTATATCCGTTTTAATCAAGTAAAATAATATTTAAAATTCCTCTCAAATAAATTTAATTAAGATGCCATTAATTTTTGCCGATATTTTCCCATTAAAAGATTAACCAAGATTAGCAACCATTAGCCATTTCCAAAACTGTGTTTTTATAAAGTAGATTTTTTATCGTGTTTCTTATCATGTAAGTTAATATCTCCCCCGAGTGTATTTCAATATTGTAACAAAGTATTTATTATTTTATTAGCAGAGTATTATATTTTATATTTTGCTATACTCTGTGCACTTCTCTCTTTTGCTTATCTTTTGTTTATCATTCATAGTTTGTTCTTGCCTTAAAAAATTGTTGTCTCATTCTGAAGTTTGTCTTTCTGAATTTCCCACGTGGCATTTTGGTGGAGATGCTGGGTAAGTTAGGGAAGACAATCTGAAGATCGCTGAGAAAACCTAGAGGCAATGGGTGCTGTGATCTACATTTTCAGAGACTGGCTCCAGGATTCCACCGCCGTGTCAAAGCCAAGACTTCCCTCCAATATGACGATGTCCCTATAGACGATACGACGACAAAGCCGCTCTTCACACCGCAAGAAAAAGGACACAAAGGTACTAGGGACAAAGTTCCAAGACTTCGATGGAAGACTTGGCAGAAGCACGTCAGATCCATGTCAGCAACTACAATAATTGCAAGCTGTGGGTCACAGCTCCCATAGGGAAGAAGCTATGTAACAAAGAATTTATTATTTTATTAACAGAGTATCATTTTTTATGTTTATATTTTGCTATACTCTGTACACTTCCCGCTTTAGCTTATCTTTTGTTTATCACTCATAGTTTGTTCTTGCCTGAAATAAATTGTTGTCTTATCCCGAAGTTGGTCTTCCCTTATTTTCCACGTGGTAATATTCATTCGGGAATAGGAGAACTAATGTATTGTCATTCTAAAACTAATAAAAAATATATATTTTTGATTAATATGATATGATTAATATTATATTCACCATGTGTCTCTCTCTCTATGACTGTCCGAACTTTGCAGAAGTGAGACATCGATTATTCACGATGATGAGGGCCAACAGCCGAAACGCGTACGTGTTTGGCTTTTCTTGATTAATCAAGGATGGGTATTTGGAATAATTCTGGAATAATTAATAATCAATGAATATTTATTCCGATAGATGGCGCAAATCATCAGCAACTTTCAGTTTCACGATAAGGAGATGCCTTTTTTTATTTCTTAATTTATAGATATGTGGCGTACTTATCAATGTACTCAGAAAATACTTCGAAGATAATTTTTTAACGCTGAACCAGAGCAAATCAAAGGTTATGGTGTTTAGAAATGGAGGTCGAAAGGCCCGATCGGATGTTTGGTTCTGGGACAATTGCCTCTCACTATAACATCTAAATACACGTATCTGGGTTACCAGCTGACAGCGTCAAACTCAACTCAACAGGCGGCAAAGCATTTTAAAAACAAGGCGCTAAATGCTATTAATGCGGTCTGGGCAATATCGACTAAAACAAGAATCAATTCTATCAGATCCTCACTCAATGGCTCTGTCAAACTTGCTCTACGCAGCTCCAATTTGGGCAAACAACCAAAAAAAACTTGGTTGACAGGGTACAAGACAATTTTTACGGAGACTTTTAAATTTACCCAGATATACTCCTGTTTTATTCTACGTATGGAGTGCGGAAAACGTCACTGGGAGTTACGGTGCTGAAATTCATACTCGGGTTCTGGCTTAGAATTCTAAAAATGAACAGCAGCCGACTCCCCCATATATGCTTAGCTCAACTATATGAGATATCAAGAAATATAAATATATATATTGGACTTGCGAAAAGTTTGGCCAACATACTCAACTCAACAGAATTTTCTTGGTTAATTAACTGCAACGATGCAAGGATTATCCGGCAAGAAATACCTTTAATAACAAAAATTGCAATAGAACAATCTATTCAAAGTGATCAGGCAAAAATAGATAATTCTAAATTGTACCCTCACTATAAGTATTTACACAGTTCATTCCGAATTGAAAACTATTTACTTAGCAACTTTCCATTCCCAGTAAAACGCTATATCGCACAACAGAGAATACTATATTCGTTTTTCAAGGAAAACCATACAAACATTTTCAAAGAGGGTGATAAGATTTGTGATCTCTGCAAAGAAAATATGGAAACTGAACTATCTCATTATATCTATGAATGCCAAGATATTAGCGAGGAGAGAAGGGCATTCTTTTCAACGGTAGACACCAGCCAACTTAAGTCAATCCAAACGATGTTAACCAGTGCCCAAACAAGTAGACAAGTTGCTCAGGCCCTATATAATTTTTACAAGGCAGTAGGTGTAAAGAGGGAGAAAAGAGAACTCGGAAGCTATTGTTCTTACACCTCAGAATGATGACGAAACATCGAGAGGCCATCGTGTTGGTCGACGATGAGATTGCGGAGCTGGTGATAGGGATGGTTGTGCTGGAGTAAACCTCCTTTTTTGTGTCTGGATGCGATATTTATGGCGAGCTAAATAACTTAGTCCCTATTTCTGCTCCGCGCTTATGGAATTGAAGACTTGGGGCGATGGCGTCGACCTTTCATATTAAATCTTACTTTTCCTTATTACTAATAAATGTATATAGTTGCGAAACTACTGGTTTCCTGTGCTGCTCTTTCCTGTTATTGTACCTTGTACGGAGAATCTGTATAAGACTAACGTCTTAATAAAGGTTTTGTGTGTGTGTGATATGTGGCGTACTTGAGGCATTCGTTAACTTCTCATCAAGATTATAATGAACTTTAGGGGTCGGTGGAAGAATGGTCTAAATCGTTGGTTATCGACCGCTACGACCCGGGTTTGATTCCCGCATTTGGCACTTTTTTCTGATTAAAAAAAGGCCCCAATGTCCCCCGATTCTTTCAAAAGTCCAAACCCACCAGCGAGTGCAAGTAAACAAACGGAGCCTCTGGCATATTTTGTAAGTGTAAAGTCGAACTGCTTTTCACATGTGTAGACATGTGGTGTACTTACAGTAAAAGCAGTCGCCTACTTCTGCCCACCATGATTATCATGGCCTGTACCACGTGTACTAGGGATAAGCAAAAATAGATAATATCGCATGTGTATATAAAAGATATAATTAAAAAGAGAGAGAGAAATTTCTAAAATAAAAGGAACTTCTAAATAATTGATCTTTTATATATAATGGATCTTAATTAAGCTATCCAGGGAAAATTTCTTTTGAAAAATAATTTCTAAAAATATTTTCCTAGAATAGCTTAATTTTCATTTTAATTAGAAACAAAGGATTAATCTATTGAAGCTAATGAGAAGTTTATTTATCTCTTATTGCTAAATATACTTGGAGATTAAATTCTTGCAATTAATTAATAACATTTCAGTTTTCTAATTTGACTTACCTCAATTAAAATCTACTCCTTTAATATTAGTGAAGATTCTTATCTTCTTTTATATTTTAACTAACACATTATTACATTAACACAAAGCAATAGCGCGCCATCTATACATATACATATTTGAATGTAGTTCAACTGTCCTATAAGCTTATGTCCATAGTTTTCTTGAAACCCATTTCTGAGATTCCGCCCTTCAGTGCTGCGTATATAAGCAAAATCGTCCAATACAGTATTAGAGCTCTTAGAAGCGGTCTGGTGGATTAAATTGGCGAAACCGCTGGGAGGGTTCACCACTGATGAGCCAAGCCCTCCCAATATATTTATTTCATCGCAGTAAGGACAGTAGAAGTTTGTATTATGTATAAAAGAAACATTCGTGCTTCAAATTCTTTCATTTTATACATTATTACATTTTAAACACTTTTCATTCTAAAATATTCCTTTAAAACGTTCTTCAATGTGAAAAAAATAGTACAAATGTGATATTGTACTGGGATAAGGTGCATAAATTAAGAAAAAGGCATCTCCTTATTGTGCAACTGAAAGTTGCTGATGCAGTTGCACGATAAGGAGATGCCTTTTTCTTAATTTCTTCAATCTGTAAATTGTTTTACTCGAATACACACAATACTTTACAATTTGATTTTATTTAACTATATTTGCATACCAACACTTTGTTACATATTTCAATTGTGTTGATTTTTTTCTCTTTTGATCTAACTAAAACTTGCATATTAATTCTTGTACATATATATATAGATGGAAATTTTGCCGGGAGGAAATTGATCTAAGAGACAAAGGTCGCCTCTCCCGTCAAAATAGACGTCTAAAACCAGACGCCATCTATTTGCCAAAGCTGGTGTTGTGGCTTTGTCACCGACCCGAAGCCGCTAGTTGCGGCGACGGTCAATAGATGGCGTCTGGTATTAGACGTCAATTTTGACGTGAGAGGCGACCCTTGTCTCTTTAGATATTTAAATATCTTTATTTCTTTCAATGTTTAGTTTACATTTGTAGTGCAAGTGTCCTTAGGGGGGACATAGCGCTCTAAGAGTCGAAATAATATAAAATTTTAACTAAATCTATAAGGAACTTATTTCTCAAGCTTCGGCTTAACATCTCCTTCAACACAACAATTTTATATACAACTTTTATATTAAAAATAATGTTGGCATATCCTGACCAAAAGCACATGTGCTTTTTAGATGGCAGAGCGCCATCAAGTGGAGCAAAAATAAACTAAAAGTTTATTTAACTTACTCCGTTATATTTGGCCAACTATATTTCTTGATAAATCAAGAAAAGTCATTCACGAACGCTTTTCGTGCTGTTGGTGCTCGTCAGCGTGGAGCAGGCTGTACCACTGCGACCAAAAATAGTTTTGGTCCCAGAGGCTTCTTGAAAATATAAAGATATAAATTCGGCGTGTGATAATTAGATAGAAGTGGTACTTCTGATGTCTCCATGTTGAAAGAGAAACCAAGCCCAAGAATCCTTATAGATTTAGTCTTCTTCTTCTTTCTTATCTCCACTCGATCATATCAGGGTACCAAGCTTGTAAAGCTTGAGATCACGACTGGGGGAAGTAGAATGCGTCTGCCTTTGTCATTAAGACTGGGAGCACTACTCAGTGGCAGGCCGACTTAGCTCCAAAATAAATGGCCGCCTCTGACATAAGGAACAGACACCATGTGCAGCCGCTCCTAACATGGAGTACAGACGCTGCACATCCTGTATCCCTGGATTAGGAGTCCTTACAGGGTACTATCAGCCGGGCCAGCTGAACCCAGGTTTTTTAGTGAACTTGTTATTGCCCCCCCCCCCCCCCTCCTCCTTTTTCATCCGGGCTTGGGACCAGCAAAGACAGAGTTATACAGTCTACTCTCGTTATAACGCCACCATCCGGATGTTGCAAAAAAGCGGCGTAAGGCGAGGGTGGCGTTGTATCGAACACGTTTAAAATGTGAAATTTAAAGTTTCAATAAATTATTTATAACAATTAATAATAACAATTTATATTTAAGTCAATATATAGAATGCAAAACCGGCATTAATTGATTAATATGATAAATAGAAAGCATTAATTTATAATTTATTCTCATAAAAAAATAATTACATTTTCTTAAAAAAGTCTGTGATCACAACTTGTGTTTTCTCTCCCTCACTTATGCCATAGACACGGTGTAACAAATCCGCAGATAGATTGACGTCGTCAGATGTTGCTCTCTTGGAGTGCTCAAGAAACAACAATAGTGATACTGATACTAGACTCTTGGAATGGGTATTTAGATTAACTATGGACATAAGGTTTGAGGTCTGTAGAATTTTACATACAATTATAAATTTATAATATTTCCATCGCAGTAAGAGCAGTAAAAAATTGTTTAACTTTCAAAAGAATCATACGCTTCTATAATAGTTTCCAATTTTCATAACAGATAGCGCGCAAATGCTTTTTATGTAATAAAGTGCTTTCATTGGATAGCTCAGAATCTTGAATTCCAAGTTAAATGTTTTGTTCTCGTTTTTCACCAGTTTTTAGAATTATTTTATCCGATCGTTAATATGACCTTATCATAGACTTCTGAATATTTCATTTCATATTTTCCATCTTATTTTGTTTTCAAATGAATCATAAATTGCGTAAAACAGATGGCGAGTTAATTCATAATGTTCATATTAAGTCTAAATGAACTTTACTTGTTGTTTGCGGAAGAGCAGCGCTCGAAGCATGTTTAGGAATTTATAAATATTTGTATTTCTACTGTACATAAGCTTATGTGCATAGTTGTTTAAAATCCCTTTTACAATAGTGTATCTTCAGTATTACTATAAAATAAAAACAGGAAAATACAAAAATTAAGCGGGATGGTAGATTAAACTGACAAAACCGCCAAGTAGATTCACAAATGATGAACCAGGCCCTCCCATCATTTTTATCATTGCGGTAAATATACTAGAAATAGTATGAGTTTATGGATGGAAACATTTCTAGGCGAAGCTGACCTAAAATATATAAAGGCCCCTCCTCTCTCTCCCGTCAACATAGATACAATAACTTTGCTATATATCTATCAACCATTTTATTCAATCTAGCAGACTCTGGTGGAGGTCAATGCCACAATAACATCTTTGTAAAATTCAGAATGTCACCAGGAGACCATGGTTTGGTTTATGGCTCTCGGCAGTCTAGGGAGAGCTTTGATTTCTTGTTATCCGCAAGGGATGCATAGAATTAATCCAAAGAGTTATTCAGCGCTCTCAAAGTGGTTAGTTAATTCTATGGGGGAGATATATATGTAAATTTGTCACTTAACCGAGAAAGAGAGTGTGCAAGGTTGATGAGGTATTCAATCAATAAAGGCATAGTTCTGGCGTCTATTTTGATGCAAAAGGCGACGTTTATTTTTTGCTAAAAATCTAGTATATGATTGAGGGTCACCCAGAGTTCGAAAATGGCACTGAATTTAATGAAACCTTCCAACATCATATAATCAAGGAAGGGCATGGTACATCATTGGTGAATTCTCCCATCGGTTTCGCCAGTTTAATCCCTAGACCGTTCAACTATTGTAATAGATGGATTCTATCATGTAGTTTGATTTTGTTGAAGAATACTGGAAATATTTTGAGCTAAGCTGATATTTTATTTTATTTTGTTTCTGTAACTCTATTTATGTGATTACTTGGTGTTTATTGATTTTTTTCAGCAAGGATGGTTTACAGCATTTAATGTAATAATTTTATCTCATTCAAAGTCCATGCATCACCAGACCAGGTCATGAATATTTTCGCAAAGGGTTTCCACGCCACCCAGGAGGTACCTGCTCAGCGCGTTAGCCTTTGTTTATAGTGGCGCTTCGCCTCCGTAGAAGCCCTATTCCACTCTTCTGGCACAACCAGAGCATCCAACTCGCTCTCGGCCGAGCTGATGGTCCAGGCCCTGCCAGGAACTGGTCTGCCGATGCTATGGACTCCGTCTCAAAGATCAAAGAGTCGGGGGAGAGGAAGAGAAAGCCTCAATATCTGAGGAAACAAGTATATTCGGACAGAGACTCAAAGCAGACCCGCCTCCACCTCAATTCCCAACCGACTGGCCCATTGTTGGACCGTTGGAAACGAAATTTTTATAGCGTCCTAAAAATTCAATATATTAATATTTATATGAAATAAAAAAATAATATGTATATTTTTAAATTATATATTATCTGTTTGAGATATATTTAAAATATTCTCCATCATTTTGAATTCAATATGAAATAGAATTTGGAACAATAAGATTGTGACTAAATTTTTTACTTCAATAACCTCAAAAATAATAAAAGAAATATTATTCAAACATTTGTTATTTATATAAAATGCTTTGAAGCTTATAATATGTATATTTTAAAATATATAAAATGATGAAATGTGAAAAAAAAAATTGATCAAATTCAGACGTTTGCCCTCTCATTTTGCATTATCAAATATCAGTTGTCTTTCATACTTCACTATGAATATGCTTTATAGAGGAATGCAAGTAAAATTTACTGTCTATTCTCGATTTGAGACTGAGCAATGGGACTCGAAATTTCTGTTCCTAAACACAGTTAGGTCTTATTCCAGTGATCACCATAATCCTCATATCGCTGATATACACTGGTCCGCAAAATTAAAGGAACAACATATTTTTTCATTTATCTCAAATTTTATTGAACATATATCAATGAAATTTTATACACAAATTTATTATTCCATTATTGATTAGAATACCCGAAATCAAAGAATTCTAACACGTATTTTATGCAAATTATCCGGTCAAGCAATGATCTTCTTGCAGTCAGTGCATAAATATCTTGGATATTGTTGGTAATATGGGGTGTGATCGCCTTTAACTGATAGGCAGGCTCTACATTGGTGACCCATACCGAGAATTAGGGAGTTTATCAGCTCCTGTGGAATCAACGCCCACTCTTGTGTTAAGGCTGTTTCTAGCTCAAGAGTGTTTCTAGGAGGGGGTTGGAGGGATGAGATCCGCCGTCTTTGGTTGTCCCATACATGCTCAATGGAATTTAGGTCTGGGGATCGAGCTGGCCAATTCATCCGAGCAATTGCATGGTTTTGGAGAAAAGTGTTGACCACACCAGCCCTATGTGGACGGGCATTATCATACATTAGAAGAAAGTTTTCTCCCATTTCCAATGCTTGAGGCATCACATATGCTGCCAAGATCTCGTCCCGATACCTCTGTCCAGTCAGGGTTCCTTGCCGAAAAATATGGAGTGCTGTGCGACCGCCCAAGAAGATTCCAGCCCAGACCATAAAACCTTGGCTTCTGTAGGGATCCCTTTCAACCATATTCCAGTAGAGATGCAGCACAGTAGAACAGTGATTCGTTGCTTCATCCTTTCGACACCACGGCAGTTTTCATCTTTGTGAGCAAGTGTTCGGTCAGGAATGAGCTGAAAAAATAATCCTGTTTCGTCTGCATTGTATATGTTGGTTGGGTCATATCCGGAGTTGGCCAGCATACTGTTCAAATTTGTAAGGTGTTCATCAATGATAGCTGGAGAAATCGATGCGCCTTCCCCACAGAGCCGTCGTTGCGAAATATGGAATCTCCCTTTAAATCGCTGCAGCCACCCACTGCTGTACGTGAAATTTTCTGGTACGGCCAACTGCTCGCCAAGTTTTTTTGCCTTTTCTCTTAGGAGGTCATCAGTAATAATAATATTATGGCACGCTTTTGGGTAAACCAGTTGAAGAGAGCGTCTTCCAAGTCACTAAATTTCCCGACCCTTTGTCTCTTTGAAGAACCAGCAGTATAATTTTCCCACTTCTCAGCCTGAGTGAGAATATCACGGACAGTTGTTCGTGGAAGTGAGAAACACTCTCCAATCTCATTCTTCGACATTCTTGCCAACTGGCATATCTCCTTCTTTTCAATGGTGATCGACTCCAGTTTACACTTTTGGGAACTCATGATACGACAATAAGGTTGATGTGTTGATGTTAGCAAAGGATGAAGCGACTGTGTATCTCCCAGGCACAAGCAGGAAAAGGGTATGCTGGCTGTTCACACAATCTGTTGTGTCAACAGCAGGCAAAGTCCGGTGCCGCTGGCGGAAAAAAAAAAGACAGGAAAAGGGAAGTGGGGGATGAGGGACGTTGTGAGCGGCGCTATAACGAGTGGTTTTTGCTACTTGGGATACTAAAAATCAGCGGCGGAAGGCGAACAGCGAGGGAGTGGCGTTATATCGAGAAAAATACATTGATGTCGATTGGGACAAAACGAAAAAGCGGCGTAAGGCGAGGGTGGCGTTATATCGAGTGGCGTTATAACGAGAGTAGACTGTATATAGATTTAGTTAATTTAATAAAAATTCTAGACTCTAAGGGATATTCCTTTCTTAAGGGCTGCGAAGACTACTTAGACATACAGAAAGAATTGCCAGGCATAATTAGAACCACCACAGACCAACTAATTCAAAACGATCAGATGAAAATCACTGATTCAACCCACTTTGCTCACTACAAATTTTTGAGTGAATCATTCATGACAGAGGAGTACCTACGATTAAATATCTCGCTTCCCAACAAAAGACTAGTTGCACAACATAGAGTTTTATGGCAATTTTTCAGGGAAGAAAGAAAAGACTTCTGGAAAGAAAATGGCCGGAACTGTTTACTTTGTAAGGATCACATGGATGATAATTTGGTTCACTATTTCTTCCAATGCCCTCTCTTAACAGAAAAACGTACTGAAATTTTCCCAAGCCCTAACTCTGGTCAATTTAGATACCATCGCATATGTCAACTTCTCTCTTCAGCTCTGAATGATGAATTACTGATTGTTAGATACTTTAAGTTCTGCACAGAAACTGGGCGCATGAGAAAGAATGCAGGACAAAGGATACTGGAGGATGAGCTATCTGTAAATAGGTAACTGAATGTGAGACAAACCTTTTTTTGTTGTAAATGTTTCCTCTTCCCTCTCCTCTTGTTGACGTGTTAATACGGCGAATCCTATATGGGGCGGAATGCCCTAAATAAAGGCTTTTGTTGTTGTTGTTGTATATAGATTTAGTTAAAATATAAAATTAGTACTATGTCTAATTGCACACACACAAACACTTTAATCTTTCCGCATAATCAAAAATAATTTTAAATCATAATTAATGAATAACAAAGAGAATTATTGAGTAAAACTAATCATTCCTCCAGGGAAAAGTGACTTTTCAAAACATTTTTATTCTCTAGATTTCGGACGTCCTTCTACAGTAGAAAACCTGGTATAATAATTCGCCAATAGAACACGAGTATAATGGTATACTATTTTACATAATTTTATAAAATTCTATAGATGTAAAAATATTTTATATTAACTATTATACAAATGGGGACAAAGTATTCTAAAAATATATATCGTAATTTAAACAATATGAAATGTAAGTAATAAAGTATGACGTCTTTTCTAGTCGTCTCAAAGTGACACCAGTTTGCTACCGGACCCCAGGGGAGGCAAGGATGACCCACATAAGACTGACCAATGAGGATCAACACCCGGGGGATCCAGAGAGGGACAAAGAAGGGGCGTTGGTCCGGATGTTGACCGTTAGTTAGGTTACAGTGGATATTTCGGACAGGCCCGCGGAGTCTAGGTCCGTTGTCATCTCACGGCGGCCCTCGTGGCCGCCGTTTTGGCTGCTCTCTGCCCACACGGCTTCATACAGGACGCCGAGCTTTCCTCTGTTAATCCTCAACTTTCCCCTGGTTCTGGTGCCACTTGAGACGTACTGGGAAAGCGTATTTTTATCCCAAACTTTGTCCTTACTGTCCCGTGCGGACTTCCACTCTGCACGCCTTGCCACTCAACCCCGACTGCTTCCAACTCACTTGTTGGCTTACCCGTGTTTACGACATATATATCTCTAATAAGAGGACAAGCCAATAAATAAATATAGGCCACTAGGGCATAACTAAGGAAGAAAGGAATACATATCAGGCTGTAGTTATTATTATTAGGAGATGTCTATCTGGTTCCCACCGTTGCTATTCAGAGGTGATTTCTGTATTTGGACCAGGTTTTCTCCTGTAGAAGGACGTCCGAAAGCTAGAGAACAATAAAAATGTTTTGAAAAGACACCTTTCTCTGGAGGCCTGATTAATTTTATTCAATATTGATGCAAGGGTTATTTTATTAATTGAAAGAGAATCATACCATAATACAGTTAAACCTGTCTATAGCGCCCGATATTAAATACGTAGTACGATGCGATTTACATTAAAAGTGACCTGTCTATAGCACCCTCTCTCTATAGCACCCTATTTTAGTGAGTGTACACGCTTGTTCGGCGGTACATATACTAAAATTAGAACGATACAGAGAAGATTAGCATGGCCCCTGCGCAAGGATGACACGCAAAATCGTGAAGCGTTCCTATTTTGGTGAGTCCCAAAAGGGGGGGCTATAGACAGCTTTAACTGTATTATTCCATTTCGTTAATCCCCTCAAAGAACTACAAAAAAAAAAAAAGACTTTTAAATGGTCTTGGAATGATAAATGTCTTCTTTATGACAGATTTGGTACATCATCTCTCTTAAAAGTCTTCAACTTTTCTACATTTTATTAAGAAATAGGCATCTTCTTATCATGTAACTGAAAGTTGATACTGGTTTGATCCATCTATCGGAATAAATATCAACTATTCGTGTACGTGGTTAGATTTTCTTGATTAATCAAAGAATGGATATTTGGCGAATTCTAGAATAATAAAAAATCAACGAATAGTTGATATTTGTTCCGATAGATCTCCGCCATTGCCGGTCCCAAGCCCGGATGAAAAAGGAAGAGGGGGAGCAGTAACAAGTTCACTAAAAACCTGGGTTCAGCTGGCCCGGCTGATAGTACCCTGTAAGGGCTCCTAATCCAGGGATACAGGATGAGCAGAGTTTTTACTCCATGTTAGGAGCAGCTGTACATGGCGTCTGTTCCTCTTGTCAGAGGCGGCCATTTCTTTTGGAGCTAAGTCGGCCTGCCACTGAGTAGTGCTCCCAGTCTTAATGACAAAGGCATTCTACTTCACCAAGTCATGATGGCTGTCAAACAGACACCATCAAGGGTCACAACTTGATAACCTAATATGATTGAGTGGAGATAAGAAAGAAGAAGATTCCGATAGATGGTGAAAGCCATCAGCAACTTTGAGTTGTACAATAAGGAGATGTCTTTTTCTTAATTTATTCACCTTATACCAGTACAATTTCACATTTGTACTAATATTTTTTCTCATTTTCTACATTTATATCAAATTTTGAGATATTTCCAACAGCGCTTTCTATCAAACAAACTAAGATTCAAAATCCTACTTTCAAAGCATATCAAATGTTTCAAATAAAATGACAAAAGATGGCAATGTTACGAAAGGACATAAGACCAAATAGAAAAGTCCATCACCAATTTACGATGGTAATTAACGATAGTAATATTCAACTAATTGACATACCATCTCTTCCTACAATTAGACCCAATTAAATATCCACTCTCTCGAACTGTCGTGTCATCTCAATATAGCTCGTAAATTCATATTTGATGACATTTCTCCCAACTGTGGCATGTTACCAAGCCATTAATCAATTAAGACACGGCTCGTTTCAATTTCTCTTCCTTTATTACCATTCTCTTCACTTGAAATCTTTACTTATTACAGAAATTCCTACAACTTGCATCGTCTTTAGCGTTCTCACCTATTTCATAACGAATACTTCTTCTTTCTTATCTCCACTTAATCATATTAGGATATCAGGTTGTGACCCTTGATGGTGTCTGTTTGATAACCATTATGACTGGGTGAAGTAGAATGTGTCTGCCTTTGTCATAAGACTGGAAGCACTACTCAGAGGCAGGCCGACTTATCTCCAAAAGAAATGGCCACCTCTGAAAAGAGGAACAGACACCATGTGCAGCTGCTCCTAACATAGAGTAAAAACGCTGCTCATCCTGTATCCCTGGATTAGGAGCCCTTACAGTGTACTATCAGCCGGGCCAGCTGAGCCCAGGTTTTTTTAGTGAGCTTGTTACTGCTCCCTCTCCTCTTTTTTCATCCGTGCTTGGGACCGGCAAAGGTGGAGTTTCGAATACGAATACTTAGATTTCTTTAGCATTCTCTCTTTCAACTATTTCAACACAAATGTTTAGAGCATCATAACCCCCATCCGTTTCAAAATTCAGCAAACAATACTCACTTTACTTTTAAAATGTGAAAAACACCCGACTCAACAATCAACAACGCCAAATTCCCCTCTCGAATTTTTTCTTCTACAACGACCTTCCTCTCAGGCTGTAATTTTGAAACCTCTCCTAAACCCCAAATTGTGATTTTGAAACCCCTCTTAAAATAAACCCATAGACTATTTATCATTATTTTTATATACAGTTAACCCTGTTTATAGCGCCCCTTCTAAATAGCACCCTTCTCTCTATAACGCCCGATTTTAAACATTAAAATGTAAACATTTTATATTAAAAGTGACCTGTCTATAGCACCCTATTTTGGTGAGTTCCAAGAAGGAGCGCTATAGACAGGTTTAGCTGTATATAAATTACCAAATAACAAATCATATTAAAGCTATATTTGAGTTATAAATTATTTACACAAACTTTTTAAACATTTTGTTCCCAACGTATAAGCTACCTTCGTTGCCCTCTTCCTTATAATTCCTTGTAAAGAATAACAGAAGATCGCCAAAAATTCTTCAATACTTGATAACTCACATTTTCTTTTAATCCTCGTCGCCATTGTTATGTACTCTTCTACCTAATATTCAATAGGTAGTGTAGTTTCTATTAAAAGATATTGTATGTTACTGTTTCATATTTGCATAATATTTTACTATTACAGAATTATCATAAGAACTAAAAACATGAATATCTCACGCTATATATCGATTACATCACACAACAACAACCCAAGTCCTTGGTCAAAACCATATATACATATTATATATTACAGGTTGATAACTCACTATAAAACCAACCTGTACAAAATGGCTTTTTACATATTTAAACTATAAATAATTTTTAAAAAGCGCATTCCAAGACTTGGGATTGAGATATACAAGTATTTATACAGATTTCTCTTTCCACTAATTAATTCATTTTAATTTTTTTTGTATATGTCTGGTCTACCATTAGGGTTTCAAAACATAATAACCAAATTTATAACAAAAGTTAATTCATATTATAGATATATTACTAAATACAACTAGATTTATTCATATTATAAAATAAAAAATTTAAAAAAATTATATAAAAAAAAGGATAAAATATAAAATTATAAAAAATATATATATATACTAACAATCTTATCTACCTTCTTTACAATTTTTTTTTTTCTTATTATTAGTTTGAAAAAAGTGCATGGTTCTGTCTTTCTCTCTTTTCTCTCTATAACTACTAAAATTTATACTATTAAATATATTCTCACTTCTATTATTCTATATACAAATTAGAGTATGTCTAAATGACGGGTAACAGCCGATTGCAAAAGACGTTACGTTGTTAAATTTTATTGTTATTAATTATAAATATATATGGATGATGTGTAAGAAGTAAAGAATTTTTTTCTCTATCTCTATTAAATAATAACAATTTACAAATTTTATAATTTGAATTTAAATAATCAAAGTAATAATGATAATTTTAATACAAAACTAAACTATAAAACTAAACAACTATTTATTTTTATAATATATATATGTTATATAAAGGTATTATTTAAAATGTTATATTAAAATATTTTATTTAAAATGTTATATTAAAATATTATATTTAAAATTATATTTCATAATTACAAAGTTTTGGGTCGGCCAACGGGGAAGAACAACAATGAGTATTTATAGGGAAAGCACGACCTCTGGCGGCCGATTTAGCAGTATTTGTAACTATGAAATATATAATTTTAAATATAATATTTTAATATAACATTTTAAATAAAATATTTTATAGTTACAAATACTGCTAAATCGGCCGCCAGAGGTCGTGCTTTCCCTATAAATACTCATTGTTGTTCTTCCCCTTAGATGAAGTTTCGACCCTCGTGGTCACTATTTTTGCCGCCTTGGGGCTTCGGGCTCTAGGTGTACTTGGCGCGTCCTTGGTTCCTTCGCAGGCGGCGCGCTGTACCAGATTCGGCGGGCTGCTTGCGTGTGTCGTCTTGATGTCGTCCGGTGTATTTATGTGCCTTAAAAAGCTTACCTGAAAGCTTGTAGAAGGCGGAATAATTGTTCTCTCTGTTGTTCTTCCCCGTGATGAAGTTTCGATCCTCGTGGTCACTATTTTTGCCGCCTTGGGGCTTCGGGCTCTAGGTGTGCTTGGTGCGTCCTTGGTTCCTTCGCAGGCGGCGCGCTGTACCAGATTCGGCGGGCTGTTTGCATGTGTCGTCTAGATGTTGTCCTGTGTCCTTTTATGTGCCTTAAAAAGCTTACCTGAAAGCTTGTAGAAGGCGGAATAATTGATACTGTTGTTCTTCCCCGTTGGCCGACCCAAAACTTTGTAATTATGAAATATATAATTTTAAATATAATATTTTAATATAACATTTTAAATAAAATATTTTAATATAACATTTTAAATAATACCTTTATATAACATATGTATATACATATAATACATATACATGTTTTTATTCATAGTTATTGTGTTGCGATGGCTATAAATATCTATCAAATAAAGTTAATAACCTTTGAAATATTTTATAAGAGTAGAAATAAAGTGAAGAAAATGTGTTTATAATTGAATTTTAGAGTGCGGATATTTTTTAAAATGTTTTAATCTAATATAGGGAATATTTTAAGAGAAGAAAGGTAAATGTAGGGAGGTTCAATCCTTTTCCATATTTTAAATAAATGAATTTTTATATTTTCTAAAAATTATTGATTTGAAAGAGGAGAACGTCAAACCCATCATCTTAATATATTTTTGTATCAATTTAC
>CP092878.1:31479867-31528199 GCA_030710605.1 Cordylochernes scorpioides
CATATAGAATAAACTGGCACCTGTTGGCAGAAATGGCGTGATGATCGTAACCTGAAAAAAGATGGAACAGCATCTGCTAAAGGCACTTTCTGGAGCGCTATTACCTCAAGAAAAGGGAAAGGCCTCAAGATCCTTCGTAAAGACCATGAATGGGTTAGGTTCCAATTTGTTGAAGGTAAATATTAATATTTTTTGTGTGTCTATTCACAGTTTTTCTTATAATATCCTAGTTTAGCTATCGTAAAAAATTAGATCTCAAAGAATCTACCCTGTTAAAATAGACCGTCCCAGTAATTTGACTCTGGTAAGTGACAGAGTGGTTAGTGATAAGTAAGGAAGCAGGAAGTGGAAAACTTTGAGGCAGATAATCTGAAAATCTGGGTTGTGGTGATGTTAGATACCACTTAGGAAAAATCTTATTGCTGGATCATGTTGAAGATATAGTTTCGCAGCGCCACAATATACCATGGGACGACCGCTGGATGGATAGCATGTACAGTTGACGTTTCTTTACCCTGAACTTGTCCTAACTGGTCCTCGGAAGAAACGGCCTCTGTCGCGATCACTAGGTCTGTTCTTAGATGGCAACAGTCACCCCTTGTCTTTGTAGTTGTCAGGTTGCGACACTTTATTGAAAATGGAAGTCTCACTACAGCCTTCATGTACCTTGAACCTCAGCATTAGCCAAAGTTTCTGCTGACAAGACTTCCTTGATCGTTCTGTCTTACCAAACACCACTCTCCTATCCAACCTCTTACTTCCATCTGCTGACCGCTATTTTCGACTTATTTGTGGGGAACTTCTACATTGTGAAATAAGTTCTTTTCCTCACCATTTTGTTTTGTCTGGGATCCTCAGATAAATAAATTTGAATTCTTACATATACTATTGAAATATTATAGCAAAACTTGCTAGGTATAAAAGACATATTAATTTCCACACACAGAATCATTTGTGAACTCTTATAATACTTTCTCCTGTTAAAAAGTTAAACGTCCTCTTTCCTCAAGTTGCAATGTCCAAATTAATTAAGGTGATCAAAGGGGAACAGATAATCAAATAAGAGAGCCATAGGTTCCATAAAACTACCATATAGTATTGGCACACAATTTTAACAAGTTGCAGGGTTTTATCTAAGCCTCTAAAATTAAAGTTTTACCTTTTAAGTGGAGGAGATATTGTGCCAACACTCACAAATGCTCCAATGTGTTTGTGTGTAAATACCTATGTCCCTTTCGGATAAGTTTTGCAATAGTATTTCAATAATATGTTAAAATATTTTTAGAATTTAAATATATAGTAGAACTTGAATAATTCTAACGTCTTTAATTCAAATAATTATTTTAATCCCTACAATTTTTTTGGTCCCTTGGACTTCGAAGTTTCTCACAAATAATCCGAAAATAGCGGCCATCAAATGGGAGTAAGAGGTTGGAAAGGGGAGAGGGGGCGAGTACAGAGTATTGTGTGGTAAGAGAGAACGATCAAGGAAGCCGCGCTGTCTTGTCAGCAGCCACTGTGGCTAATTCTTAGGTTCAAGGTACAAGAAGCCTGCCATTGAGGCGTCCATTTTCAAGAAAGTCTCGAAACCTGACAATTCCGAAGACGGGGTAACTGTTGTCATCCAAGAACAGACCTAGCGATCGCGACATCTGGGACATCCTAGGAGCAATTTGGCCATCCAGACCTCTCGGTCCATAAGCCGGTCCTTTTTCAGTCACCGAGCCAAGGGAATGATACATTCTCCATGCACCGAGCAGCCATTTAGTTTGGCCCCTCGCGCCTGCCTTTATGGTCTAGCTCCATGGGTTCGAACAATCAGCCCACAGGCGTCTACGAGAGTTTCATGGCCAGGTTGCTGTCCGAGCCCTCTCGTTTGGACTTGGTTAAACCCATCCTATGCTTCAAAAGGACTCCCCCCCCCTTTGGCCCTCGTACCCTTAGTTCCCAGTACTCCCTGAAACTTCTGACGAATCAAAGACCTCAGAGGTATGAGGTTGACACGGGGAACCGCGCGAAGGCGGGGGGTGCTACTGCTGTGTGTACTCCTTGGTTTTCCATGACGCGCTAGGCAAGGACGCTTCCAATCACGCACACACAGAGAGAAGACCCAAGAGTTTCAAGACTCATGGCTCACCCACGTCAGTGAAACCACTGGCGCGAGGACTGCCACGCGAAGTCGCCTCTACACTCCCTCATCTCCAAGGGTGTGAGCGCCCCTGCCACTTCCCAACCAACAGGCCAGTTCTAGGGCAGGGTCTTCTTTCCCCGCAGCTATCGCGACAGGGACCTTTCTTCCTAGGACCGGCGAGGACAAGTGCAGGGTGAAGAAATGTCCATTGTCCAAGGGAAAGTCCAGCGGTCGTCCCATGATATATATAGTGGCGCTGTTAAACTATATCTTCAACAAGAACAAGTAAGGCGAATTTTCCCAAATGGTACCTGGCGTCACAATCGTTCTCTGTCTTTAAGTTATCTCTCCACAAAATGTATGTCTCTTCTTTTTACATTTAAACTTCATTTGATGAAAAGATAGAGAATCATAATTTTATAGCCTTCTCCTATTGTTTCATTCAATTTTTCTATACATTTTCTCATGTGTAATAGAATTGCAATATGTTTTAGATTTTATGCCTTGGACCCTACATTTGTCTATGACTTCTCACAAAGAATTGGTATGTTGCAGAAGTAAAGAAAGCTCCAAAGAAACCTAAGAAGAACATTTACGCCCTACAACCTGAAGAGCAAGGTGTTAGCAGAATCCAACGTATATCACTCGCTGATAAAAAGGTCGTTATCCTCAGAATATCTAAGGATTTCTTAAAAGAGACTCATGAGAAACCACCAAGTATGGATGAGTGTTCGATGGAAATAGAAAATTCGCCAAAAATGGTTACATGTAACCAAGAAAATCTTGTTATGGCAAATGCCTTTTCTCCAAGGAATACTGCAATTAATGGACTCCAACAGGGTCAAAATACAACAGAACCAATGTATTTTGGCGATATTCTCACAGATATGGATTTTACGAATGTTGGAATGACAACAGAGGTGGTTACAATGCAAGATGACGATTCCATTTCGCCGTCAGAAAATGGACAAAGTGAACAGATGGTTGGCATTGAAAATGTCGCTTTTCCCACCGTGGACGATGTCGCCGATTATCAAGAGATTGGGAATACCACTTCCCTCTCCACAGACGATGTGGCTGATTACCAGGACATTGGGAGTGTTGCTTCCTTTTCCATGGACGATGTCGCCGATTATCAAGAGATTGGGAATACCACTTCCCTTTCCACGGACGATGTGGCTAATTACCAGGACATTGGAAGTGTCACTTCCCTTTCCACGGACGATGTGGCTGGTTATCAGGACATTGGAAGTGTCACTTCCCTTTCCACGGACGATGTGGCTGGTTATCAGGACATTGGAACTGTCACTTCCCTTTCCACGGACGATGTGGCTGAATATCAAGACATCGGAATGTCACCTTCTTCTCCACAAACCATATCCCTGTCTATCAAGACATTGAGAACATTGATTCCCTCTCCATGGACGATGTCACTGACTATCAAGACACTGGAAATGTCACCTCCCTCTCCACGGATGATGCCGCTGACTTTAAACAAACAGAAATTGACGAAGGTAATGAAAGGTCAATGGATCCGCTACCAAATGTCATTTTGAGGATATACTAGCTTATTTAACAGCATCGACGTGTACAACCCCATCTGACCAAAAAGATGTGAATGTTGAAGATGATACTTTAACACTAATCCAACCTTCTATGACTGCAGAGCCATTTACTCAGCAGCCTTTCCCACCTGACATATCTGATATTGTAAAGCAATTGCCGTATTATGATGATAAAAATAGTTTTGGAAACCTATTTCCTCAATTACAATAAAATCACAAATCTAATTTTATCTAAAATTAGATATTTAAAAAATAATAACCGTTTCTATAAAAAATAATTTGAAAAATAATATACTATATATAAGAAAAGATATTTAAAATTTAAAAAATAAGACAAAATAATATTTATTTTTGTGGATATACTAGCTTGACTTACAGCTAAGTTATCTCTAATAAAAGAAAACTAAAATTTGAAATTTTATAAGAAAATTATATTTTTGAGGATATACTAGCTTTAATCCCCACCGTGTTATTTCTGAAAAAACGAAGAAAAACAAAATGCAAATCCTATAGCAAAATTATATTTTTGAGGATATACTAGCTTTAATCCCCACCATGTTATTTATGAAAAAACGAAGTAAAACAAAATGCAAATCCTATAGCAAAATTATATTTTTGAGGATATACTAGCTTTAATCCCCACCATGTTATTTATGAAAAACGAAGTAAAACAAAATGCAAATCCTATAGCAAAATTATATTTTTGAGGATATACTAGCTTTAATCCCCACCGTGTTATTTCTAAGAATATTAAACGTTGAACCATAGCTCCCATTGCATGGTCAACTTTACCAGACAAGAATTTTTAAAACAATGCATACGATGATAATATTAATCCCATTGATACGTAGGGGAATGAGATGCATATATAATAAAGCTTCAAAAATGTGCTAGAATGGAGCATAGCCCTCAATATAAGATATATATATCAGCCCTAGCAAATCCTGTGCAAGAATCGGTCTCTTTCTCTAAATTTATTCCTCCATAGCAATCTAACCAAGGTAGATACTGAAAATATATAACAGCCATAGCTAACCACATGCAAGAATTATTCTCTTTCTCTGAATTTATTCCTCCATAGCAATTATACCAAGGTAGATACTAAATAAAATATAACAGCTATAGCTAAACACATGCAAGAATCGGTCTCTTTCTCTGAATATTTATTCCTCCATAGCAATTATACCAAGGTATATACTGAATTATTATATAACGGCTCTAGCTAACCATATGCAAGAATTATTCTCTTTCTCTGAATATTTATTCCACCATAGCAATTATACCAAGGTATATACTGAATTATTATATAACGGCTCTAGCTAACCATATGCAAGAATTATTCTCTTCTCTGAATTTATTCCTCCATAGCAATTATACCAAGGTAGATACTGAATAAAATATAACAGCTCTAGCTAACCACATGCAAGAATTGTTCTCTTTCTCTAAGTTTATTCCTCCATAGCAATTATAACAAGGTAGATACTGAATAAAATATAACAGCTATAGCTAACCACATGCAAGAAACCACATGCATTGAATCTATTCCACCATAGCAATTATAACAAGGTAGATACTGAATAAAATATAACAGCCATAGCTAACCACATGCAAGAATTGTTTTCTTTCTCTAAGTTTCTTCCTCCATAGCAATTATACCAAGGTAGATACTGAATTTTTATAACAGCTCTAGCTAACCATATGCAAGAATCGGTCTCTTTCTCTAATTTATTCCAACATAGCACTAATAGTTAAGACATATAACACGTGTTTACGTTCTCTTTCTTTAACCCACTCTAGATGCATCATCTTGATCACAAACACTCTTCAACTTGGCTCTTATACCTCTTTTGAAATAAATTATCTTTAACCATTAAATTTTGCTTGTTTATTAAATTCTAGCCACTATGCAAACAATATAAATGTATCACAAATATGCTAGGTAACACATCTTCTACGTATAACCTAAGATTAGCATTATAGAGCTAACATAAATACCTCGACTTCCTCTTCAGCTTTCATATTGATATTAACACAAGTTTTTATATTTTTTCTTTTTACAGAACAAACCCCTATATGATGATCTTTTCATTGTAAATTTTATTTTCACTCTATTTCTTTGTTGAATTTTTGGGAATGCTGTCAGATGTGCTGGGGAAATCTGTCTTATATATATACAAACACATATATGCATACTCCTATATTTTATGCTCTTTTAAAAATTTAATTGGTTATACACTTATATATGTCTCAATTTTAAATGATGTTTTTTTTTTTATTCTGTTTGCCTCTGGTCGCTTTCAAAAGTTCTCATTTCTAGTTTATTCTCTTTTTAAATTAGTTATAGTCATGTTGTTTTACTAAAGTTTGATTTTAATAAAAATAAAGATATATACGTTTTATCGTTTTTAAAAATTTATATTTATAATTTTATTTTTCAAATGTATGTGTTTTATATATTGGCACTTTTTAAAATGTTTTGTACATTTTCTCTATCTTTTCTATTTTTATGTATGTTTCTAATCGAAATTTTTTGAAAATGTTTGTATCTAAATAAATATTTTGCATGTCTTATATGTTTATCGGTGTGTTGTTATTTTTCATATTATATACAAGACCATTATTTGAAGCTCCTTGCGCGTGGTAATAGAAGAATGACAGCATCGCAACTACGAAGTGACCTCAAGGCAGCTACAGGAGTCTTAGTATCAACTGATACAATACGCAGAAGGCTTCACATGAAAGGACTCTATGCTCGACGACCCATAATTTGTATGCCATTGACACCACCTCAAAAGAGATCAAGGTAAACTTTGGTGCAGACAACATGTCGCCTGGAATCCAGATGAATGGAGACGTGTAATGGTTCACTGATGAGTCCAGATTCTCTCTAAACAGCGATTCTCATCGTGTCTTTGTCTGGAGAGAGGTAGGGACCAGAATAATCCCCGGAATATGGTTGGAAGGGATCCCTACAGAATCCAAGGGTTCTATGTTTCTGGGCTGGAATTTTCTTGGGTGGTCGCACAGCACTCCATATTTTTCGGCAAGGAACCCTGACTGGACAGAGGTATCGGGACGAGATCTTGGCGGCATATGTGATGGTCTCAAGCATTAGAAATGGGTAAAACTTTCTTCCTGATGTATGATAATGCCCGTCCACAGAGGGCTGGTGTGGTCGACACTTTTCTCCAAAACCATGCAATTGCTCGGATGAATTGGCCAGTTCGATCTCCAGACCTAAATCTCATTGAGCATGTATGGGACAATCTAGGACGGCGGGATCTCATCCCTCCAACCCCCTCCTAGAAACACTCATGAGCTAGAAACAGCCTTAACACAAGAGTGGGCGTTGATTCCACAGGAGCTGATAAACTCCCTAATTCTTAGTATGGGTCGCCGATGTAGAGCCTGTCTATCAGTTAAAGGCGATCACAGCCCATATTACAACAATATCCAAGATTTTTATGCACTGACTGCAAGATCATTGCCTGACCGGCTAATTTGCATATAATACGTATTAAATTTCTTTAATTTCAGGTATTTTAATAATGGAATAATAATTTGAGATAAATGGTAAAAAATGTTCCTTTAATTTTGCGGGTCAGTGTATATATAAGAACAAAAACTTTAAAATAAACGTTCTTCCCTTATTTTATAATAAAAACTTTAAAATGTTTATATAAGGTTTTCAAAAGTAGGATTAAAGATATATGTAATATTGGACGATTGTCTTTTTGAAATGGATTGAGTGATTGATGATTGAGGTGGGCGCAGTCGTGTTTGCTGAGATAGTAAGGTATTCACACAGGGGAAAAATAACGAGGACACAGAATTGAATTGAAATAGGCCAGCGATCAAGGGAGAAAGGGGTTGAAGCTATTTGTCGGATTTGACTAATATCTATGGCTGTTCACATTATTGAGGATTGGACTTATCTGATCGTTGAGAAGATGGTGGCTCCAACCGGTTCCTTGGTACCAGGTCCCGACTTGTTGCGATGGTAGCGAGCTCCTAACTCGTCTCGGTGATGCCGAGTTCCTGACTAACTAAACCCAGTTCGCGATTTAACACGAAAACTTCTCAGGGCTTTGATTGGCTGATGGTCGACTCGTGTCAGTTTTCCATTGGTTCCTAGCTAATCCTCCTGGACTCTGATTGGATCTTTGCTAATCCTTTGTCCTTATCTTGTTCTGACATGATCCCAGAAACGAAGGTTCTTGAACTCAGTTTTATGAGTTCCTGGATAATAAAAACCTGCTAATGACTGTTCCTCTTTGATGGCCTTTCTCCCCAGATTTCTAAGCCTTGTCTTTATTAAAATTCTTTAGATCATACATTGCATACATATTGGGCGGAATACATCCAGTTATGTACAAATTATGACAGATGCGCCCCCTACATGTGAAGAATTCAAGAAGGGGAAGCCTGAGAGAATTCTGTAAAGGGGAAAAAAAATAATTTTTGTGGGAAAATTAGTTGTGGTTATTGAGAAGCTATATACAAGCATTGGTAGTGATATAAGAGATAAAAGAGAATGGTGTTGATGATATATAGGTTGAGTATAATTAATAGAAATCAAAAAAAAAAAATTTAATTGTAAGAAATCAAAATGAATGCCATGGTACATAGTGGGATAAAAAGAAAGAAAATGCGCCTAAACGATATTCTACTCGAGATGGGGAACAAAATCGAGGGAATTCTATTAGGGCTTTTGAGAAATCAAAATTAAAATAAGTTGGGAGAAATCAAAGTGAATGCTTTGGCGCATGGTGAGAAAAAAAAAGAAAAAGTGCCTAAACCATTCTACTCGAGATGGGGAACAAAATCGAGGGAATTTTCTATTAGGGGCTTTTGATAATTCAAAAATATCGGGTTGGACTTCTATTGATTGTGGCGGATTTGGAACGGGGTGTTTTGGGGATGGGCTATATCGCATTTCTTGTGACTAAGTGTGAGTTGCGTGAATTGTTTTTTGGATAAAATGGTATGATCTAAATGACTGTCAGGTTCGCTGTTCGCCAGTTTGGTGGTCAATGGTTCTGTTGAAGAAATGCTGTGTGTAGGAGTTTTAAGTGGAAACGTATAATCGTTCCTCTGTCGTAGATGGTGTAAATTTGTTATTGTTTGTATTGTGTGTGTGGTATGTTTTGTGTACGGATTTAGTTTGTTTCTGTGGGCTGTATCGGTGTCTCTTTGGAGAGTTGGTTGGATTCATCGATACTTCTTGCGAAGTGGCAGGTGGGACAGGTTTTTACCTGTTTTGCAATGTCTTGAGTCATGTTCTGCCAATAATATTGAGCAGAGATGAGTCTCGTCATCTTTGAGATGTTTTGGATGGTCGTGTTGTGTGTGTACTGATTTAAGTAGTTTATTTGTGAGTGGTTTTGGAACTATAATTTTAGTTACACCTTTTCGGGAAACGGTATGCAGTCCATTGTGATCAATGGTCAAGCTAGATTTTCCCGATGGGGAAGGCTGATGGCTCTTAATGAGGGAGGCGTCCTAAGAAGCCACAGAACGGGTTACGAAGTATGGCGACCGTTTCATATTGTTGTACTCCATTAATGCTACGGACCTCATATTCGTATCTCGATAGCCTTAATCTCCATCGAAATAATCTGCCTGGCGGGTTTTTGATCTTTTTCAGCCACTGCAATGCGTGATGGTCAGAAAATATTGTAAATTTTCTGTCCATTAAAACAGACGCGGAAATTATCCATACTCTCAACAATTGCTAGGCATTGTAGTTCAGATATGGAATAATTTCGTTCGTGTGCACGCAGAGCGCGGCTGAAATTTTGGACTGTGTAAATTTTCCCATCAGGGTAGACCTGTTTGAGGAGGCCTGCGATGCCGAGTGTTGAGGCGTTACAGTACACCTGGCATGGCAGACCTTCCTGGTAAAGGTGTAACGTGGGATGTGTTGTAAGATTTTCTTTCAGGCTAGTTAACGCTTTCTGGCATTCGTCATCCCAGACCCACATGGCATCCCTTTTTAGAAGGTTGACAAGTGGCGTCCGCAAGCGGGCGTGGTCCGGAATGAACTTTTTGTAAGCGTTCACAGCGCTTAAGAAAGATCGCAATGTTTTGCGATTGTGTGGTTGTTGGGTGGCGTGGATTGTCTCTATGTTTCGTGTAGATGGTGTAGTGGTATTGGCAGTGGTTGTGCATGTGTTTGCGTGGTGTTGTCGTCTTTTGGTGCGAGTGTCGCGCTTGTTGCGCTGGTTGTTGCGTGTGACTGTTGTGTGACGACGTGTGTCACGTGTGTGCTCTGTGTGTGAGTTATCCCGTTGGATGGATATTGTCTGGGTGTGGTTGTTGTGAGTGTCGTGTTTGTTGCGATGTACACGTGCGTGACGGTCGTGTGGTGACGTGGGGTCACGCGTGTGTTTAGTGTGAAAGTTGTCCTGTTGGGGGGACACATTTTGTGCATTGTCGTTGTGATTTGAAGCCGTTGTCGCCTTGTGAATTGCGGGCATATAGTAAAGGCAATTGGCCTTAGTGAAAAAGTTGTGTTGTGCCTGCGCGTGACTAGATTGGCAGGTGGGGTGATTGGGTTTTGACCAATGGATGCGCGCATTGGGTGCCATGTGCGGAAGGTTGGTGTGCATGGTGAATCCTTCGTGAACATCGCTTGGCACTCCCAATACGTGCATTCCTTGGGTACATGGTGGAAATTATAGGTAGGGGGTAGACAATGGGGCGCCAAGTTGGAATATAGTGCCGTTGTTAAAGTCTATTGCTATTTTAAAATTACGGAGGGTATTTATACCGGAGAATTCCAAATGGCAGAGGTGCTTCCACCACATGGAAATTCTCTTTTCTAGTTAGTTTACCTATTGTTAGGGGGAGTACTATTTTACCTATTGTTGTTACAAGACCATTTATAGCCTGTAGGTCTATAGACTGTTCTTTTAATTTAAATTAGGGAGGTTAGTTTTAACATTTTATAGAGATTATGGGGCACTATATTCAAACTTGCGCCTGTATCAATTAAAAATGGGGGCGACAGTTCATGGGTTATATGCAGTTTCATCATCAACTGGTTGACGATAAAGAGTTGAGGCCTTACCACAGGGCCGAAAGGCTTGGGTGGCTCGTACGTCTTCGGCATGTGGTAAGGGTGTGGGACGCCGGGCGTGCTGCTGAGTTGGGGCTGTTTGCACTGCCCGCGCGTTCGCGTGTCGATTTTGGGCTATTTGCACTGGCCGTGCGTTCGAGTGTCGAGCTTGTTGGGATGGTTCAGACCACATACTTGGTTTTTCTGGACATTGGTGTACGGATCCGGCATGGTGGGTGATGGCCCCTCGGGGGTGGCGCGTCAGGTCGCTCGGCCACATTCGGCGGCAGCCCCGTCCGTCTTCCGTCGGTCACTCGGCGGAGGCTGTGGGCGGCGTATGTCCCGCCGGCGGGTGTCCGGTACGTCCCCTCGGCGTCGGGTCATCTTTACTCCCTGCAGGGTCGGCCGTCAACTGAAGTAAAAACCGCCGCTAGGGGTGTGTCGTGAAATTTCCTTTCTCTCCCCTAGCCCGCTGCCGTTAATTTTCGCTACTTGGTCTCGTCCGTTTTCCATTTTATCCTGTCGACTCACTGTAATATTGGACGATTGTCTTTTTGAAATTGATTGAGTATTGATGATTGAGGTGGGCGCAGTCGTGTTTGCTGAGATAGTAAGGTATTCACACAGGGGAAAAATAACGAGGACACAGAATTGAATTGAAATAGGCCAGCGATCAAGGGAGAAAGGGGTTGAGAGCTATTTGTCGGAGTTGACTAATATCTATGGCTGTTCACATTATTGAGGATTGGACTTATCTGATCGTTGAGAAGATGGTGGCTTCCAACCGTTCCTTGGGTACCAGGTCCCGACTTGTTGCGATGGTAGCGAGCTCCTAACTCGTCTCGGTGATGCCGAGTTCCTGACTAACTAAACCCAGTTCGCGATTTAACACGAAAACTTCTCAGGGCTTTGATTGGCTGGATGGTCGACTCGTGTAAGTTTTCCATTGGTTCCTAGCTAATACTCCTGGACTCTGATTGGATCTTTGCTAATCCTTTGTCCTTATCTTGTTCTGACATGATCCCGGAAACGAAGGTTCATGAACTCAGTTTTAATGAGTTCCTGGATAATAAAACCTGCTAATGACTGTTCCTCTTTGATGGCCTTTCTCTCCCCAGATTTCTAAGCCTTGTCTTTATTAAAATTCTTTAGATCATACATTGCATACATATTGGGCGGAATACATCCAGTTATGTACAAATTATGACATATATATGTAGTATATTTTGAGTTAGATAGATCACAACCTTCTTATATATTTTTCATAACCCCATATCTATATAAAATATGTATCGACCTGTATAACAATGGAAGTGACAAATAAAACAAAGAGGTAAAGGTAGACCAGACGACGCCATAACCCAGACGAACAGGTGTTTATGATAATGAGTTCAATCACACCGTCAACAGGTGGCCAGACGTGATAAACAACCCGGCGCCTGACAGGTGGCGTGATTAAAGGAACCAATGAGAACTCGCCACCATATGCGGGAGTCCAGTATAAAAAGACACAGAAATTAGACAAAGTAGTTGTTTTCAGAGCGACGCCGTTAAACGGTCGGTGGGATCTCTCACCCCTTCTATCCGCGATGTAGGCTTTGGGGCGCCTGTGGTCTGTCTGCCTTCGTCTGTGGTCTACCTCTACCTCTTGGAGCTACCATCTAGACCTGCCTCTGTCTCTTGCTGTCCCAGTGCGGGAATCCCATCACGCACCCACAACCACGACTGCCCAGTACATTCCACATCGCTTGCTCGGGATTACTACAGAACCCGTTAAAGTCGACAGGATAACTGAGGACAGCAGCATGCAGAGGATGACGGAGGTCAGAGACGACTACGTCGCGGATGCCCTCACCAACATGCAGCACCACTGCGAAGACCTAGTAAGCCGCCTAAAAGACGCCATTCAGGACTAGCCGTGTCTCGTGCCGAGGAGGTCATCATCGCCCCCATCGACATCTCCTGCGCCACGACCATCTTACTCCATCGGCTCGAACAGGCAGACAAGATTCATCGAGAAGTCCTGGCATTGTCCCGCCAACCAGCATCGACGATGTCCCATGGCAACCACCGCAAAAAAGATCACCAAGTCTCATCGCAACCCACTCCACAAGAACCATTCAAGACATCCATCTGGTAGGAGAATTTTCTCTACAGAACTATTTAATGTAACATTATCTCCGTTTGCTCTGAATTAATTATTCGATACCATTTTAATAGCAATAACATTATTATTATAAATCCATCAAGTTCATTATTTTACCATTTTTATAGCATTTAAATTCAAATTTTAAATCTTGTACACCCTCATTTATCAATTTTTACTTTATTTTAAGCAACTTTTAAATTTCAATTCATTAATTTCAATTTTACATAAAAAAAATCATATTATATTTTAATTACTCGAATCATATTTTCTAAACTTATTTGTTTTTTTTTTAATACCTCATTTATGGCCATAGTATTAATAATTAAATTTATTACGCTCTTTATTTTACTTGACCTATTACTATTTCAATTGATATTTTCTCAATATTTAAAAGTTTTAAAAATTAGGTCCCCACCATCTCTAAAATCGATCCTGTACATGAGACCAAAGGAGACGCCATCTTGGCCTCCTAAAAGGACAATTAAATCCAATCTTCATCCCAACGACAGCTCAAGGACGCACTGAACTCCACCCTAGTTTTTTTTTTTCTACTTCGTCTTTCCTTCCCTACTTCTAAAGGGGTGGAATGACCTTTGTATCCACCATTAGCAGAGATATTCCTTCCTACTTCAACACTCTTATCTGTCAATCATTCAATTATAGGCCTTCTGAGTACAATTTAATACGAACATACACTACATTACCGGCTCCCTTGTTAGGAATCAAAAAGTTTTAACTTTTATGAATATTATTAAGAATTACTCAAATATTTTTTCTACTAACAAATATAACATCCCAAAATTGAAAATTCCCCTATCAATACTAGAACAAAACATCTTCGCCAATGCCATCCATCAAGCTATCAACTTTTTTATATTTGTATGCTATATGTCTTTATTTTATTTTTCTATACCTCAACCACTCAGCCATTATAACCATCCAAGCCAACATTATTATATAGTTATTATTGTCATTGCTCATTTTATCTTAGAATATTCAGCCATCAGCAATCTTTTGAATCATTACTATTCGACTATTTTTCATCTGTCAGCATATATAGATTCTAAAACGTTATAAAATTCAAGTTTTTTAAACATCATTTGAGTTTTTATATAACATTTATATATTTTTAAAAATACCTTAAGATCGTCTTATTTCTGATATCATTGTTTTTTATTAGATTATTATTATTTTCTCATATTGACGCCTCTCTCTCTCAATCCTATCTTCCCATCCTATACCACTTACTCACACCTCTTTAACACACCTCCTCTCAACCTCATAGTCTCCCATAGGGTTCCTGTTGCCACCCATTTTATTTTTAAAATTAATTCATCTATTGGACCATCCTTCCTCGGTATACAATTCCCGATAACGAGTTCAGGAAATCCAAAGATTATTTCTTTTTTTTTTTTATCCATCACCCGACAACATCATTCATTACATTCAACTATGACGGGTTGTTCAATCATCATTGGCAACAGTACCCTTTACCTTCCTTACCTTCCATATTTCCCGCAGTCAAGAGTCTCCTGCTCGCCAAACAAACTTCTATTTTTTTTTATTTTGATTCAACCAGCTGGCTCTACCTTCCTCGCTGTACATTTCCCAACAGTGAGCTCAGGTGACCAGTTCGAGTTTTTTTTTTTTTTTTCTCAACGCTCGGATCATCATCACAACCATCATTTTACCATTTATTACTTTTTTTTTTTTTCAATTTTAATCCGAGCTCAATCATTGGCAACAGGCAACTCTTGACTCCACCTTTCCCATTTCTCCACTTTCAACTTACCTACCTCCCCTGTCTGATCTAATGTTGATTGTGAAAAGTCTTGGCAGTTCGGTCAATGAAAAACAATACCTCACTTACACAGGCACGTATTGCATTGCCGAACGCCATTGCAAAATTCAACTCAGACTTCCCCTTTTTTTTACCACTGCGTCACTCTAAACCTTCAGATATCCATTATAAGTTTATTTGTAACATTTTACTACTTTTGATAAGTACGTTTTCCTTTTTCTCTCTCTCACCATGTGAGACGTCTCTGAAATTATAATTAAGAAAAAATAAAAAAACAAATCATAATGGCATTTCAATTTATTTACCACTTTTGACTTTTCCAAACATCGTCTAATTTGCGTTTATAAGCATTGCATCACATGGGGGAACACACTAACCTAAATACTTACTATATTTTTTAAAATCTTATTCACTTATATTTTTACGATCCTTGATGTGTGCCATTTTATATTTTAGAATCAATCCATATATTTTAGGATATTTATTTTACATTAAGATATTTCTTTTCCTTCCATCCCTAAACAGTTAAAACCATTAGCCTACCTATATAAACATCACCTGAAACCTTATATTCTTTGACATCATTTGTTTTAATTTTCCATGGCCTACGTCTAAACTAATTTTAACTTAAAAATTTTGTTTTAACAGTGACGCCTTATGTCAACTGTCCCTTCTTATATCTTGATCCTTCCAACTCTACCTTCCATACTTCTCTCGTCTCTTGATCATTTTTCATTGGCCTTCTATGCCTTCGTTCTAACCACCCCTCGTCCATCGCAGAGTATCTGTTTGCCGACTTTTTTTTATTTACACCCAGGTCGCCGTCCCAGCATTCTTTATGTCATTCGTTTTTCCTCAAACCCGGGTTCAATCAATCACTGGCAACAGTCGAGCCCTGTTTTCACAATCTACCTCCATCCTCTAACCTCTTCAACGGTTCCTGAGACTCCAGCTCGTCAACATTTTTTAATTTTTATTTTTTAATGATCCATCGACCTGGTACACTCTTCCTCCCCATGTTAACTCCACACGGAGAGCTTGGGTAACCAGCGAGATTTTTTTTTTCTAACGCTCGACCCAGGCCATCATCAGCACGATGCGCCCACTCATTTTTCGTTTAATTTTATTTTTCATCTGGTCGAGCTCAATCACCGACAGCAGCGCAGCTCTTGAGCCACCATCTCTTTTTAACCTCTTTCAGAAAAAAAATTCTTTCCCATATTCTCCCATTACCTACCTCTCCTTCAATCTTCACACCTTTTGCCCATCTGATCTAATGCTACTTACAAAACATCTTGAGATTGCTGAACCCTGAAAACAATACTTCACTTCTAAGCTCGTATTGCAGGGCAGGACTCCTGAGATGTCCTTTGCAGAAATCAATTCAGAACCTTCTTCCTTTATTCCTCACTGCGGCACTACATATCGCAAACGATTTTCTTAAGTCAATTTTCTTTTATATTTTATTTTACTTTTATTATCTCTACTTCTCCTCCTTCCTGTATTACATCCCTGAAACTATGTTGTAAATACTCAAAGCACCTTAAGTAACAAAAAAAACTGTAAATAGTATACCAACTTCCCCCCCCCCCCCCTCAAATATTTACTTTCGCTATTGTGTGTGTTTACTTTAAATTTATCCTTCCTATGTACTCCTCTTATATATTTTTTGTAGTTTTATAATATTATATCAATGTGTCCACCACTACTCCCCTTTATCTTTATTTTTATTCTAGTAACCAATTGGTGCCCCAAATTATTTCCATTTAATAGGTTTGCTAGCTTTTCTCTCATTTATTTGTAAATAGACTTACAGTTTACCTAGTTTTGTGGTGTTGGACTTTGTTTTTTAACTTACAGATGTAGATAAAACATTTCAATATTAATCGATAATATCATTTTGTTTATTAACCATCAACATTAATGCCATCAGCTACCAATCAACCCTTTATATATTATTACCTTTAATATTTTTATTTTCTTTTTTCATCATGTTTAGACTTAGAATTTTACAACTTCAACTATTTTAGGCAACATTTTAAAAAACCTACACCTAACAATATTTATAATATTTCTTAAAACAGATAAAACATTTATCATTTTATTTTTCTTAATAGATTTTCAAAATGTTATTTTTGACGCTTCCCTTACAACCTCTAACTCTATCCCATGAACCTTTCCTCCCAACTTTTTATACCCATCAAGAAATTATTGTTCGTCAGCCATTTTCTTTTTTTTTTTTATTGATTAAACTAACTAGAAGACCCTTCCTCGCTATATCATTCCAAATAGTGAGCTCAGGAGACCCAGTTAGAATTTTTTTTTCCTCTCATCGTCTGGCTCATCATTTTTTCATTTTTTTAACTTTTTCTTTTCACCACACAAGCCGGACACAATCAAAATTGACAGCAATAAATCTCTTACAACCCACCTTTCCTTTTCCGCATCCTTCAAAACCTCCAACTACCTTCCAAGGGATTCCAGTTCGCCGAACATTTTTGTTTTTTTTTCATTGATTAATCCGACTGGAACAATCCTTCCTCGCTATACCAATAGTGAGTTCAGGATATCCAGCGCGATTTTTTTTTCTCATCGCCCGACTCATCATATCAATTCACCATTTTTTCAAATTTTCATTTTTTTTTTCATAATTCAACCGGGCACAATCATTATGGACAACAGGGGATCCCTCTTACCTCTACCTCCCCCTTTTACCTCCATCAATCTTCCCACCTCTCTTCACTGTCTGAACTAATGATGCAGACGGAATATCTTAGGCTTTCTGTTAATGAAAACAATGCCTCACTTAAACAAGTTTCGCATTGCATTGCAGAATGCTTGGGATACTACTTTTCAGAAACATGCTCAGATACCCTCTTTCCCTTTTTCAACCTTAGCGTCACATTATACGTTCAGTCAATAAACTAACTTCATTTTTTTCCTCTCATCTTTTATGCAATAAGATATTATTTTCCTTGTACGATTCATTTTACCATATTTACCATTTTGTATTATATACTTTCTCTTATTCTTTTATCATTCATTTTATGCGTTTTTATTTTTTTATAACCTTGATTTTACTTCATTGATACATCACCATTACAACATCTTTCTCTTTTTAACTTGTAGCTTAATAATAATTTTAACTAATTTGTATACAAATTATTTTCTTTTATTTTTATAATAGGTTTGTTAGGTCCATCACTCATTACATGTCATTCCCCCAACCAAACCTTCATCACCGGGGACACATTCTGTAGTATATTTTGAGTTAGATAGATCACAACCTTCTTATAATATTTATCATAACTGTTGTATTTTATTTTTGAATACTCTGTGTGAAAGCTAGATTTGGAATAGGAACTAACCTATAAGTTTGGTTTGGCTTTTCGGGTGTTTGTTTTTGTTTGCTTTCTTGTCTTGCTAAATGCAATAAATAATTATTTTGTTGCTTTTAAAGAGAGTTGTAATTATTTAAAATACTACAATTTATGGTAGCAGACCGCGGTTCAATTTAAAACTTGAGAAAAAGCGAAAATATTTTATCAGAAGTTTGATACATTTATTCTAATCGTAAACAAAGATCTCTTCTGAATCAAGGTATGTAAATTTTGAAATATATTTCAATAGAATTTGAATTATATTGATAAAAGAAAGTTTTAAATATAAGGATTGAAAAAAAAAAACATTTTTTGAATTATAAACTACCTTTAAACTATATTGTTTATTTTTAAAAAGTTGAAAACAAGGCTAAAATGGATTGCAATTTTTCGCCAACGACAAAAATTGAACCTTTAACAGGAACAAATTATCCGATTTGGGCTTTAAAAGTCGGAGCACTTTTACGTGGAAAGAAATTATTTAAATGCGTAATTTTGGATCCCGAGCCTGATATAAAAGATGAAGTCGCTTGGCAAATATGGAGTGAAAAGAATGACGAAGCCTTTGGAATTATAGTTACAAACTCTATCAGATGAACAAGCAGGAATGTTTCTAGATGAAAACTAAAGCAAAGAAAGTATGGGATGAATTAAAGAAAATCTACACGGGCAACCTAGAAGATAAGATCATTGATATTGGACTTGAACTTAAGAATATCAAGATGAAAAATAATGAATCGATAAATGAATATATAGCTAGAGCCAAAAATATTGCCTCCCAAAGTTCTTCACTCGGACACCAAATATCCCAAAGAGAACTAGCGTTTCATGTTGTGCGAGGTATCCATCCAAGATTGGAAAAGATCGCTGTTGTACTGAGAACTAGAAGAGACTTAACTCTTGATGAAAATTCGGCAGTCACTTAGAGAGGAAGAGAATCGAATGAATTCTAAGATGAATGGGAGTCATTCTGATGAAAATGAACAGGCTTTTTTTTTTTTTTATTTGACATATCGGACGCGATATCCCAGCTCGGGATACTTGCGCCTAAATACATTTTAGTAGATTATATACAATTCATTTTATACAATTTAATAACCGGACTAAAAACATAATTAAAATCTAAACGATGGCACTCCAAAACAGAAGAGAAAATCCAAAATGGATCACCCCATCAACCCACATACAACTCAATAACCGACTAAAAACACAATTAAAACTGAAACGATGGTTTTCTCAAACAGAAGAGAAAATCCAAAATAAATTATTTTAGCAACCTATATACAATTCAGTATATACAACACAATAACGGTTAAAAAACACAATTAAAACTGAAACTATGGTTTTCTTAAACAGAAGAGAAAATCCAAAATGAACTTACAAAAATTATTGAATTTTACATAAGTGTCTTTGTTATATACAAATTCGCAAACCTCTTCGATGGGATAAAAATGATTACTTCTGTAGCTGTGGAATATCGGACATTCCATCAATAAATGCATTGAGTCTTGGTTTTCTTTTCCACAGAAACAGCTAGGATCATCCGTTGCCCCGATTTTCGACAGAAAATTCTCCAAAATTACCATGACCCGTGACGAACTGTGAGTTATAAAAATTCGGACGAAAATAAAAAGGAATTCCAAATGGGAAAAATTTTCTGAATGTTTCATTAGTGTTAGCTATTGTTTCAGCCATTCTTGATTCTATGTAGTTATGAATTATAGTCGGGGCATGCGGTCTGAATACATTAATTTCTTCTTTTGATATATTGGCCAAATCGTATTTTATTATCAACGATTCTATTTGATCTGTGAGAATAGGTATTTTGCCAAAACTATGAATACAATTTGATGAGGTCGTTTTATAGGCTCTCACTACCCAAAGAAGAATCTGATATTGCTGAGAGTTTAATCTTTGCTTACTTCTTTTATTAATAAATTTATACCATATTTCAGATCCATAGGTTAGTATTGGCCTGAAAAGAGTTTTATATAAAATTAATCTTTTTTTAGCATCCAATCCCCACATCTTCCCACAGAGCGAAAACAAAAGATTTTTCATACGGTTGATTTTACAAAGAATATCATTAATGTGGGTTGTGAAGTTAATTTTTGACTTAATTCTGTGATTAGAAAATTTTATACCTAAAATTTTTACCTCTTCCACTGGTTTTATTATGAAATTTGGAGTTCCCATTGGAATATTTTGTTTGCCGTGCATATGTATTAAGCCGGTTTTCTCCGGGCTTAGCTTTAGCTTATTTCTTGTACACCATTGTATTACATAATTTAAAGTTCTTTCTGTTTCATTTTTTAACCCTTCTATGGTCTTGTGCCAGCAAACAATCGAAACATCATCCGCATAACAGATTATTTCAGAATTTGGGGATGCGAAGTTGATCAACAAATCATTCAGGACTATATTCCACAATAAAGGTGATAATGGTCCGCCTTGAGGACATCCCTTTGATAAATATTTCGAAATTGTTGTATTCGAGAAGGTGAGACTTGTTTTTCTTCTCCGATTTAAAAATGATTGGATAATTTTTATAAGAACTGCTGGGACGTGGTCTTCGTCCATTCTTTTTATTAAGGCAGGCCACCACGCATTATCAAATGCACCACTTATATCAATGGCAATCAATGCAACCAATTCGTTTTGTTTGTGTTTCAGTATGGTCTCGGTTATTTTGTCCAATGCCGTTATTGTAGATTTTCTTTTCGTAAATCCATGTTGTCTATGGCTCAGTAAGTTATTATGATTATAATAATTGAGTATTTTATTTTTAATGATCGTTTCAAATATTTTTGAGAAATTTGATGTTAGTGAAATTGGGCGATAGCTATTAATTGCTTCGTAGTCAGCTTTTTGCGGTTTCGTAATAATTTTTAATACCGAATGTTTCCAGCTTTCAGGATAGTAACCCAGCACCAGACACTCATTAAAGAGTTTGACTAAACTGGGTAGGATTGATAATAATGAGTGCTTAATCATATAATTACTCACGTTATCTGGACCAGGAGCCTTTCTGATATTAAGATTCGAGCACAAATCCTTTATTTCCTTTTCAGTAATAAAAATGATTTCCCTGTTGGTAAAACTTGGATGTGATTTCTAATTAAAGTGTGTTCTTCATTGTCCAACCGCACATCATCATCAGGAAAAAATGCTGTTAGCATTTCCTTCATCTTTTGCTCTCTCATGCATTCTGCAGTTTTATTCAGTAATGGTATGCCCACTTGAATATCGGCCGATCTTAACCGTTTAAAAATCCTGTATGCATTCCCGAAAGCATTCGTAGACTCATTTTCTTCAATAAATATTTTCCACGACGTCTTTTTTGCTCTATTGATGGCTCTTAAGTATTTATTTCTTGCCGCTCTGTAAATACTCGGATTCAGGTTACCCCCTCTATAATACAAATTCCTGAGATAATGTAAATGTTCTTTTAATTGTTGAAGCTCTTTATTCCACCAATTTTTGGAAGTAGTCGTGTTTATAGAGGTGTGATGCTTGACGTCGAGAGAAGAGTATGCAGCTTCAATTACTAAATTTGTCAATTTGTTTACCACATTATCAATATCTTCACAATTGACAATGTGCTTAGAAGCTGAATTTAAATCCAGTAAATCCGAAGGCGAAATACTCTCAGCAAATTTGGTCCAATTCGCCGATTTTTCTCTGAATTTCCATGTCGATGTCTGTCTATTATTGTTTGCCAAGTTTATCATATTGAAGATATCAAAAAGTATTGCCAAATGGTCTGAGGTAACAGAAAGTGCTTACAGAAGTAAAGACAGAAGAAATCACTATCAACAGAATCGACAAAAGGAGTGTTTTGTTTGCCATAAAAAATGACATTTAGCTAAAGATTGCTGGTTCAAAAATAAGCGAACTCAAGAACAACATGGGAAAAGAAATGCAAATTCAAATACGAACTATAACAAACAAAATTTCAGAAATAATGCGAATACCGTCTCAAGCAAGCCTGCGGAACAAACTTTCAATACCAGCACAGATCGAGTTTTGAAAACTCCTCAAATAATTATAGTCAGATACAAACCTGGTGTCTTGACTCAGGGTGTACTACGCACTTATCTCCACACTTGGACTGGATGGAAAATGTAATGCCTTATGAAAGTGAGATAAATTTGGCAGAAGAAGGTAAAGTTACACATGCTACAGCTAAAGGTGATATCAAGGTTTCTACTTGTACCGAAAACGGAATTGAGAATGTTCAAATTAAAGGAGTTCTGCATGTACCTAACTTAAGGTCTAATCTTTTATCAATATACGAATTAACTAACAAAGGAAATACTGTAATTTTCAATAGAGATGGAGCAAAGATTTACAATGAACAGGATGATTTAATTGCAGAGGCTCAAATCCAGGATAGGATGTATGCAATGGAAACAAGGTCCAGAGAGGAATACTCGGAAAAGACGGAGAATGTCATGACCACAAAAGATGATTTCTCAAATGACAATATCAGCTTGTGGCATAGAAGACTGAATCATTTGAACGAAGCGTACATGAAAGAGATAATTCAACGGAATATAGTATTGGGGTTTAATGTTAAATTTAAGAACTTGCCAGAATGTGAAGCTTGTATAATGGGGAAATTGACTCGACAACCTTACCATTCCGTTACCACCAACTGTACAACCAAACCCCTTGAATTGGTGCATATGGATTTGTGTGGTCCAATGCCATACCAATCTCTAGGTGGATCAAAATATTTTTTTGTTCTGGTTGATGACTTCAGCCGAAGAACCTTTATCTACTTTCTGAAAAACAAAGATGAAACTTTGGGGAAGTTTGAAGAATTTAAGGCAAGAGTGGAAAATGAGCTAAACCTGAAAATAAAGGATGTGCGAACTGATAATGGCACAGAGTTCACTAATCACAGATTCAAGAATTCTTAATTAAAAATGGAATACACCACCAACTCTCCACCACCTACTCGCCACAAAGTAACGGAGTTGCGGAGAGAGTAAACCGAAACCTAATTGAAACAGCAAGGACATTATTGTTTGATTCAGGATTACCCATGGCTTTCTGGGCGGAGGCAGTCGCTACTGCATCATATGTCAAAAACTGTACTCCACATAGGTCAATCAAGCTTGATACACCAATGGAGAAATGGAAAGGAAGAAAACCCTCCATTCGACATTTCAGAATATTCGGTTGTTTCGCGTTTTGGCCCATTACACAACAACATAGAAGTAAATTTATGCCTAAAAGTCGAAAAGGTATTTTTGTAGGCTATTCTCTGAAAAGAAAGGCTTATCGAGTGTATGACATAATCACTAAGAAAATAGAAGAAGTAAGATCAGTAAAATTTGTCGAAAATGAGAAAGGAATTGATTATGCAAAAAATCTTCAAGAAGACACAAATTACGACCATTTTTCATATAAAAAGGAAGAGGAAGATGATATTGAAATCGACCACCGGACGCGTCCAGGAACCTCAGAACTAAATGAAGAAACGATTCCCACGCTAGACGAACCTAACGCGGAAAGAATTGTAAGGTCAGGTCGCAAAAAGGGAGATACTCAAAAAGTTTTAGAGGAAAAACACAGAGCAAAACTGAGAGAAGAAGAAATGATATTGCTTGAACAAGGCGTTCGACGTTCGCAAAGAATAAAAGAAAGAAATAACGTGAATTTTATATTAGAACCAGAAGAACGTATTCCCGAAAATTATGAGGAGGCGATTAACTGCGAGAATAAATATGAATGGCTCGAAGCAATGAAAGAAGAACTTTACTCTATTAACAAGCATAAAGTATGGACTCTCGTTCAAAGAGAAAAGAATATGAAGATCATAAACTGCAAATGGATCTTTAGCATAAAGAGTACGCCTAGTGAAGGTGTTTATAGAAGAAAAGCTAGATTAGTTGCTATAGGTTGTGTTTTAATGTCCATCTATACAGAGAGCTAAACAACAACTGACTCCCCCGTGCAGCCGAGGTCACGCTCCGCTGCGTCACGTGGGGAAACATAGGTAGATGTTCTCGTACATGTTCTCAGCACATCCCCCTTTTTAAGATTTGAAATATATATATACATTACAAACTTTAAATGCATAATATAATTAATAATGAAGGCGATCCACAGGTTTAACAATTCGTCCACTCCGGGTTCTTATCTGGCCGTCTTCTGAGTCGTTAGAGGGATAATCCACAACTGGGGTCTTTTCATTTTCAGCCAGGTCCTCCTCCGAAAAGGTCGGCGTCGATGGGTCGGCTGGATATTGCACTGCAACTCCTTTTCGTAGATGGAACCTGTTTCGACGTAAAGTCCCAACTGGAGTATCAACCATATATGACCTTGGTGTCGATGCTTTCTGCTTTACAATCCCCCAGGTTCGCATATCTGTAATCCAAACCGTGTCACCTTCGGATAGCTCCTCCATGTCCGTAGCTCCGCAGCGTCGATCATATCTGGATTTCATATCCTTTATCCTTCTCCCCTCCTTTCTTTTCAGGGTCTGAGAGTCCACCAACTTTGGATTAAGATTCTCTGGTGCAATTGGCAAGGTCGTTCGGAGTTTACGTCCCATGAGAAGCTCAGCAGGGCTGTAACCGTTCTCCAAAGGGGTCGATCGATACTCCAGGAGTCCAAGCGATGGGTCTTGATTTTTCTTGAGGATCAACTTAGCAATTTTCACACCTGCTTCTGCCATCCCATTGCTCTGCGGGAATCGAGGACTTGAAGTGACATGTGTGAATCCGTACTGCCTTGCGAAATTTGCAAATTCACGAGCAGCTCCAAATTGCGTCCCATTATCGCTTACAACAGTTTCTGGTATTCCATGTCGGGCAAATATGGATTTGCAACTACGCACCACCACATTGGCTGTGAGCCGATCCAGCTGAATCATTTCAGGAAAGCGAGAATAATAGTCAATGACGACTAGATACCACTTATTCTCGAACTTGAACAAATCCATTCCAATATTTTTGCCACGGTCGTGTAGGAAAGTTGGTTGGTATCAAAGGTTCATGTTTTGAGACGGCTTCCTGGATACAGACACTGCACTTTTTGACCGTTTCCGCGATCTCCTCCGAAATTCCAGGCCACCATACCGTCTCACGTGCGCGAAGTCTTGTTTTTGTAATCCCGAAGTGCCCAGCATGCAACTTATCTAGGATCTCCAGTCTCATACTTGCTGGAATAACAAGACGACAGCTACGCATCAGTAGTCCATTTTGAACGCCGAGTTCATCCTTGACATGCCAATAAGAGAGCAGAGCATGTGACATCTTCTTCTTATCTGGCCAGCCTTGCTCAAGGTAGTTGACTACTGCTTTCAGGGTCGTATCTTCTTGTTGAGATTCAAAAATCTTCGTCAACATCTCGTCTTTGTCGGTTATACTCGAGAGAACTGCATTTATATGCGCTGAGGTTTGCCGTTCGTTTTCACCTCCCTCGGTTGTAAGAAGTGGTTGTCTGGATAATGCATCGGCGTCGAGCAGCTCCTTTCCAGGGATATGCACTATTTTCGAATCCAAACCTCATCATACGCATTCTGAAACGTTGCAGTCTTGGGGTCAGCGAACTCAATTCTTTCGTCGAAAATAGAGGAATGAGAGGCTTATGGTCGGTCTCAATTCGGAAACGCTTTCCAAGCAGGAAATCTTGAAAACGTTCGCAAGCCCATGTAATTGCGAGAGCCTCTTTCTCGATCTGAGCATATCGTTTTTCGGTAGGTGTCATAGTTCTAGAAGAATAAGCAACAGGTCGCCAGATTCCATTCTTACCTTCTTGCTTCAGTACCGCTCCCAAGCCATATGAAGATGCGTCGGATGACACCATAGTTGGTTTCCTGACGTCGTATGCTGCCAAGATGGGTTGAGTCGTGAGCAATTCTTTCAACTTTCGGAATGCTCGCTCCTGGCTGCAATCCCAAACGAAGTCTTGACCTTTCACCAACAACTGGTTCAGTGGAGCCACAATTTCAGATAAATTTTCCACAAAGCGTCCCAGATGGTTCACCATGCCAAGAAATCTTCTTACGCCATGAACATCGGTCGGAGCAGGCATCTTCGCCACCGCTTCGATTTTCGCTGGATCTGGTCGGATACCGTCTTCATCCAATATGTGCCCAAGAAAATTAATTCTTGGCACGCCGAAGACACACTTGGCCTTGTTTAGTGTAACTTTCGCCTCTTTCAGTTTTCGGAGCACTAAACGAAGAATTCGATCGTGAGTCTTGGAGTCGGAGGCAAATATCAGGATATCGTCCAGGTAACACATTACACCGTCCATGCCTTGCAAGATTATTGACATAACTTTCTGAAAATACTCTGGGGCGAGTGAGATTCCAAATGGCATTCTGCAGTATTTATATCTCCCAAAAGGAGTGATGAAGGTCGTTAAATGCTGGCAGTCCGGGCTCAACGGAATCTGGTGAAAGCCACTATTCGCGTCCAGTTTCGAAAAGAATCTTGCTTCCCCCAGTTGCCCCAGCATGTGCTCCACCACTGGCATGGGATGCACTTCGCGCTGTACATGTTCGTTCAGCCTTGAGAGATCCACACAGAGTCGTATGTCGCCATTCGGTTTACCAGCAATCACAGTCGGTGCACACCATTCAGTCGCAACGTTAACTTGTGCTATGATTCCCGCCTTCTCGAGCTCTTCCAATCTTGTTTTGAGCTTTTCCATCAAAGGTATTGGTACCCGTCGAGGAGTATGCACAGCATATGGTTTTGCTCCAGGTTTCAATTTGATTTCGTAAGGGTTTCCGATCTGTCCCAGTCCTTCAAATACTTCAGGGAATTCCTTGATCGGGTTAATTCTCGTCGCAACCACTTCAATTCGCCTCGCCAGGTTCAAGAGCTCACATGCCCGGCGACTCAGAAGAGGGTTCACTCAAACGACGAATGACATAAATCTTCTCCTTGATTTCATAATTGCCATTTCGCAGCGTTGATATAAACATACCCGCAGTCTGAAGTTCGGAGAATTCAGCAGATCTAATGTTGATATCACTTTCCACTAGTCGTTGCTGTCCCAATATCTTCTTGAAGAGACACAGAGGAACACATGTAACATCCGCCTGGGAGTCGAGCTTGAACTTCACCTGTTTCCCGTTCACTTGGATTTCTGCTGTCCATCGCCTCCTGCACTCGTCTTCATCATTATCGAGATTAGATGAATCCTCCACAGCTGAGACCTCCAGGAGAAACCCAATTTCTTCATCAAGTTCAGAAACAGCTTTGACTTCCGCAGTCTTCTCCTGCTTATCTGGGCAGCAATTTGCAAAATGGCCAGTTTTTGAACATAGGTTACATCTTTGTCCTTCAGCACGGCAAGCCTGTCCTTCCCTGTGGGTGAAACCTCCGCATTTTGGACATCGTAATCTTGTTTTGGCTGACTTATCCTTCTTCCTCGAAGGCTGCTGTTGTTGTTTTCGGTGATTGTTTCTTCGAGTTGAACTTCACCTGATCGACCTTTTGGCTTGTTGAGGGACGCTGCAGGTCGACTTGCTGCTGTCGAACGGCTTCCTGCTGTCGAACCATTTTCACCGCCTTTTCCAAAGTCAGTTCGCTGTCCAACTGCATTCTTTCAGATAAAGCTTTGTCCCTCACTCCAACCACAATTCGGTCACGGATCAACTGCTCATGAAGACCCTCAAATTCGCAACTATCAGCCAATTTGTACAATGAAGTGATGAATTCGTCCACTGGCTCCCGATCCTCTTGGATTCTTGAATTAAATTTCGCACGTTCGTAGATAATATTCTTCCTGACACAGAAGTGGCTGTCGAACGCCTTGAGGACGGAATCAATTTTCGTTGCCTCTTCTTCCTTTTCGAACTTGAAGGTCCTGAATATATCATCCGCGCGGTCGCCCATCAAGTACATGAACAAATCAATCTTGTCCGCCTCCTCTTTCTTCTTCATTCCACTGACCACGAGGTATCGTTCGAATCTTTTCCTCCATTTGGGCCATTCGTTGGGAGTCGAGAAGTCGAAAGTTTCTGGAGGTTGAATCTGAGCCATGTTGAATTATCTTCCAAGGTACGCAAAAATCGATATTTTGCGATATACGGGTTCGTATTTTATCCAGTTATCGCTGCCACCATGTTTTAATGTCCATCGATAGAGCGAGCAAAACAACAACTGACTCCCCCGTGCAGCCGAGGTCACGCTCCGCTGCGTCACGTGGGGAAACATAGGTAGATGTTCTCGTACATGTTCTCAGCACAGGTTGTAATCAAAAATATGGCGTGGAATATGAGGAATCTTTTTCACCAGTGATCAGAAAAGAAAGTCTTCGTGCAATTGTAGCCCTAGCAGCTCAGTTGAATTTGGTTTTAACATCATATGATGTGAAGACCGCCTACCTTTACGGAGAATTGAAAGAAACTATTTTTATGAAACAGCCGGAAGGATTTGTTGAAAAAGGCGAAGACAAAGTTTGCAAATTGTTAAAAAGTATATATGGACTTCCACAATCGGTACATTGTTGGAATAAAAAGATCAACGAGATACTGATACAACTGGGAATGGAAAGATCGCAATATGATCCATGTGTGTACACTTTTAGAAAAGGAAAGGAATATGGAATATTGGGTTTATACGTGGATGATCTAATAATAGTCGGAGCGGATAAAACCTTTAATGAAAAACTAGCATCAGAGATAGGAAGATTTGTTACTTTAAAAGAAAAAGGGGAGAATGAACCTTTCATTGGTATAGAGATAAATCAAACAGAATACGGTTTTGATCTATCACAAGCCCATTATATCGATAAAATCTTGAAGAAATTTGCACTCGAGGAATGTAACATTGTACAAACTCCGGGAGATCGAGACCAAAGTTTTGATGAATGTCAAGACTCCAAACCAGTAGACAGGACATTGTATCAAGAGATGATCGGATCCCTGATGTATTTGGCAACCGGAACTCGTCCAGATATTTCTTTTAATGTGAGCAATTTATCCCGATTTTGCAATGATGCAAGAGAAGTACATTTAACAGGAGTTAAGAGAATATATAGATACCTGAAGGGCACCAGAGATAAAATGTTAAGATACAAGCCATCAGAAAATAGCATTCTTGTCAGCACAGATGCAAGCTGGTGTTCAACAAGTGATGCAAAGTCCTATTCCGGATACACAGTTAAACTGGGAAACAACCTGATCAGTTGGAGAAGCAAGAAACAAAGTTTGGTGGCTCTGTCTACATGCGAAGCCGAACTGATTTCGATATGCGAAGGGATGTGCGAAGTAAAATGGATTAAAGGACTTTTAGAAGAACTATGTAAGGATGCGAACTTTCCTACAACGCTTAAAACAGATAGTCAATCTGCTATCAAGTGGATTAAATCTGAAAAAATAACTTCCCGGACGAAACATATAAACCGAAAATTGTATTTTGTAAAAGATGCTGTGGAAGAAGGTACAATCGACCTTTAATTTGTTAGGAGTGACCAAATGGAAGCGGACCTATTAACAAAGAGTCTTCCCAAGGAGAAACTTAAAAACTGTATAAACTCTCTCGGACTTGTTTGATAGAAGCTTCCACACAGGGGAGGGATTGTTGTATTTTATTTTTGAATACTCTGTGTGAAAGCTAGATTTGGAATAGGAACTAACCTATAAGTTTTGGTTTGGCTTTTCGGGTGTTTGTTTTTGTTTGCTTTCTTGTCTTGCTAAATGCAATAAATAATTATTTTGTTGCTTTAAAGAGAGTTGTAATTATTTAAAATACTACAATAACCCCATATCTATATAAAATATGTATCGACCTTGTATAACAATGGAAGTGACAAATAAAACAAAGAGGTAAAGGCAGACCAGACGACGCCATAACCCAGACGAACAGGTGTTTATGATAATGAGTTCAATCACCCCGTCAACAGGTGGCCAGACGTGATAAACAACCCGGCGCCTGACAGGTGGCGTGATTATAGGAACCAATGAGAACTCGCCACCATATGCGGGAGTCCAGTATAAAAAGACACAGAAATTAGACAAAGTAGTTGTTTTCAGAGCGACGCCGTTATACGGTCGGTGGGATCTCTCACCCCCTTCTATCCGCGATGTAGGCTTTGGGCGCCCGTGGTCTGTCTGCCTTCGTCCGTGTCTACCTCTACCTCTTGGAGCTACCATCTAGACCTGCCTCTGTCTCTTGCTGTCCCAGTGCGGGAATCCCATCACGCACCCACAACCACGACTGCCCAGTACATTCCACATCGGCTTGCTCGGGATTACTACATATATATATATAAATAGAAGGTAACTGAAGAGGACTGTGTGTCCACGAAATCACCTATCTAGCCCCACCTGCCTCTTAATTCAGAAACGCATGTCCAGGATTGTAAAAGAGAGGCCAAAGTTGAAGTCAGGCCAACGGCTTGTACTTTACGCTGCTTAGCAACTCCTATTGGTTTCTTCCTGCCCTCTGTTTTAAGGAAAATAATAATAATATAAATATAACGCTTACTTGCCCCAGTGTTTCTGAACTCACCCCCCAGGCTATCATCACCCTTTTCTGTGGAATAATAAAAAATAATAATAAAATTAAATTAAAATATATATTAAAGAAAAATCAATTAAAGTATTGATTATTATATTATGAAAATGAACATCTTTGGAACTGGACACCTTGGTGTTGGCTTTGGGAAGGTTTAGGGCTTGTGGTGGAGCTATTGTTCTGTCTGAAGATGGTGATTTTACCAGGTACCATGGGTCTATGACTTGCCCATAGGGATAGGCAGGCTAGAGTCTCGCTTTGTAATATTGGTATCAAGTCAGCCACACAATAGGTCAGGTGGCTTGACCACAGAAAAGGGGAATCGGAGTCAATCTCAAACTCTTGTCTAGATGTTGTCAAAGCTACAGGCTCCATCTATGCTTCACAATCACCAGAGCTTGGTAGTTTAGAGGGGAGAAGGGTGGGACATAGGTTAGATAGGATTCTGAATGAATCATAGCATACTATAATACAAAGGTTACGAGGTGTCCTTATATATGTATACTGTAATGCAACGAAGCAATAATTGCTAAATACCTAGAATGTTTATCATGGCCTGTCCCACATTATTTCTGTATGTGAAAAGTGTTAAAAGAACATACAAAAAAGATAAAAACATCTGATATTCTGAACAAATAATTGACTAAAAGAAAGAGTTGCTTAGTGATATGTTAAGAGAAATTATTGCTGAAAGTAATGCCATCTATTAAGCTGGAAAGAAATTAATTTTACAAATGGCACAAAAAAGCATTTCCTAAACAGTTCGTGGTTTTTAAAAATAATTTCAATTAACACTATTAGGTTAAGTTTTTGTTCACATACACGTTAAATAAGTCAGGCCTCTTTGTGATTGCTTATTTATAAAGATATTCTGCTGCTACCCTGCTCCCAACCAGCCTAAGATATAAAAAAGAGGTTAATCCCATCCTGACCAGCAACTACTAGGCTTATTAAAAATAATTTAGGATGGTTTCTAGTCTAGCAAGACCAGGTAATTCCGAGTGTAGAAAGACCAATCCAGATAGTACCTAGTCTAATTAGACCAAAATTAATTCTGTGCCAAATCTTACACTACCATAGGCTCTAAGTTCACTACAAATCTAGTAAGACAGTTCAATTGGTTCAGAGCGCAGTAAGTACAATTCAGATAGTTCCTAGTCTATCAAGAACAGTCCAGATAGTTCCTAGCCTATCAAGAGCAATCCAGGTAGTCCCTAGCCTATCAAGAACAATCCAGGTAGTTCCTAGTCTGGCAAGAACAATCCAGGTAGTTTCTAGCCTATCAAGAACAACCCAGGTAGTCCTTTGTGTAGCAAGATAATCTAGGTAGTTTCTAGTCTGACAAGACCAATCTAGGTAGTTTCTAGTCTAGCAAGACCAATCCAGGCAGTGAATGACTGCCGCTATCTGGTCGCGAGAAGAAGCGAGAGAGAGAGCTGGCCCCACTCGTCAAACTCCAAGGGGTCACTTCAGCGAAAAGGTGACACAAGAAGTCGGCGATGGCTTCTGCCGAGCTTGGAGCCTGGGCTAAGCGACTGCTTAAGCTCTTCAGAAGAAAGCGCTTACGCCCGAGGTCAGACAAGAAAGGATAATCGGAGCGGGTAGTATCGTCCTCCAGTCTCCGCTTCAGAAAGTGATTTACTCTCTCGATGTATCCACCGCTGGACTCAGCGACGACAGGTACAAGAGACCGTATCTCCACGACCAGATCTGAAATTATCATGGTTCACTATTCCCATTATATTGGGGGTGAAATATTTGCCAGATCTTTCAACATTTCATCAATGAACGTTTACATTCGATCGATGAACAAGTCTGACTGTAGCAGCTTGCCGATGCAGGGAAGTCTTGTATGAGCCTGTTCTCCGACTTGGATCAGGACGGCACGGTGGTCCAAGTAGGAGTAGTCGATGGTTTTGGTATTTTGTGACGCGGTCGCAGAAGCCTGATGGAAATAGGATTCTGTTCAGACTATGCGCGTCGACATGACTTCCAATGGAGTTGTTCTTTCTTCAAGCTCAGCTACTGGACACTGGTGGTGGCCGCAGAAGCTTTGTCATCATAAGAGTGTCCATTTGCCTCTACGCCAAGGTCCGCTTCTCTTGTGATGGAGGAAGCTTCTAGTATTCATTTTTTGGGCTTGGATTCACACTCTCTGTTTTATTTATATTACTGGTAGGAGAGGATCTGCAAGGGCAGTGGCGACGGTGGAAGCTGCTGGTGTTGACGCGGCTTCAGGGGAGCTTTGAGGGGACGAGGCAAGAGGCTTACACCAGGAGTTTTGAGCGCGCAACAGACGGCGTTCAGGGAATAACAAAGCATCCGAGCCAGTACTCTGTGGGCGTTGTCGCGCTTGTGACAGAGGGAAGACGGATCCCATAGGGCACGTAGACCGGGGTGGTTACCCCTTTAACCTTGATATCCAGTCGGGCAGGAATCTGGGAGAACTTCACTCCGTCATGAAAAAATAATGAAGGCTTCTCGACGAGCAGCTGCCCAACAGGAATTTCCCAGCTCCCCCATATGCTAGACGGTGGAGGTCACCCAGCCGTAGGGCCTGAACGCCACGAACAGTTTAGCCTCCATTAAAAATAACAGGACGTTCCCAAAGGCGAGGCGTTCGTCCTTCTTCCTCAAAGAAAAGGCCCGTAGGGTGGCGTCTTCAATATCTAGGCTCTCTTCGACAAGCCTCTCGGCGAGCTGCACATTGGAGAGGCCAACCAGTATGTGCTCCTCTATCTTTGACAGATGGTAGACGCTTCCTTTACCCAGCTTCACCTCTAGTTCCAAGAAGTACTGCGCCTAGCTGAAATCGAACAGAATTCCAATTAGACACATTGTTCTACCTGACTTGGCTCTGAAGTCCGCCTGTTTGTGTAGAGTTTTAGTGCACCTCTGCAATCGGGGTTTGTTCACGAAGAGGGGAACAGTAGGCTTGGTATCCGCAGCTTAGACGAGGCCCCTTTTGCTCTGAAGGCCTCTTTCGCTCATGGCTAACAATAATGAAGCCATTATCTTCTTCCTCCGTCGTTTGCCTTGGTCGACGAGGTCAGCCCAGCTCGTCGAAGGCTTGCTTGGTACAGGCTGTGGTTCTTCGTAGCTCACCTCAGTTACCACTGGGGCCTGAGGAGTGCTGATGGCATCAGAAGATGTAGATGACGAATCGCTCTCAGCCAAGGCATCGCGACCTGGAGGGGGTGGGGAATCACCCATAAAAATAAATATTTTTTCTTGTTCTTTTCGAAGGCGGTTAAAAATTTTCATGTCATCAATTGCAAGGTTGGAGCGCGAGCCCGCACAGAGAGATTGAAACTACACTTTATTACAACGTCCATATAAGATTATATAGGTGGAAATTTAAAAATAAATTAATTAATAAAAATAAAATACATTATATATAGTATTGAAAACCTCGGCACCCGTGCATCGCGTGGATGATTTGTTTACAGGGTTAGAATCCTCGAGGAAGATAGGCGAACAGCCTCATCGAAATATTGGAAGTTATAATCTTCTTCTTCTTCTTTCTTATCTCTACTGAATCATATTAGAATATCAAGTTGTGACACTGATGATGTCTGTTTGACAACTATCATGACTGGTGAAGTAGAATGCGTCCGCTTTTGTCATTAAGACTGGGAGCACCACTCATTGGCAAGCCGAATTAGCTCCAGAAGAAATAGCCGCCTCTGACATGAGGAACAGACGCCATGTGCAGCTGCTCCTAACATGGAGTACAAACGCTGATCATCCTGTATCCCTGGATTAGGAGTCCTTACAGGGTACTATCAGCCGGGCCAGCTGAGCCCAGGTTTTTTAGTGAGCTTGTTACTGCTCCCCCTCCTCCTTTTTCATCGGGCTGGCAAAGGCGGAGTTAGGAAGTTATAATAAATATTTTTATCCAAAATAAGCGTTAATCATTCAAATTATATATATTTGATATAAATATAGTGTAGAAACTATATAACAAAATTATAACAGTGATTCTAATTTTAAAAAATTTAAGGAGCAAACTGATAATAATGATAACTTATATCAGTTAGATTTGATTAGATTAGCAAGCTAAATCTAAATTAATTATAATAATAAATAGTTATTTAATTTTATAGTCCAGTTTTGTATTAAAATTATCTTCACTATTATGATCATTTAAATACAAATTATAAAATTTGTAAAATGTTATTAATTTGTAGATAGAGAGAGAAAAAAAAAATCCTTTACTTCTATTACATCCTCAAGTTAATTATATATTTAGAATTAATAACAATAAAAAAAATTAACAAAGTAACGTCTATTACATCGGCTTTTACACGTCATTCAGACATACTCTAATCCTATATATAGAATAATCGAAGAGATAATATATATAATAGTTAGAAAAAAGAGAGAAAGACAGAACCATGCACTTTTAATCAAACTAATAATAAGGAAAAAAAAAAAGAGTTTTATAAAGAAGGTAGATAAGATTGTTAGTATATATATATATATTTTTTTATGATTTTATATTTTATCCTTTTTTTTTTTTTTTTTTTTTAAAGATTTTTAAAGGTTTTTTTATTTTATAATATGATTATAAATAGTTGTATTTAGTAATATATCTATAGTATGAATTAACATTTGTTATAAGTTTGGATATTATGTTTTGAAACCCTAATGGTAGACCAGACATACACAAAAAACTTTAAATTGAAATAAATTGGAAAAAGAGATCTGCTGGAACGGGGATCATCAGATAAAATTCCAGCGACATTTCAACCCCTCCTTTATTATGTCATAGATCTCTTTTAAACCGTATTTTATGTGTTAATATTAAGTTGTTTCAGTGAAATATTTAAATGAACATATAACAGATACAAGTGTTAACAAATTCAAACTGTAAACCTACCTTGACCGCTGCGTCCTCCATTGTGTATATCTATTTCTGGCTGGCACATGTCGCGGGAGGGGAATGTCCCCCCACATTTCAAATTTAGACCATTTCTTCAGAATTTTTTTGAACAACAAGAAAATTAAAGAAGATAGGAAAAATAGTTAAAGGAAGAAAGCTAAGTTTTATAATCTTTACAGATAGTTATATCAAAATAACTGATTTAACACTTAATCATCTTTTAATATTCCTTTAAAAAGGCAAATTATAAGAGTTTAATAAAGCTATTAATTGTGCAAATTCATCTTTATTTAACTTCCATTTTCCTCCCCAGAAATTGGAGATTAAACAAAAATGAACTATATACTTTAACACTTTAAAAATCTTGTGAAAAAATCTTTTAATCAGTTATTTAATAAAAGTTTAATTAACTGTTAAAGATTATAAATTTGTATTAGTTAATATTAAGAGAAATTATAGAAAGTTGATTTCATAAATGGATATTTCCATTTATTTTTTTTTAAATATTTTATAATTGATATACTGTTGAAATATTTTACTTGTTTGATACTAAATTTGTTTTTAATAAATTCCATGTTTAAATTTTTAACATCTTCTATGAAATTATCTAATATATTATTTATTCTATAAAATCTTAGAAACTGACCATAATATATACCTTTACAGCAATTTAATGATATATTAGAATTCATATTACAGTATTTTATAATATTGAAATTATAATTACTCTTTTTATTATAAACTCTAACAGCACTATTTGTAAGGTCTATATTCAAGTCTAAAAAGTTAACTTTTTTGTTTCTATAAATTTTTTCATTGTTCTTAAGTTTCAAGTATTTAGGATATATTTCAGGTATTAATTTTTTAAACAGTGGATTATTAAATATTATTATGTCATCTACATATCGGAATATTTGCCAATTAATATTATTTTGTAGAATGTATTCTCTTTCGTACCAGAACAATATTAAATTTGCTAGTAACGGACTAGAAGAAGTACCCATGGGAACGCCTTCTGATTGAATATATATTTTATTTTTAAATTCTATATAGTTAAAATTTAAAAATGTTTCCAGTAGAGTTTTTGCTGTTTTAAGATCTAATTTAAATGTTTTATATCTGTTATGAATAATTTTAATGTAGAAAGTTTTGTCATTAATTAATTCATTAAATAAATTGGTTATTTTATTATTTAGATCTCTTAAATTTATTTTAGAATATAGGTCCTCAAAGTCAAATGTGTGTACTGTTTCAATGTTTGTCCAATTGTTCATTAAATAATTAATGATTTTTTTATTTGAGTCGATAAATTTATAATTATATTTATTAGTTAATTTATTTATAATAAATTGTAGTGTTGAGGCTAATTGTATATCAATATTTTTTATGACTGAATTTATACCAGATGTGATTGTTCTGAAAGAAATAGGTTTTTTGTGTAGTTTAGGAATTATATAGAACTTTGGTATGTTTGGATTTTTGTGGTTATTATAAATTTTTAGTGAATTTTCAACATTTTTGATGTCTTTTTTGATTTTTGTGCCTGTAGTTCTAGCAAAAGTGTATTTATGATTATTATCAATTTCCTTTTTTAGTATATCGTGGTATAGATTTTTACAAATTAAAGATAAATTATTGGGACATTTATCTATAGGAGTGATAATATAGTCCTTCTGTAAATTAATTATATTTTCTTTGAAAGAAGGAATGTCTGAATTGGGTTTTGTGTATTTAAGTGTATTATTATAATAATTTATAATTTCCTTTTTAATATTATGTTTCCATTCCAGAAAAGTAAATTCTGGAATACTGTATTTTATACTAGTTTTATTTATGAAAATATCTATATCTTTTAATATAGATTTAATTGTATTATTATAATTGTGTTTAATTTGAGGTATATATTTATACCCTTTATTTAAAATTTCTTGATATTCTGGATTTAAAAAAGAAAAGTTGCTAGTTAATATATGACCTGAGTACTTATATTTATCAATATAGTTGTTGCAATTACATTTAATTTTTTTAAAATTTGCCAAATTATTAATAAATTGGTTATAATTGCAAACTAAATTACCTATATTTTTATTGTATCTCCAGATTGTTTTAAAATTTAAATTTTTTATAGGGAAAAGATTATTGATGATTTGGTTATTAAAAATATCATTAAATTTAATATGATTAAATAAATTGTTATTAAATTTAATGATAATATTAATGTTATTAGTATTTTGTTTAATTTTTCTGTATTTAAAGATGTCGTGTGTGATATCTATTAATCTGTTAGTCAGATTATGAATTTTAATATATTCTATGAGTTTGATAAATTTATTATTATTTAGTTTAAATAATGTTTTAATAAATTTATCGACGAAGTTGTTAGTGTACATTTGTTTTGGGTCCAGTAATTCTTCAAATTCAATGTAACCTAATTTATTTGTAGTTTTACCTCTAGTTTTATTAGGTTTAGTTTTAAATTCATTTTTATATTTGCAACTGATTTCATAAGTTGAAATTTCTTCTGTTTGTGGTTTGTATGTGTAGTTTAATTCGTCGTTAAGTCCATAAGGGAATAATGTGTTGTGTTTATAAATGTAGTTGTTTTCTAATAATATTCGTTGTTTTTTGTTTTGACATATGTCTAGTATTTCTATCTTAAAGTTGTTAAAAGTATGTAATTGATTGTGTTCTTTCATATATATATTACCAATTGATTTTTTAGCGTGGTTTCTATGTAGGTTTATTCGTATATTTAATGGATTACAAGTTTGTCCTATATATGATAGTTGACAAATTTGGCATGTTAATTTATAAATAGTATTCACTAATTTACAACTAGTTGTTTGAAAAGTGTCATGGTTCTTAAGAGAGGGACAAGTTTGACAATTTTTTCTTAGGCAATTCTTAGCGAGTTTAAATTAACATAAAAGAGGTGCTAACACTAATATGTTTGTAGTTTTTTTTAGTTTTTTTAGTTTGTTATTCTTATGAATTTTTTAAATATATTTTACTTAATTGTTTTTGTGGTGATAAAATTTGTAATAAATTGAATAATTAATCTATAAATATATAGATATTACTGTTTGTTATCTGTTATATTTTTAAGAATAACTAATAAAAAAACATCTTTAAACTAACAAAAACACTGATATAAATATATATAAATATATATTATCAGATAAAAAAATTGAAATGACAAAAAAAATGACTATATATATTCCTGGAACCTATAGATTGATCAGATAAATAATAATAATCTAATACTTCAGTGGTCTGGGTTAGCCAAATATAAAATAATGTTTATATAGTAACCTGGACTAGCCAAGTAAATAATAATGTGATACACCCCATCAACCCTGGTACCCTAATAAATAATAATATCATCAGTGAATAATTTATTAAATTATAAATTATCACTGATTAAATAAATCCCGTGAATTATATTGGCCCCACTGCTGTTACCTTGTTGATTATTATTGATGTAAATAATTGTTTATCTGATCAGTATAACGTGTGTGAAAAAACGCTAATAACTTATTTATGGTTGGGAAATCAACTTACGCAGCGACCCATTTGAACGCGCTATGCAATCTCTGGTGTACTTTTGTGGTTGATTGTCTTGGTATTGGTACCCTTACTACTAATCCTTGATAAAAGATTTTTTTTATATATATGTCATAATTTGTACATAACTGGATATAATCCCACCACAATATGTATGCAATGTATGTTTTAAAAGATTTTAATAAAACAAGGCTTAGAAATCTGGGAGAAAGATTTAGAGAAAGGCCATCAAAGAGGAAGCAATCATTAGCAGGTTTTATTATCCAGGAACTCATAAAACTGGGTTCAAGAACCTAGTATTTCCTGGATCAGGTCAGAACAAGTCCGAGAACAAAGGGATAGCAAAGACCCAATCAGAGAATAGGAATTAGCTAGGAACCAATAGAAAGCTTACACGTCTCAAACACCAGCCAATCAAAACCCTGAATAGCTTTCGTGTTAAATCGAGAACGGAGTTTAGTCAGTTAAGAAGGTGGCACCATAGAGACCAGTTGGGACCTGGACAGCATCGAGTTAGCACCTGGACCGACCAAGGAACCGGTTAGGAGCCAGCCACCCTCCTTTCAACGATCAGATAAGTCCCATCCTTCAATAATGTGAACAGCCATAGAATAGTCAAATCCGTAACTAGCTTCAACCCCTTTTCTCCCTAGATCGCTAGCCTTTTCCAATCCAAATCCTGTGTTTTTTCGTTATTTTCCCCCTGTGAGAATACCTTATCTCTTCAGCCAAACGACTGCGCCCACCACAATTCAATCAATCAATCAACAACTCAACCCATCTCCAAAAAGGTATTGTTCCACCGTTACAGTGAGTCGATAATATTCTACAGTGTAATACATCAAATATTACAGTGGTGACGCCAATATCACAGAGAGTCGACAGGATAAAATGGAAAGTGACTAGAATACAGAAGTCAAAAATAGCGGCGACCTGTCGAGAGAGGATGAGGAGGCAGGAAATGGGGGGGAAACCGCCCCCCTGGCGGGCGTCTTGCTCCAGTTAGCGGCGGTGCTGGCCCAGGCGAGGTCATCCGACCGACCAGAGGCGGAACTCCCACCCTTCGATGGATCCTACAGCGCTCGCCAATTCTTCCAATCCTACGACCGGAAGATGGATGACGCCCACGTGGACGCCCCCGAAAAACTACTCCGGTTGCCGAACTACCTGACGCGCCAACCCCTGGAACTCTTCAGAAAACTCCGGTTGGCCGCCCAGAGCTATTTCCAGGTGAGGCAAATCCTCACGGATCTCTATCCGGAATCCAGCGAAGCATCCTTCGTGAAATACTTCGCCATGAAGCTTGCTGGACACACAGACCTGGAGACGTATTACCGGGAGAAAACCGCCATGGGTTTACAACTAGGACTCCCACAGGAGGTGATCCTCGAGACGCTGACGGAGGGGTTGCCGTTCTCCGACCAGCGCCTGGTCCGCGTGGTACCTCCTGAGAGCCTAGGAGAGTGGTTCCGACTGGCACAGCGGATCCACAGGCCCAACATACCAACGGCACGACACCGCGAGGAACAACCGCCCACCATGTCGGGTCCATACCCCAGCACACCCCGACGAACAGGTGCATGGACTGCACCTACTCCGCCATCAAACTGAAATTCTGCGGCGCTCGTCACTGGCACAGCGAATGCCGGCATAGGCCAGCCCCAACACCACACGCAAACGCACGGGGAGTGCAAATAGCCCAAAATCTACACACGAGTGCACGGGCAGTGCAAACGGCCCCAACACAGCAGCACGCCCAGCGTCCCACGCCCCCACCCCACGCCGAAGACGCACAAGCCGCGGAGGCCTTTCGGAAATGAGGTAAGAAGGCCTCAACCCTTTATCGTCACCCAGTTGACGATGAAACTTTTTCTAACCTCTGAACTGCCATCTCCATTCCTGATTGATACAGGCGCAACTTTGAATATAGTGCCCCATAATCTGTATAAAATGTTAAAAACTAACCTTCCTAATTTAAAATTAAAAAAGCAGTCTATAGACCTACAGGCTATAAATGGTCTTGTAAAAACAATAGGTAAACTGACCCTCCCCCTCTGACAATAGGTAAAATTACTAGAAAAGAGAATTTCCATGTGGTGTGGAAGCACCTCTACCATTTGGAATTCTCAGCATAAATACCCTCCGTAATTTTAAATTAACAATAGATTTCAACCAAGGCACTATATTCCAACTTGGCGCTCCATTGTTTACCCCTACCTACCATTTCAACCATGTACCCAATGAATGCACGTATTGGGAGTGCCAAGCGATGTCACGAAGGACTTGCCATGCACCCAAACCTTCCGCACATGGCACCCACTGCGTGCATCCATTGGTCAAAACCCGATCACCCACATGCCAATCTAGTCACGCGCACGCACTACACAACTTTTTCACTAAGGCCAATTGCCTTTTTTTAAATGCCCTCAAATAACAAGGCCACAACGGCTTCAACTTGCAACAACAATGCACAAAACATGTCCATACAGCAGGACAGCTCACGCACCGAGCACATAAGTGACCACACGTCGTCACACAACGGTCACACGCACAACCCGCGCAACAAACGCGACACTCACACTAAAACACAACAATTTTCTTCCCCATACACATGCTACAATGCGATACACAACCCTCCCTTTCCACCTCACTTCACCACACTTTTACAAAGATACAACCACATTTTTACCCAAAACAAATTCAGCGTACCATGCTTAAAAATCCCACAAGTAAAAATACCCACGAACTCCGACAAAATAATCACCATACGTCCATATCGTGTTCCGATATGTGACCAACAGGAAATCCGCAACCAGGTCCAACAGATGCTGGAAAATGGCATTATCGAGCAGTCTTTTTCACCTTTCTCTAGCCCGGTCACTCTTGTCACAAAGCGCGACAAGACCAAAAGGTTTTGTATTGACTATAGGAAGGTGAACGAGCTAATCAGCTCTGATGTCCATCCCCTCCCTAGGATCGAGGATATACTCGACCGTCTCGCGCGGTCCAAGTATTTCTCCACGGCCGACATATCCTCTGCGTATTGGCAGGTCCCAATACACCCCGATTCTCGACCACTGTTGGCCTTTGCCAGGCTCGAAGGGTTATATCAGCCCACTCGATTGCCTTTCGGGTTAAAAACCAGCCCTCAGATCTACGAAAGAGCCATGAGTCAAGTCCTACAGAGACACGGACTTGACTGTGTGGCACATTATTTTTATGACTTCATCATTTTTTCCAACACACTGGAGGAACATCAAAACCACCTGCGACAATTTTTCGCCTTTCGCGAGGTAGAGAAGTTACAACTTAACTTCGCAAAATGCGAATTTTTTAAACAGTCCATCAATTTCCTAGGCTACACCATCACAGCTGGTACTACCACACCACTCACACGCAACACAGACATCATCCACGCCATCCAACAACCACACAACCGCAAAACACTACAATCCTTTCTAGGCGCTGTGAACGTCTATAACAAATTCATCCCGGAGTACGCCCGCTTGCGGACACCACTTAACAACCTTCTCAAAAAGGATGTCATGTGGGTCTGGGTTGAAAAGTGCCAAAAGGCGTTCATTAGCCTGAAAGAGAGCCTCACACAACACCCCATCTTACACCTTTACAAAGAGGGCCTGCCATGCCAGGTGTATTGTGACGCCTCCACCCTCGGTATAGCAGGCATCCTCAAACAGGTTCACCCTGATGGGAAATTATATCCAGTCCAGTATTTCAGCCGCACTCTGCGTTCACACGAACGAAACTATTCCATCTCTGAACTTGAGTGCTTAGCAATCGTTGAGAATGTGGAGAAGTTTCACATCTATTTGATGGGCAGAAAATTTACTATATTTTCTGATCATCACGCATTGCAGTGGCTGAAAACAATCAAAAACCTGTCAGGTAGATTGTTTCGGTGGAGTTTACGGCTGTCGAGTTACGAGTATGATGTCCGCTACATAAAAGGAAAACAGCAATATGAGGCGGATCTCTTATCCCGTAACCCGTTCTGTGGGTTCTTAGACGCCTCCTTTATTAAGAACCATCAGCCTTCTCCATCGGGAGATTCTAGACTGACCATTGATCACAATGGACTGCATACCGTTTCCCGAAAAGGTGTAACTAAAATTATAATTCCAAAAACACTCATCCAACAACTACTACAAACAGTACACACACAATACAATCACCCAGGTATATCACAAATGACAAGACTCATCTCCGCTCAGTATTACTGGCAGGGCATGTCAAAAGACATTACGCAAAAGGTTAAAACCTGCCCAACCTGCCAGTTAACAAAACGTCCATTGGGACCCACTTACGGGGAGTTAGGTCAACCGCTGGAAGCCAAAGGACCCTTTGACCTACTATCCCTCGACACCATAGCAGGATTTGCCAAATATGGCAACACCAAAATATACCTCCATGTTGTAGTCGACCATTTTTCGCGCTACACATGGACGTTCCCATTCAAATCCACCAGCATTACCACCTATCAACAGGTACTCAAGCGAGTATTACAGGATGGCTCTCCGAAACGCCTTCTTACGGATAGAGCCCCTGCATTCACTTCGCCAAAATTTAAGAGCTTCCTGCTTAACAGGAGTATCCACCCGTTACTCACAACTAGCAATAATCCACAAGCCAACGGTCTATGTGAACGCCTAAACGCCACCCTCACAGGAAAACTTAGGCTATTACATTTGGAGAATCCTAAGATCGCATGGACCAAGTTGGTCAAACGAGTTACAACTATATATAACAATACCCCACACTCTGTCACCGGTTTTCCGCCCATCTACCTGCTGTTTGGCGTCCTACCCCAGAACTCTCTGACCACACCACACCTTATCCAGGCATCGACAGAGCTAGGAAGATCGCACACACAAGAACCCAAAACAAACACATACAAGATAAAAACACTTATGACCAACGACACAAACAGCCACATTTCGAAATAGGTGACCTGGTATTAGTTAAATTATATCATCACCCCAACACAGGAAAACTCGCCCCATATTTCACAGGACCATACACCATATTAGAGATCATATCACCAAATGTGGTCCGTATCGATAGACCCAACCAACCTCTCCAAAGAGATACTGATACGATCCACGTCAACAAACTTAAACTATACACAGAAAACATCCAATATATATCACCACCCGCCATAAAAATACACCATGTACGACACAAACACAATTACACGTCCCCGTTTAACACCTCACACCCGAATTGTTTCCAGCAGAGCCGTTGAAATTCAAACCAACAAACAGCGAGCCTTTCAAGCATTTAGATCCTACCATTTTTTCCAAAAAACGATTTACGCAATTCACCCACGGTAACAAGAAATGCGACATAGGCCAACCACAAAAACACCCCGTTCCAAACCCACCACAATCAATAGAAGTCCAACCAGATATTCCAGAGCCACATTTCATGGCAAAAACATGGGAGAAGATGTGCCAATATCCCATTTTTCACCTAATATCTGTTATTTGTCTTCTATTTCTACCCTATGGACTCGCCCCATTTGTATTCATAGTTCACATGCTAATCTATGCACTACCATCCCAACGGGTGTACCAGCTGCAAGAAGCAGTCTTCCATATAGGAAAGTCCGTCTTAAAATCCATCTTCCATATAGGCCAAGCAATTGTAGAACTCCTGGATATTCTATGGGAGATTCTCGGGGAAAACTTGAAAAAGTTAAAAGGACCTCGAACCAACTAATAAGAAACAAAAACGATGCCCGGTGGGAGAATCACCCCAATTCAATTAGGAAGGACAATTAGGGCACCGTGAAAAAGATCAATTAGGAGAGCGGAAGTCGGCCTCATATATCCCCCCCCCCCCGCGGAAACAAAGACGCCGGCAGCTACAACACAATCTAAATCAATTACACGAGGGGAGGAAGACGGTTTCAGAAACTCCCCCCACACACACATCCGGACATGGGTCATATTCCCCACCCCGAGGGCCCCTCTTGGCCGAAAATAAATTGAGGTCACCACGTTTCCCCGTCCACAAATTTTAACGTCACCAATCTGGGATGCCAGTTCGAGTCTACATATCGACTTTTATACACACAACACAATTTAATTATATTAATAGCATTATATATTAATATTTTAACAAAACAACATTCCCAATGAATTTTTACATTTCTATTCTTATATTTCTGTTTCTGAAGACTTCCAAAACTCTACATATTTCCACACCTAGACACCACAGACCTTAGACTTTTAACAACACGCAGATCTCAAGGTTAAATATGAACAAAAGCACCCATATTACCACTTAAATGATAGGAAAAATTAGGTAGCTAAGCTTTCGAGCTTACGTTTCTTCCGAAGGAATAAACAACCATTTTTTGAAGGGTCGAGGACTCTCCTCGGACCCTGTATTCAAAGTTTTGACTCCGGTATGGACCCCTGATATAAAAGTGGATATCGGGCGAGCATAACTTAAGTGCCCTAGGGAAATGCATAAAAATCCCTAGAACGCATTAAGGCTCGGGACATATTAACATACTACATTCGGCCTTGAGATCTCGAAAAACAACACAAACACAAAGACATAATACACGTAAGGTTAATTAGATTCCCATGTCTCCTGTATACATAATATAAAGCACAATTGGGAAAGATCATGTTTCTACCCATGAGTCGCACGGGAAAGACAAAAAAAATCTACGAGGCATATAAAGAATTAATGGCGGCGTGATATAGATTTTGGCATGTAATTGATTTACGAAGCGAGTTTGCGAACCTCGCTATACATTTTTTTTTATATATCATTCATTTACATCATTTTCTTATTTTAAAATCAAAATACTTAATCAAATTTACCATTTTTCCCCAATTCAAATACTTATCATTTATTTTAAGCAATTATTTACCATTTATATAACCACTTCTTTTATTTTGTTCATAATTCAACAACTAAACAAATTTTTATCAACGAAAACTCACTGGTTTTCTTTTAAAATTAGATATTGTTATTTTTATTTTTGAGTTACAAAAAGCCTTTTTCTTTTTTTCTCACAATGCACCAAGCATTCATTTTGATTTCTTCCAACTTTTTATTTTATTTTGATTTCTCAAAAGACCTAATAGAACTCCCTCGATTTCATTCCCAATCTCGAGTAGAATATGGTTAGGCATTTTTCTTTTTTTTTCTCACCATGCGACAAAGCATTCACTTTGATTTCCTCCAACTTATATTATTTTTGATTTCTCAAAAGCCCTAATAGAACTCCCTCGATTTCATTCCCAATCTCGAGTAGAATATGGTTAGGCATTTTTCTTTTTTTTTTCACCATGCGACAAAGCATTCACTTTGATCTCTTCCAACTTTTTATTTTGATTTCTCAAAAGACCTAATAGAACTCCCTCGATTTCATTCCCAATCTCGAGTAGAATATGGTTAGGCATTTTTTTTTCACCATGCAACAAAGCATTCACTTTGATTTCTTCCAACTTTTTATTTTTGATTTCGCAAAAAGACCTAGTAGAATTCCCTCGATTTTGTTCCCCATCTCGAGTAGAATATCGTTTAGGCATTTTCTTTTCTTTTTATCCCACTATGTACCATAGCATTCATTTTGATTTCTTACAATTAAAAGTTTTTTCATTTCTATTAATTATACTCAACCTATATCAACACCAATCTCTTTTACCTCTTATATCACTACCAATGCTTGTATATAGCCTCTCAATAACCACAACTAATTTTCCCACAAAATTATTTTTCCCTTTACAGAATTCTCTCAGGCTAACCCCTTCTTGAATTCTTCACATGTAGGGGGCGCATCTGTCTTAATTTGTACATAACTGGATGTAATCCCACCACAATATGTATGCAATGTATGTTTTAAAAGATTTTGTTGGGGTACGTTTTTATACCCCAACAGACGATGTATATCCAACTTCAACTGGATACATGGCTTCCCTCCCATATAGACTTATAGACTACCTTTTTGCCCAGAAACCTAGACACTTGATGACACCAGACTTCCATGCCGAAAGCTGATGCCTGGGGGAGAAGAGGACACCAGTGACATCCAGAGACATCCGTGCTGGAAGCTGCTGTACCATATGTACATATATGCCCCTCATTTAAGATTTAGATAGAGCTGACCAAAAGAAAACAATTTGTCATATAAACATTTAAATCAATAATCTTTTTTTTATACTCGGGATATTTATATTATTTAATTTCCTAAAGGAATTAATTTGTTTTTCAATATACAATGTTTTTTTTTCTCTCGCGGCAACACGGTAAATTGGAGGCGTGGTCATGATCACGTGCGTGTTTTCTTTCGACGAATGAAAATGCCAACCAATAGAAACTTTGGCGCGAGCAACGAATGAAAATGGAGAGAGACAAGGATAAAAGAGGGTTTTTCTTTGCTAAAAGGGGAGATTCAACCAGAGTCGACAGTTGGGCTCGAGACCGCAGAAAGGAGGAGACCAGACCTTGCCGGCGCTTTCGAGAGAAGGTATGCCTCTTTGCCATTATGGCTTAGCACCCCCCTTTTCGAGCAGAAACTAACTTAGATTTCGCATGGGCCCTAAAGGGCTTTAAGTAACTTAAAAAGGAATGATAGGGTTCTTATATTTTGTCCCGCCAGAATAGATGGAGATCTAGGCTTTCCCCTTTATAAGGCAAATTTGTAACTTCAAGTCACCTCTATTCTAGATCATTATGTAAATAGCATATCTCGCTAGTATAGAAATGTTCCCAAATTTAATTTAATCTGAATAAATATCTAGTATATAACATATATATGGAGAATTTTGTTTCCCCTCATACATATTTCATTCTTTGTTTTATGGTACTACCCCCACATCTTATTATTGTTACAGATTGTTATGGAATATAGAACTACCGATTCTGATGGAATGGAGTTGTGTACTGTACCTTTGCTGTGATATTGTAATACAGCAATAGATGCAAATATGACTTTAGTAGGGCTACCTTGAGGGTACCTCTTTTGTCAGATTTTAGTAATATTTGTATTTCCATATTAGGATTTGCCTTCTTTCACTGTTATAATGAAATATAGTATGATTCTTACCTATTTGGAGGGAATACTACTAAAAATCAAGTCTTCCAATAAATTGCTGGCCACATGCATTGTCGAAAGTGCCTGTCATGCCCACAGTGATCAAATAAGCCAGTTCTCCCTGCCTGTGTTTCAGTGTGTTTTTCCATCATATTTACCATTATACTATTCGTTGATTTAATTTTAGTAAAGACCCATGTTGGCCGTTATACTCATTGGTTTTGTTCCCC
>CP092878.1:31528299-31547450 GCA_030710605.1 Cordylochernes scorpioides
GAACTCCACGAGTTCTGCTCCTCAAGCTGTTTTATGATAAGCAGCAGCTTCTCCCAAAGGTCCATCCTGAATTGTACTTTATATCTCATGGATTTCATGGAATGGGGTGTAGGGGTGCAGCTTTCGTTGATCATAGCACCATGATCCAGGCACACTTTGGTGGTAGTCTGACTTTTCCTGTAGTTTGAGACCGTTCCTAACATGGAAGCAGATGCCTTTGCTACCGACTCTAACATGAGTACTCTAACATTCTAACAATGCTGCTGTTGGTCCGCGACTGCTTATTCGTCAGAGTTATTCTGCTTGTTTCAGAGCTGGCCTTTATATCTGAAGGTTGTTCCTCTATCCGCCACCTGGGGATGTGCCCTGTAACAGTCAGCTCTGCAGAGGGGTACTTCATATATGAGGTATTATTGAAAATTCTTGATTGTATCTATGGCCTGGCACAGGATGTGAGGTACTCACTGTCTTGACCCGTAGGTGGAGCTCCCGGCCCCCCACGGCCACTATGGCGGGGGTGTCAGGGTGGGGGAAGTCACAGATACAGGGAGGGAAGTGCAGGTAGCCATAGAACTGGAGGGACCTGGCCAGCTGTAGGTACTGGAGAACAGACATCCCATATGAACAAGATACAGCCCAAATCACAGGTTGAAATCAACAATTGAAAAAATATTTAAAATAATGTAAAAAGAGCGATATGCTTCCATATCTATATTTATAATACAATATAATGCTGCTTATGATTGTAGAACAACATTTGAAAATTATCCCGCATTTGTTTCTTTTGAACGAAAAGTCTAAATTTATTTTAAGGAGAAATAACGATTATTTCTATCCTTAGGGATGAAGTATGAAAGGATGAATTGTGAAGAGTAATGATGAACAGAAAAAATAAAGTGTCCAGAGATGGGAATTCCCATCTCTAAGGTTAGAAATAATCGTTATTTCTCCTTAAAATAAATTTCGATTTTTTGTTCAAAAGAAACAAATGCGGGATAATTTTCAAATGTCATTCTACATATCTACAGTAAAACCCCTCTATAGTGAACCCCATTGGGACGGGACTTTTGGTTCACTATAGCCACGGTTTGGGTATTTAAATTTTTTTTTAGGATATAATTAAAGGGCATGCGCAAAAAAAAAGGCTACCTCTTAATATTGGCTGCTTTTTTCCCCCTAAATTAACCTATTTCTATATATTAAAGCTGTATATTAAAATAAAAACAAAATCATGTGAAAATATTGCCTTTTTGATCAGTTCCTCTGATAATTTAATTAGTATAAATGCAACCTGCCCCCCATATGTCAAAAAAATCCAAGAAAAGTATACCTTATTTATAAAAATTAAATAAAAACTTTATTAATAATATTTTAAAAGGTATAAAAATATATTTTAAATAAATATTATTATATTACAATATAGGATACAAAGGCTTACTTGAAGAAGTCTTATTTTTTTCTGCTTTAACATATTCCTCAAAAATTTGGTTTCATATCTAGCAAAGAAATCTTCATTTTTTAAAATCAAGCCTAGCTTGTACTAACCACGTATACAAGGCTTCTTCTAAAAGTGTATAATGACACTGACGATAGCGGCAATAGTTGGGATTGATTCATCTTTTTAGCATTTTTTTTTCATAGTCTTCTTTTTTGCCATATCGTAGAAATGCTACTTTTGCTCATTTTCTTTTTCTTCCGAAGTTCCGCTTGCGATGTACCACTCTCAATAGCTTTTATTATGGTTAATTTCTTTTCAAGTGATATCTTGGTACGAGCGACTTTTTCTTTGGCACTTCCATTATCTTTTAAAACTGGTTTTAATAATTTAATCATGTTTTAAGGAATTTTCCTAATGTAGAGTTAAGAAATTTAGTTTTCAATAAGGCATGAAAAATTTATAAAAGTGCGCAGTATAAAAATAGAACGTAAATAAAAACACACAATGTCGCTAAATTCTTTGTTTTGAATTGCGATCTGTGAGCTAGAGCTCACACAAAATTTTAATTAGTTTTGAAAATTATAATTTTGGAATTTTAGAATTAAAATTAAAAGTTCGTTATAAGCATGGTATTTTTGATAGAATTTAATATTTTGGGACCAAAATTGGGTTCGTTATAGCGATAGTTCGCTAGTTTGAAAAGTGAAAAGTTCGTTATAGCGATGGTAATTTTAATGGAATGGAATTGGGATTTTCAATGGGTTCGTTATAAGGGAAGGTTCGTTATATCCATGGTTCGTCTTAGCGGGGTTTTACTGTATATACAGTGGTACCTCGACATACGAGCGCCCCAACATACGAGTTTTTCGAGATACGAGCCGACGAGCAAGTGAATTTTTGCTTTTAGTTACGAGCGAAATTCGAGATACGAGTTCGGTTCGGTAGTAACACGCAGTCGCGCCATCACGCGCACACCCAGGAACTGACGACTGAGGAGATACAAGAGTTACAGTCACAGCAGCATACTGAGGTTATGCAAGTAATTGGTTTTGAGGAGTCAGAGGAGGAGGTTATTTCTACAAGTGAGATAAATAAGATCTTAGGAATGTGGGAGAGAGTTTCACAGTTCGTGGAAAAAAAACATCCAGAAAAAGTTGCAACAGGTCGTGCATCTGACCTTTTTAATGACACTTGCCTAACTCATTTCCGGAACATTCTGAGAGGGAGGAAGAAACAAACCTCCTTGGACATATTTTTTTCTAAACGGCCTACAGGTGAAAGCGAGAAAAATGTAGCGAAAAAGGCAAAGACCAGTGAGGATATCTAATTTATTTCTTTACATTTTTTTTTTGTTTTTGTGCAATATATATTTGATATTTATAAATACGTTTTTATTATTTAAAAACACGTAACAAAAATAACTGGGGTGACATTTTGGAGGTTGGAACGGATTAATGGTAGTTCAATTGTTTTGTATGGGGAAATTTGCTTCGAGATACGAGTAATTCAAGATACGAGCAAGGTTGCGGAATGAATTAAACTCGTATGTCGAGGTACCACTGTATTTATTAAATCTCAAGCTTTACAAGCTTGATACCTTAGTGTGATTGAGTGGAGATAAGAAAGAAGAAGAAGATATATTTATTAGACTAGCTTTCCAGCTAATAAAAAAAAAAGTTCTTCTATAGCCCTGAAACTTTACAAAATGCTCATTAGATAACGTTTTATGGCTGTAGAATAGTTTATTAAGTGGAAGGACAAGTGAAACTATAAACCCCACGGACTTACTTCCTTCTTGGCCCCTCTGGCTTGAAGGGAGTCCAGCTGCTGGCGAGAGTCCGGCCCTGCCCTCAGCCAGCCCCACTCCACCTCTGCCACAGCCTGGACGTAGAGTAGATGGAGTCCAGCTGGGTCTCTTGACACCTCCGTGTCATACCCCATGTCCCAGTAGCTGTGGGGACACACCAGTCCTTGCACTAACTCTATTGTAACCCGGCCATGCAAGGAACTTGTTGTCTACAAGGTAATAAGATCTGTTGTTGTTTCTTCTTATCCCCTTATGACAAGATTACACAAACTCTACAAGAAAATAAGACCTAATCCAAATAAATTAATAGGGGTTTCTTTCATATTTGTATGTGGCAAAGTCGAACTGCTTTTCACATGTGTAGACATGTGATGCACTTACAGTAAAAGCAGTCGCCTACTTCTACCCACCATGATTATCATGGCCTGTACCACGTGTACTAGGGATAAGAAAAAAAAATAGTGTGTGACATTTCAGTAACAGTGATTTAACCATCAGACAAAAGAATAAGTTTTTTTCTTTTGTCTGATGATGGTAACAATGCTGTTATTGAAACATCACACACTATTAATTTATTTGGATTAGGTCTTATTTTCTTGTTTCCTTAAGTTTTGTCTATGATTGTATATCATACTTCTTTAATATGCTCCAACTCTGCTGCAACTCCAGCACATATTCTGGACTATATTGGAGCTAAGAAGGAAGACCTATACAACAACCCCAAAACTATAGTAGAAAAAATTATTGCTTTCAACCTTCATGACCTGATGTAATCTTACCAATGGGGTAATAAAATAAAAAATAAATAAAAACTTATTTAATTCAACCCTAGTTTAAATCCCAACTGTAAACTTTAATTAGAGGAATAACCATAATTACATATCCCCCAGGGTGGATATATTTCTAACTGGGCTAATTACAGCAGTGGCCCACAATAATTGGAGAGCCAATGTTTTATAGCTACAACAAGGAAGGAAGTAGCAAGCTATCCATTGGTGGTCGCTGTCTCTGCCACAGTATAGGTGCAACATTCAGTTGTGGGATGGTTGCGTGCGTGTTGGTGTAGCTTGTGGAAAGGCCGCTGATAAGATTATAATTATTTTTATAAAATAAATTAATATATTTAAAACCTCGAAATATATAGAGAGGAAAGAAGTAACAGCCGCTGGAAGCAAGCCTTGTTGTTCGAACGACGCACATGGCAAGAGTCCCGGATGCCGCCCATGCATGCGTAGTGAGGCCCTCACACTACTGCCCGTATGTGTAGTGAAGCTTTGTCCCAGTTCACACTCGCTGAAGCAAAGTGTGGTCGCCACACAGTAAATGGCCAGCAAGAGCTGCAAATCTTACAGAAAAATATTATACAGAGCGGTTTATTGTGAACATCACAGCTTCAACCTAAAGATTCTACTCAAAGAAGTGGTGCCTCTCTATAGAACACCATTTTCTCTACATTTTAGAAGAAACTGAAATATTTGATTAAATAACTTTCTATTGTATATACTGCTAGAGGACCCAGAAATAGACAGCACCAAACAAAACTAACAAGATTTAGAACAGGCCATCTCAATCCATTCAAGATATAAATAACAACAAAATCTACCCCACTTGCCCAAATTGTAGCTTGGCACCTGCAGCTCCAGAACACATTTTGGCTTGTATTAGATACACTAAACAGGACCTTTGGGAGAGGTCACTGCTTATCATCAAAAAGCTCAAGGAACATGGACTCATGAAACTTGTGTAATCTTTACACAAGGGGATAAGAAACAACAACATACTGCCATGTGAAACATTTGGGAGAGCCTGGCTAATCTCTGTGGATAACCTTCACAGCAATTTCATCAATGTGTTTGTAGCATGCTTCCTTTTAATTTAGACTTCCTGGTAAAGAGAGAGAAAGAGACAAATAATTAGCCCCAATTAATAAAACTAAGTGGCGTGTACGCACAACCATGTCCAGGTTCAACTGATTAGCTCTCTACTGCCCTACCAATGGAAAAGAGGAGAAAACCAACAGTTCAATACTGTTAGTACATCAACCAGATCTTAAATATCTTATATTTATCTAGTGCATCAAACTGGACAAAGAAATGATGGAGGATGATAATTTGTGCCAAATAGGTCACCAGAGATTTGTAGAATTGTACAATAGAATCTCTCTGTAAAGAAAAACACATAGTTGCTAAAATGTATACTTTTAGTCTCGCACCTTGGTAAATACAGTTAAACCTGTCTATAGCGCCCCCTCTTGGGACTCACCAAAATAGGGTGCTATAGACAGGTCACTTTTAATGTAAATCGCATCGTACTACGTAATTTAAAATCGGGCGCTATAGAGAGGGAGGCGCTATTTAGAGGGGGCGTAATAGACAGGTTTAACTGTATGTATGACTGGTGGTTGTTGTTTCTTATCTCCTTGTGCAAAATCCAAGCTCTTGGAGCTGTTTGATGATAAGTAGAGGCCTCTCCCAAAGAAGTGAAGGCTGTAGCACAGGTGTCACTGCGGTGGTACCTTACCTTTTACGTAGGACAAGGCAGTACTTGGAGGGTCCGGCAGCTTGGAGGGTGAGACATGGACTTTCAAAGTCCTGGAGCCACCTCACCACTGCCACACCATCAATCAAACCTCATACTATACAATCTCCTATTTATTTAATTCAACACTCCAAAAGGGGATCAACATTTTCTGTTATGTTAGAATCAATGTGTTGAATTAGCGTGGGTTAAAAGATGATTAATCAGTCCATTGCAACATTCACTGCGAGTGGAAATTTTGTTCTGTCAACACTTTTAAGGGGATGTCGGAATTAAAATATGTGTGTCTCGTAAGGTTCTCATCTTTGGTTCTGAAACTAGGTTTTATCCTTTAGGGAAAGTTTCTGCTATATTTGCATCTATATTTCAAATTGTAACTATATTTGAACTGGACTAAACCAACTTTTGCAAAGAGAGTCCAAAAGTAACTGTTTTAGGTGGTCTCTTATGGGAGGTATATTGCTTCTGATTTAAGTTTATATTCCCTTTAGTTTACAGTTATTAGATCACAGGAGGAGGGGGAGCAGTAACAAGCTCACTAAAAAACCTGGGCTCAGCTGACCCGGCTGATAGTACCCTGTAAGTGCTTCTAATCCAGGGATACAGGATGAGTCTGTACTTCATGTTAGGAGCAGCTGTACATGGCGTCTGTTCCTCATGTCAGAGGCGGCCATTTCTTTTGGAGCTAAGTCGGCCTACCACTGAGTAGTGCTCCCAGTCTTAATGACAAAGGCAGATGCATTATACTTCACCCAGTCATGATGATTGTCAACAGACACCATCAACAAGCTTTACAAGCTTGACACCCTAATATGATTGAGTGGAGATAAGAAAGAAGAAGATCACAGGAAGGCCATTGAAGAAGAAGACCACTCACTCACCTGTAATATGGGAGGCATCATACTTGCGGACCAGGAAGATGTCAAAGTAGCCGTGGTACTGGGCTGGAAGGTTGAGATTCTGAGCTACAAGCTGAGACACACATTGAACATTTAATGGGGAAACTTTCTCTTTGTGCTATATAACATACTTGGAAATAACCTAACAGCTTAACTGCACAATTTGGATTATAAATTAGAGCTACAAGAAAATAAGACCTAATCCAAATGATTTAATAGTGTGTGACATTTCTGTAACAGCGTTGTTACCATCAGACATTAAAAAAAAAATTCTTTTATCTGATAACAATGCTGTTACAGAAAGTCACACACTATTAATTTATTTGGATTAAGTCTTATTTTCTTGTAGCTAACATCTTAACTCTATATAGCAGAAACTCCCTGTAAAGGACAACACCTAATTGTAGAGCCAAAGCGTCCTTTAGGAAGAGGTGTGCTCATACTGGAGAGCAGCTAAATTAGTAAAAATGGTAATTTTGGTGATGAAAACTGTTCTTTGTAGAGATGTGTCCTCTCATGGAGGTGATTCAACTGTATAGACTGAGGCATTATACATTAGTAACATTTGAAGAATAAGGCCAATAACATGAAACTCTCTTAGAAAAATGACCCAATGAACCAACATCATGTATTGGCAATACAGTAGAACCTCCCTGTAAAGGACAATACCTAATTGCAGAGTTAAAATGTCCTTTAGGGAGAGGTGTCCTCTTACCGGAGAGTTGCTAAATAGTAAAAATGGTAATTTTACAAATGAAAACTGTCCTTTATAAAGAAGTGTCCTCTATCAAGGGTGTCCTCTCATGGAAGTTCTACTGTACATGTCTCACACAGTGCACAATTTTTGCAATCACTCTACATGCATTCTTTTTTTCTATTGTATGTTCTTTATTTTTGTAATATACCATATAATAATATTATAATATACTCTGTTTAATTAATTATTTTTGAATGTTTGGATTTGGCAGCACTGTAATTATTGTTGTTGTTATGAATATATTCAAAAAGTGTATATATATAGCGTTAGAAAGACATAAGTGAAATTTGTTTCTTAATTTGATAAAGCATATTTATATATATATTCAAAGGAACATCACAATTTTAAATACAGTATAACCTCCATGAGAGGACACCTCTCTAGAAAGAATAAGTTTTAATCATCAAAATTAATGTTTTTACTAATTAGCAATTCTCCGCTTATAGGACAATTTGTTTCTGCAACAATGTGTTGTTCTTTACAGAGAATTTCCTAATACAGTAGAACATCTCCCTGTAAAGGACAACACCTAATTGCAGAGTCAAAGTGTCCTTTAGGGAGAGGTGTCCTCTTACTGGAGAGTTGCTAAATAAGTAAAAAAAGGTAATTTTGCAAATGAAAACTCTCCTTTGTAGATAGGTGTCTTCTAGCGAGAGTGTCCTCTCATGGAGGTTCCTACTATATATATTGGTTCAAAAAATAACAAAAATAGAAAATAATAATAAATTGATCCATAATGAGAGTTTCTGTTCTGTTCAGATGGTATCATAAATGACACTTAGAAAGATAACAAGTGAGTGAAGCGACAAAACTGAGAGAGATTGCTGATGTATCACAGCTATGAGTAATTACTTCCCATTATTGGGGACAAGATGTGTGGTCGTCTCTATTTTTTATGTGACCATGTGTTTGGCCTTTCTACAAAACACTTCAGTGAAACCTTTTTTAAATATTGAACACATATAGTTTACAATAATGTCTTGACAAAGGTTGGCGTTCAGCCAACCAAAATATTGGCAAAAAAATATTTTTATTCAATCCAATATATGCCTTTTTATTATCTACTAGTTTACAATGACTAGAGAGAGGATTGTTAGGAAGATCTCTCTCTGACTTGAATTGATGGTCAAATATTGAGAATTTCATATTTTTCTGTGATTCTTTAAAAAATATTTAGGTGGTATTTGTGGGGGGAAAAAGAGTAAGTTGGTTCAATTTTCTCATTTCACTTATTATCATTTTAAGAGTATCACTTTTTTCAAAGATGAGTATATACAGTGTGGCAAATAATTTTTAAGAATGGGTTTGTAAAATAAAACAGAAACAAGCTAATTCAATTTCTACTATTTTTTTATTCAAAATAATCCCCCCCCCGGATTCAATACATATGTTACAACGATTTAATAAGGAATTAAATGCCTCTTGCAGGCCACTTTGAGGAATTGCCTCCAAAGTGCTCGTCGCAGCTGTCTGGATGGTCGGGATATCATAAAAAAAGCAACCTTTTAACTTCAATTTTATTTTTGGGAATAAATAAAAGTCACATTGTGCTAAATCAGGCGAGTACGGAGGATGATTCAACACACAGACGTTATTTTTGGCCAAAAAGCGACGAACAGTGAGTGATGAGTGACTCGGTGCATTATCATGCAGCAAACACCAACTGTCTTCATCGCGATATTCTGGACGAATGCGACTAATTCTGGCAATCAAACGTTTCAAAACGTTTAAATAATACTCTCCAGTAATGGTTTGTCCAGCGGGAACAAATTCTTTGTGGATAATACCTCTACTATCGAAAAAGGTAATCAGCATTGTTTTGATTTTTGATGGCACTTTTCGCGTTTTTTTGGCTTGTGGAGAGTTTTTTGACTTCTATTCGGCACTTTGGCGCTTTGTCTTTGGGTCATACTGAAAACACCATGTTTCATCACCCGTAACAATTGATTTCAGGAAGTTTGAATTATTTTCATAGGCAGAAATGATGTCCCTGCAATGCGCAATTCACACTGATTTCTGCTCGCTCGTTAAAGTGTGTGGAACAAATTTAGTACAGACTTTAGTTTTACCATAAATCTTCATGCAGAATGGTTCGAATCGTTTCTTTGTTGATGTGTAAAACCTCTGCCATCATTGTTTTCAACAAATTCTCGCACTTTTTCTATACTTTCTGGTGTCTTTGAAGAACTTGGTCGTCCAGTATGCTTATCATCTTCTAGCGTATTTCTTCCATCCTAAAAACGTTTGTGCCAAATGAAAACATTTTATTTACTCAAACATAACGTACCATAAACTTGCTTCATCAAAATATATGTTTCCGATGCACTTCTACCAAGTTTTGCATTAAATTTAATGACCGCTCCCTGTTCCATCTCAGAATTCCGACGAACAAAAAATTTTACTTTTCAAAAATCGCCTGTATGTTTTTAAAGAGTTAACCAAAATGGCTGAAACAAAGCCACGCGCTAGATAAGGCTTCGAATATATATACGCATGCGCAATTTCATAACTGGTGTCGCGTTCAGCGGCGCAGCGCCCAGGCTCTATTTTGCCCAGACGCCCGAAGTCTCTTATTCTGGTCCCGGGGAGGAAAAAAACCGTGGAATCTCAAAGGTAGAGAAGAGCGATTCCCAAGAAGTCAAATCTACGGAAGTGTCTAAGGCAGGTATCAACCAAGGCGTAGACCTCTCGAGGGCGGGCCGAGAAACCACACGACTCTAACCAGTCAACATAATAGTTTATTTTTTGTCACGAATATATATACACATAAATATTTACATATGACAAATATGTTTCTTATAATGGATTAAATTTACATATATTTAGAAAAATATAAATCTATAAGAAAATTAACATTCTATTCCCAACATACTCCCACCTTGAGTTTTTTCTACAGAAACTCAACCAATAGTTGGGAAACGACCGTTCATTCCAGTTCTTTAGGATTGGGCTATCTTCGTAGGGTCTTTACTGGCTTCTCCTCGGGAGCCTCCCCGGCGTGGTTCCGACTGTATACTCCTCAAGGTACTCCCCAGATCGGCGGGTATCTCTAAATTGTAGAGCCGTTGAACCGGCCTAATCTGGACGCCCTTGCTGGTTCTCAACTTGGCGACCCTCACAGGTCCATCTCGGCCAGGGTAGACCTCCACAACTCTCGCCAAAGGCCAATTGACTCGCTTAGCATTATCTTGTCCAATCAACACCAGATCTCCCACCTTGATAGGTCTTGTCTTCGAGCGTCTTCTAGTCTCTTGCCTTAAGAATCCAAAATACTCCGTCCGGAATCTCTTCCGCAGATCTTCTCTTAACCTTTGTCTAAATCGGTATCTCTTCTGAAGACTAGCCCTTTCAATAGAGTCCAGATCTGGAACTCCTATTTCTTTGAGGTCGTGCAAGAACAAGGCAGGGGTTAATGGACGTGAATTCATCAAAGACTCTGTGTCACAGATAATGGTGTAAAGTTCCTCAAATTCCAAACGAGCTTGACCAAGAATCTTCCTAAGGAGTTGTTTCAGCAAACCAATCAATCTTTCCAGATCTTGTCTCCTACTTATTTTAGTTTTGACCCTCAACAATCCCAAAGAATCGCAGCATAACTTTAAATCCTTCAACCTCTTGTCCTCTGGTCCAGTGAAGGATTCCCGTTGGATAACTCTCACCAGCATCAGTTCCGCCCTTTTAATTTCATTCACAGTAAGATCACCTTTCACTCGCTGACCTATTGTTCCTCTCGCATTTGTTAAAAACCGGTTCATCCAGGCAGTTACTCTCAATATCTTGTAGTAGTTTGAAAAGCGATAGTAGTACTGATCTTTTTCCCTTTCAATACATGTTGATGTTAAAACAATCTTTCTCTTTTCCGAGTTCACAATATCTGGGTCAGGGTATATTTCCCTATGGGGCCAATCTCTTCTTGGTCTTCTCAACCAACTCGGGCCCTCCCACCACTTCGATCTCTCCAGAGAATCGGCTAAGCACCCCCGTGATGGTAAATCCGCTGGATTCAAACATCCTGGTACATGATACCAATCCTCTGTCTCACTGAGAGATCGGATCTCCATAACTCGATGCATTACAAAAGTCGCCCAGTTATCTTCCATTGCAATTTCTGGAACCTCTTGAGAACATTGAGCTTTACATCCTGAAGAATCAGGATCTTATGCCGAGGCATCGTCTTTAGGCTTAGAGGTATCGTCTGAAGGCCCAGAGGTATCGTCTGCAGGCCTACAGCAGTCATAGGACTCTGAACTCTTCCTTAGAGATCTCAAACCACTCAATATAATAGTCCTATGATCTACAGGATTCGCAATCCTTTCCGGTCTAGCACTTTCACCAGACTTTCTGGAGACTTGTCTCCCAAATTAAGACCTTTTCGCTGGAGTAGGCACTTGCCCCTTTGGAGTTACTGCAGCTCCAGAAACAGTTTCCTTCGATACAAGTCACATTCCATTGCTTGGAAGATATTTGCCAATTGAACCTTTTTCTATTGGCTCTCTCCTCACATAGGTGATCTGGACAGTGCAACCCTGCTTAGAAAGCGTTTCACCTTCTCCAACCATGCATCATCATTCAACCATTTACTTTTCTTCCGGATTTAGAGGCACGGGCACTCAACTAAAATCGTCTACAACGATTTCCCGCTCAAAACCATCAGTTGTCCATCTTTTTTTTTTCCAAAGAAATTTGAGGTAGTCCCAATCATTATCTCTGATGGCGATCATCTGGAAATATCTTTTCAGGTCGGCCACAACTCCGAACTTATTCCTCCGAAGCTTTATCCTTATCTCAGGGATTCTTTTCAGCAGACTGTGTATCCTCTTTATATATCGCTTCAACGAGAATCTGTTTCGTCCTCGATAGGAAGCGCCGTCTCTCGCTGGCCGTACAGGCGCAGCCCTGGAGTCACACCCACATACAGGGTGATCAGGCAAATAGTATCCCTTTACTTTAAATTCCGCATCTCCTATCTGTCCTGCTTCCATCAATTTACTCGATGCTGGAATTCTGACAACTCTTTCCTCAATATCATCAATGGACTCAGCCTCACCATCTGCAATCTCCACTTGATCCGCGCTTTCAGCTACCGCTTTAGAGTTGCTCACCGATTCACAAGCCTCAATTGCAGTTCCAGAATCCTCCACTTCATTATCCTTGGTTTCAGCTTCAGAATCCTTTACTCCGTCGCCCTTAGGCTAATCTTCAGAGTCTTGTACTCCATCGCCCTTAGGCTCATTTTCAGAGTCTTGTACTCCGTCTTCCTTAGGCTCATTACCTTGTTCTGCATATGGCCTTTCTGCCATCCTTAAATCGGTACCTTGTTTTACATAGAGCAGCTTCACTTCTTCGGTGTTCTTTGAATCCATTCCTTGTTCCACATCCAGCACTTTCTCTTTATCTGCTTCAACGGATTCTTTCTCAACTTCAGCCCTATTACTTTCTTCAACAGCAATCTGCTTGGATGGCTCCTTTACCATTTGCTCGGATGATACCACCATCTCAGCATCTTCCTTAATAGAAGCTGGATCAACTCCTTTCATCAGGGTAACTCCGACAACACTTGGCTTCTCACTCATCCCGATTTCCAAACTGCTCCCATCGCAGATCCTCATATCCATTGTCAATTTGGGTAACTTAACCATCCCAGTTAGAGTCGGTCGACCGATTTCTCCTGAATATTCCTTCTTCGTGGCAGTTGCAGTTTCCCTCTGCATTCCTTCCGCTACCACCAGACTTCTTTTCTTTAACAAATATTTCCACGCCACGGCCTTTTCCCGGTATTCCTCTACCATCTTTAGATCTTTGATGTCAATCAGCTTACCGATTTCTTCGTCTACCCGCCTCAGTTCTTCGTAGACATCCGAAAGCTGCCCCAGCAGTTCCTCGTGGTCACACTCCTTGTGCACGTCATATTCCTCTATTCTTTTCCCGTACTTGGATAAAGACGTGCGGAGTATGGTTCTCTTCTTCTTGAGTCTCTCTAGCGCTTCTTCTCTTTCCATCTTCTGATCCAAAAGGGTTCCAAATATAGGCACGGCTTTCTCCTCGCGTCCCGGCTGGGATGCCAAATGTCGCGTTCAGCGGCGCAGCGCCCAGGCTCTATTTTGCCCAGACGCCCGAAGTCTCTTATTCTGGTCCCGGGGAGGAAAAAAACCGTGGAATCTCAAAGGTAGAGAAGAGCGATTCCCAAGAAGTCAAATCTACGGAAGTGTCTAAGGCAGGTATCAACCAAGGCGTAGACCTCTCGAGGGCGGGCCGAGAAACCACACGACTCTAACCAGTCAACATAATAGTTTATTTTTTGTCACGAATATATATACACATAAATATTTACATATGACAAATATGTTTCTTATAATGGATTAAATTTACATATATTTAGAAAAATATAAATCTATAAGAAAATTAACATTCTATTCCCAACAACTGGCTCTGCTATTGGCCTTTATCTAGCGCGAGTCTTAAAAATTATTTGCCGCACTGTATATACACATTAATTACCAAAAAAAAAAAAAATCAATTTTATAGTTTTAAATGGTTTATATACATGATAAGGCACAATTTGGATTATATATATTAAAACTAAAAAGTAATAAGACCAAATATATTTTTAAAAACATGCTATGATATTTTTTCCCTCATTCAGTACTTTTGTCTGATGATGGTAACAACGCTGTTACAGAGATGTCATACACAATTTGGTCTTATTACCTTGTAGTTTATATATAAACTAGCCGAATGACCCGGGCAACGCCCGTGTTTTACCCGATTGAATGTTTTGATTCAAATACTATTTGTTACAATTTTAAATTGGCGCCTTAAATAAATGCATATTTTAGTTAATAACTATAGCCTATGTGCTTTATCTGTCTATGTACTGTTGGCTTCCGTAGGCGTCTCTTACTGGGAAAAAGAAAGAGAGGATTCCATTTGGTTATTAACTAATATATGCATTTATTTAAGGAGCGACCCGCTCCAACACAATAGTTACAAAAACGAAAAAGCGAGTGGGAGGGGGGGGGGGGGGGCAAAGGTGGCGTAATCGTAGCCAACCAATAGGAGAGCGCCATTCCAAAAAAAAAGCAAACAGTGACAGAGATGAAAACTGAAGAATTAAGAGATGAAGAACGCATGACGCTCGTAACTGTATATTGGATGATTGCTTCTGCCTGACTCAAAGCCACAGTTAACTGATCATAATGGAAAGGGTCAATGATTTGGTTAAAAGGAGGGGGGGGGGGGACAACCTGTAAAGATAAAGAAAGAAAGAAACAAGGGTGTGCCCACCTTGAGGACGGCGAAGGTGGGAGCAGTGTTGAGCAGGGAGACCCTGACCCGCTGCCAGTTGAGAAGGTAGAGGTCCACCTCTGTGGGCTGCTCCTGGACATTGAGGGATTCCTGCTGGGCTCGCAGGAAGAACCCGTTGAAGATCTCCCCTGTAGCTATGTGGACATCCTGGCTCACTGGGCCACACACGGCTGGTTAGTTAGGTCTGGTGGACACCAATTCTAGCATTTTTGTTGCTCTTTTTTGTAATTTGGCTTCATCTACACTCATGGAATTATGGAAGTTGTACCTTTTAGCATGTACAGTAGAACATACTCCATGAGAGGACAAGCTCACGCTCTATAAAGGACAGTTTTCATTTGCAAAATTACCATTTTTACTATTTAGCAACTCTCCCGTAAGTGGGCATCTCTTGTTAAAGGACACTTTGGCTCTACAATTAGGCGTTGTTTACAGGGAAGTTCTACTGTATATGTATTTATTAAACCTCCATAAGGTAAAATATACACACACCTAAGATATATTCTAAAAAATCCTACTTGATAAACCTGGCGTAATTACAACAAGATATAATTGACTTATTTGGAACCTGTTGTCTTTGCTTGTGTTGTAGGAATTGCATTCTTCTATTATATAACTGGGGTTTGGAAGTTGACACAGTTGGCCAGATGGAAATCTGGTCACCTGCGCCTTCTAGTCTATAAAGAGGGAGCCAAAAGCTTCCCCTTGTGCACTAGGTGCAAAACCGAAGAGGCCACTCCCCAACATATACTAAACTAGCCGAATGACCCGGGCAACGCCCGTGTTTTAATTTAGACACGTGGACCTGTTGGATCATTAACGCCCGTGTTTTACCCGATTGAATGTTTTTATTCAAATACTATTTGTTACAATTATAAATTGGCACCTTAAATAAATGCATATATTAGTTAATAACTATAGCCTATGTGCTTTATCTGTCTATGTACTGTTGGCTTCCGTAGGCGTCTCTTACTGGGAAAAAGAAAGAGAGGATTCCATTTAGTTATTAACTAATATATGCATTTATTTAAGGAGCGACCCGCTCCAACTCAATAGTTACAAAAACCAAAAACAAGTGGGGGGGGGGGGGCAAAGTGTCTCGCGCAGTGGTGGCGCCATCGTAGCGAACCAATAGGAGAGTGCCATTCAAAAAAAAAGCAAACGGTGACAGAGATGAAGAACGCATGACGCTCGTAACTGTATATAGAATTGTATTGGAAAAGACAAAGGATCCCTGTACAGAGAAACAAGAAGAGTTCTTGAACTTCTTTATGAGCACGACCTCCAAGATCTTGTCTTATAACTAATAAAAGGATAAGTAAAAAAAAATATCTGGGGGTCAAGAAAATCATCTTCAAATTGAATGGGAAAACAAGAAGAGAATCTGGTAGAGCTATCTAAGAGATAGGTGTGGGGGGCTATCGTAGTACCGCTTTGTTTACTTTTGCTGTCCTACATTTCCATGTGGTAATACCATGGGTATACTAGGATGTGACTGGGCAGAGAAACCGTGGTTTCATCTCTTCTCTCATTGGAATTTTTACTGTACTGAAACTTCTTGATAAAAACACACAAGGATTTTTGTGATAATAAATTACTTAAAGCAGGATATAATAGCTGTTAGCTAAAAACAAATGAAGATAAAAGTGATGACACCATACACTTTCATTTTAGATAATATTTTGTTTTAACGTCAACTTTTGATATGGTTAAAGATAAGATGCTTTGTAAAACCTACTGCCAAATTCCTATTACTGTGGCATATATACAGGCCTGTCTGCTGCCAATTACAGGACAGAAATGGCTCAGCCTTTTGTTTGGGTTTCAAAGGAAATGTGTAAATGAGTTTAAAATCAGAAAAATTTGCATATTACACAACACACAAGCAGGAAACTATGCCAGTGACTCTTTCCAGATAGACATAGCATCATGAAGAAGTTTCAACCAGATGGGGGGCAAATATTATAGAAAGATATGTGGAACAAACACCCACACATCCACAAACATTCCTTCTTTATTTCTATATATAGTAGTTGGTTTTTCTTTATTTATCAAGAAAATGGGTTAGCCAAATATCACGGAACAAGTTAAATCAACGTTTAGTTGATTTTTGTTGCACTAGATGGCGCTCTGTCATCTAAAAAGCTCATGTGAGCAGTCAGGATATGCATTTTTTTGTTTTCAATATAATAATGTAAAACGACATATAAAAATTATCCCGCATGAGTTTCTTTTCAAATAAAAAATCAAAATTTATTTAAAGGAGAAATAACGATTATTTCTAACCTTAAAGATGAGGTATGAAAGGATGAATTGTGAAGAGTAATGATAATCCTTTCATACCTCATCTTTAAGGTTAGAAATAATCGTTATTTCTCCTTTAAATAACTTTTGATTTTTCATTGAAAAGAAACTCATGCGGGATAATTTTTATATGTCGTTTTACAATCACAAGCCGCATTATATTATATTGTATAATAATATTAAGTAAAAGACATCTGATTGTGCAACTAAAAGTTGCTGATGGCTTGCACCATCTGTCATAATAAATATCAACTAATAATTTATTTTTAATTATTCCAGAATTGGCTGAATATCCTTTCTTGATTAATCAAGAAAAGTTAACCATGTACATGTTTCAGGCAGTTGGCCCTTATCAGTGTGGTGCAAGCTGTACCTCAACCTTCAGTTGCACGATCAGATGCTTTTTCTTAATTTATCCATCTGATCCCTGTACAATTACATTTGCATATGTGTGTTTGTGCCTTAATGGAGATCCTAATTTATTGAGGTAATTTACTGGAGGTTTTCTTGAGAGAATTTTCATGGGCAACTGGGTTAGGTTTTAAATCAAGAAAGATTTTAATTAAAAAAAAAAAACCTCTAAGGTATGTAGTGGCAATCTCTGTGGTTGGAGGTTAAAGACCACAATATTGATTTAGTCATTTAGGAGTGTTTCCCACTGTGAGCCCAGTGTAACTTCCAACCTGTAACCCTAAACCACATGCATCAACTGCATTGCTTCATCCAGCTCTACTCACTCCCAACAAAAAGCTCCACAGATTTGACACCTTAAGAGTCAATACTTTAGTGGAGAAAACAAGAAAATTATTTTTAACAAAATCAATAAGAAATCCAGAGGGCCAGGTCTCTTCTAACTATTCTCTATTTCTCAAGTTTTCGGCCCCAATATGTCTTTCAACATTGCCCCGAAAGCTTGAGAAATAAAGAATAGATAAAAGAGACCTGCCCCTGGATTGCTTATATAGAAAAGTCACTTTTTTTTTCACAGATTTTATTAAAAATACAAAATGCATATCCTGACCAGGAGCACATGTGCTTTTTCAGAAGGTAGAGCGCCATCTGGTGGAACAGAAATCAACTATTCATTGATTTAACCAGTTCCCTGATATTTGGCCAACCCAATTTCTTGATAAATCAAGAAAAGCCATCCACGAATTTAATTATTCATGAAATTTTTCAGCATAGACAACAGGCAAAGGTACTGTTATGTATATAATTCCTGGATTGTATATGTTCTTTTTTTTTTTTTGCACACACTGATTAGAATTTTCTTACATCTTCATCCCTGCCTTCACAATTTAACAAAATCAAAAAGCAATCCAGGGCCAGGGGTCTCTTTTAATTATTCTCTATTTATCAAGCTTTTGGGCCATTATGCCCTTGAACAGGAGTTGACTGTTAGATATTGCATGATGCATGTTTTAGTTAGCTGATGAAAAAGGGCTTGCTCAAAAGATTCCTTTAATCAAAAAAATAAAAAGAGTTGCAGCATCTTAAGCTTTTTGTAACAGCATCAACTGTTAGGTTAATGGGAGAAGAAACAGAATTTAAAAATGATAGTTAATGGCTCCCCATTCTTGTGCAAGTCCAACCTTACCTGTGAGTCCGAGAAGTAGCTACACAAAGCTTGGGTGCCTTTCAAGTGTAAAAATCAAACTGCTTCTTACATATGTGTGTAGTATAATGTACCATTGGCTGGATGGACGGACTCACCAAGCTGGATGTATTTCTCCAGCTGGGAACGTCGCTCCTCTGTCTGAGCTGGAGTGAGGGAGAGCAACTTCTTGGGTGGGAAGGTGGGCAGGCTGGCCTGGCCGTACTCCTTCTTCAGCTGGGCACAGCACCATGTGTCACGGCTCATATATGATAGCACTACTGATGATGAACTCAACACAAATAACGAAGGCCTCAGCACAACTAAAACTAAAAGTTAATCATAATAAAGAAATATGTCGCATAAGAATTATTATTATTTTCACATTAATCTCTATTACTATGTTATATACAAGATACAACTGTGTGTTGATATTTAGGTTCTCTGAATGTGTTGGCTGGTGTGTTTTACTCTGGAGAATATTTTACTAGTTCAGTAGAACCTACTCC
>CP092878.1:31547550-31576962 GCA_030710605.1 Cordylochernes scorpioides
TTGCGACGATGATAACAAGTTTTTTATCTATAAGTTTTATTATCACTAAGTTTATTATCTTAAACAGGGGGTCTCCAAACTACGGCCTGAGGGCCACATCCGGCCCGCAGACAGATTTTGTCCGGCCCGCGGAGACATACTTGAAAACTCCTTTTAGAGAACAAATATTTTTTATAGCAAATAAAATGTTTGTGATAAGTTGGATAAAGAAACACAGAATGGTAATGAGTAAAGACATGTATAATTATGCAGTAAATTTAACTTCAGCATATAATAACTAACAAATTATTGAAATGAATCCAACTTACATTTTATACATTGTAAGTAATGAACAACACATACCTTATAACATGACATATGAAATGCTAATGAGATGTATGTAATTGAGATTTTCCACCGACAATAGTTTGTAGTTGTGGACTAATTTTACTTGTACCAATTATTAAAAGAGATTTAAGATGCTCGTCAGTTAATTTAGATCTGTATACATTTTTTGTGTACTTCATTTTGGAGAAGGTTTTCTCACACAAATAAGTAGTACCAAAAACAGAAAACAGCCCACGAGCAAATTTATGCAAATTATCAAATTGTGTCAGTGGAAGACTCTTATAAAATTCCAACAAAGATGAGTTTTCATATTTGTTCTTAATTATATCACTGCACTGAAGATCAATCATTTCCATTTGAAGTTCCAGGGCTAGGGTTTCAATGTCAGCATCAAAAGGATTCTGAAAAATCTTAATTTGATTCGCAATGGCATCAAAGTCCGAGAAACGAGTATCAAAATTTATCTTCAAAGCACTCAAAGTTTCGATTGCAAAATCGATAGGAAACTCAGTCTCAGTAGTGTGGCTGAATATTTCACATGTTTTAAAATGTGAAAAACATTTACTTCGTAGTTGTGATTGAAACAGTATCAATTTCATCCGGAATGACTTGATATTAGTGTATAAATCAGGAAGATGCTGGTTTTCCTCCTTGCAATCTCAAATTCAGTTCGTTCACATGTTTTGTCAAATCAACATAGGATGCTAACTTCCATAGCCATGCGTTGTTTTTGTAATTCAGTAAGAGGGGCGGTGCTTTTCATTCAAAAAAATTTCGATCACTGCTCGAAGTTCAAAAAAGCGCTGAAGGACTTTCCACAACTAAGCCAGCGTACGGCAGTATGATAAGGTAAGTCTGTTTCTCCAATCTCTGCAATAAATTGTCGGAATTGTCGGTGATTCAGCCCAAAAGATCTGATGAAATTAACAGTTGATATGACTGGTTTCAGAACGTCAGACATATCCAAACATTTTCCGCACAAAGAATGTTGATGAATGATACAATGTAAGACTATTGGTTTTGAGCCGCCGTCATTTTCTACAGCCTTTGACACAAGAGCGACCACTCCTTTATCTTTCCCACTCATGTTTTTGCCTCCATCAGTTGTAATACATTTCAAGTTTTTCCATCGAAGGTTCTTTTTATTAATGGCCATTTCAACTCCTTTAAAAATATCGGTACCAGTAGTTGTGCCATGAATACTATACATAGCAAGAAGTTCTTCGTGCACTTCATAGCTTTTATCTACTCCTCTAATATAAATCAACACCTGAGCAGTATCTGACACATCCGTTGACTCATCCAAGGCCAAAGAAAACCACTCAACATGTCCATTTTTGTCGAACAGTTGAGAGGATATATTTTCAGCGATGTTTTCTACCCTTCGAGCCACAGTGTTTGCTGACATACTGACAGTTTTTAATAAATTTACCTTTTCAGGGCACATTTCTTCGACTACTGCAATTATGCATTCCTTGATCATTTCTCCATCGGTGAATGGTTTTCCACGTTTTGCAATTTCAAGAGCCACACGAAAGCTGGCACGAGTTGCCGCCTCTTGTTCAGTTTTGACTTTTGTAAATAAAGATTGCTGCGATTTCAATCCGCGCTTCAAAGCTTCGAATTTTTCTGTCCGCACAATTCCTGTATATTTTGAGTAATTTTGAGAATGTTTTGTTTCATAATGACGTTTCATGTTATATTTTTTGAGAACGGCTATGCTTTCATTGCAAATCAAACATAGCGCCTTGTTACTGGACTCAATTACGAAATACTGAATGTTCCACTGATCTTTGAATTTTCTGCATTCACTATCAATTTTTCGCTTCTTTTCCATTCTGCTAAATCACACACAAAAGCAACAATTAATAATAACATTTAATAACAAATAAACATAACAATTAATACAGGAAAATTAATATGCAGTGTTGCCATCTTGGCCCTCGGAACTTACTGGAGTAATCAGTATGGCCCTAAGGCTGGAAAGACCCCATCAGTATGGCCCTAAGGCTGGAAAGTTTGGAGACCCCTGATCTTAAAGATTATTTATCAAAAGTAAGATTATCTCAGAATGACATGGCAATTTATTTGAGACAAGAATAATGATACAATTCCAAGGCGAAGATACTATTCCTTTAACTTCCAATTACCGAGGGAACCAATTAATATTGATTTTATTCAATTTATCGAGTATTTTTCAAGGGACGGGGAAAAATGTTTACTTAGATAAAACGATGATTTTGTAATGTAGAAAATTAGGAAAGACAAAATTCAGGATGACACGGCTTACAACCGGGGGGGGAAATGTTCACTTTATCGAGAGATTCAAATTTACGAGTTTCAAATTATCAAAATATATCTTTTTTTTATAAGTTTATAGAGAATTGTTTTAACAAATGTTCTATGTACAGATTTATGGTCTATGTACACAAGTATACAAGTATGTATACAAGTTATTTGCAAATTGCGTTGCAAATTTGCCCTTTCGCTCGCAAGCAGCGCCTCTAGCGGTGAAGATGGGAGGTAATATCAGCTGACCTAATGGACATGTAAAACGTGTTTTAACAGGACATAGAGAAAAATCTGGAAAAGATAATTTCGGATTTTTAGTCAAGAAAAATAAATTGACAGGTTCTGGGAAAAAAGTAGTTGTTTTTTATTCCGAAAATGATGATGACAATATTGCTGTATCATATTCGATTATCAGATACAAAATTATATCCGGAAAAATTCCAAAAAGCAGAGACCACGGTGAAGCCAGTTCATTTTTAGTATGCAGGAACAAAATTCTAACAGAAAAACATTCATTCAAGCAGAAGACACAAAGCCAGATCATCTCTTTATAAAAAATATCGCTTCTCAGACACAAAGTTTGGAGCGGGACGTTTCACAAGAATGACATCCACGGCGCCCATTTATAATTGTACTGAATAGTATTTGAATAAAATCATTTAATCGGGTAAAACCTGAGCGTTGCCCGGGGTCATTGGCTAGTAATTTAATAAAGAATAATTGAATATTTACATTTACAAAATGTAACTTTTATAACACACAAAGTTTAACACAGCGCCATCTAGGTGTGGCAATTGGAATTATTTAACCCTACAGTCTGATGTTCGTTGGCAAAAAAAACTTCTACAGTTAAAATATGTATGAATATATTTGTGGCCCCTCTCCCTTTAAATATATATTACACACAATATATATATAATCAATTTATTACTCTATTAAATCCAAAAGACAAAAAACCTCTCGCAATCAGTATCTTTTATTATTACAAATAACAGACGCTAGCTTTCGAACAATTAGTTCTTCAACGGGCGTTCTTACAAAAGCTAGCGCCCATTGAAGAACTAATTGTTCGAAAGCTAGCGTCTGTTATTTGTAATAATAAAAGATGCTGATTGCGAGAGGTTTTTGTCTTTTGGATTTAATTTTATGCGCAAGTTCTTTGATCTTATTACTCTATTAAAAACTTAAAGAGGTGATAAAGAAATGAGCTACAGCTAGATAAAAATAAAACAAAAGTCAACCTGAATACCATGGTTTCTGGCTATGGCCTTCATCAGTATTTGGGCGTCTTCGAATTATAACTTCCTAAGAAAGGAGTTATAGAATCGGTCGAATTTCCGAAATGGTGTTTAAGCTGGTAAAGTGGAAGGACCGATTTTCAGGCTAGAATACAAAATAAAGTTGCGTAAAAATGATAGTGATGTACTAAAGAAGGCATCTCTCCATTTTAATATGCTTAAAACAATGCATTATCTTTATAATCCCAGTGTCCATCACCACCTTTATGTTTTGCTGGGGTGATAAACACAATGCATTGCCTTTAATGAATTTTTAAAGGGATAGGAACCTCTTTTGATACTTGAACACCTTCTCTTCCCACAATTTTTGTTATATAAATGTGGCGACCACACTTTGCTTCTGCGAGTGCGAACTGGGACAAAGCTTCACTCCACGCCATGGTCGAAGGGCGCAAGAACGCATCCTGCCAATGGACGCCAACAGCACTCCAGGCTTTCGACCAGTGCAAACTTCAACTAGCCAACGCTGCACTCTTGCACCATCCTTTTCCAGAAGCGCCTCTCTGCCTTATGGTAGATGCCTCGGATTTTGCTGTGAACGCCACGCTTCACCAGCAGGTTGGCACCAATTTCCAACCAATAGCGTTTTTCTCAAGTAAACTAGACGCTGCACAAAGAAAATACAGCGCATACGACAGAGAACTCCTGGCGGTATACTTGGCTATAAAGCATTTCAGGCATTTATTGGAAGGGCGACAATTTCCGGTCTATACTGACCACAAACCTCTCACATACGCCTTCCAACAAAATCTGGACAAAGCCTCACCGTGCCAATGTTGACACTTCGATTTCATCAGGCAATTCACACCAGACATCCGCCACATCGCGGGCTGTGAAAATGTACCTGCAGATTTCCTGTCACGTGTGGAACCCATCTCCCATCACCAACCTTATGATCCGAAATCCCTCGCCGAAGCGCAAGCAGTAGACCAGGAGCTACAAGCTCTCTTGACATCGGAAAACCGCAGCTCATTACAACTGGAAAAAGTACAAATCCCAGAGGCGAACTGTAGTGTATTTGCATATTAATTATGGATATGCAAATGTCCTGTTTTGCATAATGCTTTTCAAATAATTTTGTATATGAATAGCGACAGTTTTTAGCTACCAGTAGTCAGTCAATTTATGTAATAAAAGAGATTACTGGAGTCTGTTTTTGCCTCAGCCTCGACACCTCACTCTTGGCTACCTCCCAACCTATGAGGATAGAATAATTCTGGCGACGAGAAAATCTACGGGAAGCTACGGTAATGACTAGGTAGTGACTACGAGGTTTGCAACGATTGGTACGTGTCTACGGGAGCGACCACGAGGTTTTAAGGATTGCGGACTTAGACTGACTCAAAGCATCAAACTGAGGAAAGATGGCAACTAATCAAACTGTAGCGTTCAGAGTCTTCGATTCGAAGGAAGATAATTTTGAAATCTTCGTACAGCGATTTGAAGCGGCGTGCGAAGCTAATGAAACAAGTGACCAAAAAAAGGTCGTAATCTTGTTAAGTTTATTGAACTCTGAACTCCTTAAACTGGGAAATGATTTGTTCTACCCTGAAAAAATTAAAGCGCAGTCTTATGAAGTAATAGTTAAAAAAATAAGACAACATTTAGCGCCTAAGCCAAAAGTGATACCTCAGCGATGCTTGTTCTTGAAAAGGGTGCAAAAAGAAACTGAAACTGTTTCTGAGTATCTAAGAGAACTGAAGCACCTGGCCACAAAATGTGAATTTGGAAGTATGCTGGAGATGATGTTACGGGATAGATTCATAGCAGGCTTGTCATCCGAAGCCCTCCAGAAAAGACTTTTGCAGGAAGATGATGATGTAAAGCTGGATACAGTATTTGCCATTGCAGTCTCGTACGAGTTAGCCGAGAAGAATGCTAGTGAACTGCATGGAAATTGCATAGGCAAAGTGACCTCGCATTCTGAAAGAAATAGAAGGGAGAGGCACACCCCTGTACAGAAATATAGCCCTATGGCAGGAGTGAAAAGGTGTTAGTGTTACCGGTGCGGCGAAAGGAATTCCCACCTAGCACCAGCATGTCCACACAAGTCAAAGGCTTGTTATAAGTGCAAAAAGATTGGGCATCTAAGTGAAATATGCAAAGCGGCAAATTATGCACAGAAAAATAGATATGTGCAAGAACAGATACTGTCCCTCAAGGGCGAAACAGAGGCTAAAGTTATGCTCACTTTAGACTGAAATGTATTAAAGTGTGTGTAGTGGATACTGGAAGTCCGGTAACATTGATGCCGAAAAACCATCTTCAAGAAGTTCTGGAAAGTAAAATTATTTCCTACTTCGAAGAATTTAAAAACCTTGTGCAATAATCCTATCAAGATAGTAGGAGAAAGGGAGTTTTTGTTGGAGAAGCCGGAAAGAAACTTAGATTAATAGTGGTGGATGAAGGTTTCCCAGAGGTTTTACTGGGAAGGGAATGGCTAAGATTCTTGAATATTGACTACTGTAGGTTACTAAATGTGATAAAATCATTGAAAAATCTTGCATGAAGTCATTAATTGAAAAATATTCAATTCTATTCAATAATGAACTGGGTTGCTTAAAAGATGTAAAATTATATATTTGCATTAAGAAGGACGCAGCACCAGTGTTTTGTAAGGCTCGAAGTTTGCCTTTTGCTATGAAAAAAAAAAGGTAGAGGATGAATTGGAGGATATGGTAGATAAAGGAATTTTAGAGCCTCTTGATTACGCCGACTGGGCAGTACCCATAGTGCCAGTTTTGAAGAAAGATGGCGCGCGCAGAATTAGAATTTGTGGAGATTTTAGGAGTATGGCAAATAAGGTAATTATATTGGATAAATACCCATTGCCTACGATAGATGGGATTTTTTGGGAATTACGGGTAGTACAGTTTCTCAACTCTGGACCTTTCAATAGCCTATCTTCAGGTAGAGCTAGCAGACGCCAAAGGAGTAGTAAATATAAATACTACGAAGGGATTGTTTGCATATAAAAGACTCCCTTATGGTGTGGCTGTAGCACTGAATAAATTCCAGAGGTTGATGGACAACATTTTTGCTGACATACCAGGAGTGGCTTGTTATATTGACGACATTTTGGTGTCAGGTAGAGATGCAAATGAGCATAAAGTCAAGTTGGAGCTGGTATTTAAAAGATTAGAGGACAAAGGCTTGAAATTGAATAAAAATAATTGCAGGTTCGCTGTTGATATTCGGTTGAATACTTGGGTTTTCGAATCGATAAGAACGGCCTGCATCCATTGATCAACAAGATACAAGCAGTCTCTAATGCTCCTGAGCCTAAGAACATTGGCCAGTTACGATCATTTATCAGAATGTTGATTACTACGCCAGATTTATAAAGAATATCTCTCATATTTTAACTCCTTTTTACAAGTTGTTGAAGAAAAATGTTTTAATGTCCGTTCATACTGAGAGCCAAACAACAACTGACTCACCCGTGCAGCCGAGGTCACGCTCCGCTGCGTCACGTGGGGAAACATAGGTAGATGTTTTCTTACATCTTCTCAGCACATCCCCCTTTTTAAGACTTGAAATATATACATACATTACAAACTTTAAATGCATAATATAATTAATAATGAAGGCGATCCACAGGTTTAACAATTCGTCCACTCCGGGTTCTTATCTGGCCGTCTTCTGAGTCGTTAGAGGGATAATCCACAACTGGGGTCTTTTCATTTTCAACCAGTTCCTCCCCCGAAAAGGTCGGCGTCGATGGGTCGGCTGGATATTGCACTGTAACTCCTTTTCGTAGATGGAACCTGTTTCGACGTAAAGTCCCAACTGGAGTATCAACCATATACGACCTTGGTGTCGATGCTTTCTTCTTTACAATCCCCCAGGTTCGCATATCTGTAATCCAAACAGTGTCACCTTCGGATAGCTCCTCCATGTCCGTAGCTCCGCAGCGTCGATCATATCTGGATTTCATATCCTTTCTCCTTCTCCCCTCCTTTCTTTTCAGGGTCTGAGAGTCCACCAACTTTGGATTAAGATTCTCTGGTGCAATTGGCAAGGTCGTTCGGAGTTTACGTCCCATGAGAAGCTCAGCAGGGCTGTAACCGTTCTCCAAAGGGGTCGATCGATACTCCAGGAGTCCAAGCGATGGGTCTTGATTTTTCTTGAGGATCAACTTAGCAATTTTCACACCTGCTTCTGCCATCCCATTGCTCTGCGGGAATCGAGGACTTGAAGTGACATGTGTGAATCCGTACTGCCTTGCGAAATTTGCAAATTCACGAGCAGCTCCAAATTGCGTCCCATTATCGCTTACAACAGTTTCTGGTATTCCATGTCGGGCAAATATGGATTTGCAACTACGCACCACCACATTGGCTGTGAGCCGATCCAGTTGAACCACTTCAGGAAATCGAGAATAATAGTCAATGACGACTAGATACCACTTATTCTCGAACTTGAACAAATCCATTCCAATCTTCTGCCACGGTCGTGAAGGAAAGTTCGTTGGTATCAAAGGTTCATGTTTTGAGACGGCTTCCTGGATACAGACACTGCACTTTCTGACCGTTTCCGCGATCTCCTCCGAAATTCCAGGCCACCATACCGTCTCACGTGCGCGAAGTCTTGTTTTTGTAATCCCGAAGTGCCCAGCGTGCAACTTCTCTAGGATCTCCAGTTTCATACTTGCTGGAATAACAAGACGACAGCTACGCATCAGTAGTCCATTTTGAACGCCGAGTTCATCCTTGACATGCCAATAAGAGAGCAGAGCCTGTGACATTTTCTTCTTATCTGGCCAGCCTTTCTCAAGGTAGTTGACTACTGCTTTCAGGGTCGTATCTTCTTGTTGAGCTTCAAAAATCTTCGTCAACACCTCGTCTTTGTCGGTTACACTCGAGAGAACTGCATTTATATGCGCTGAGGTTTGCCGTTCGTTTTCACCTCCCTCGGTTGTAAGAAGTGGTTGTCTGGATAATGCATCGGCGTCGAGCAGCTCCTTTCCAGGGATGTCCAATCTTGTCTTGAGCTTTTCCATCAAAGGTACTGGTACCCGTCGAGGAGTATGCACAGCATCTGGTTTTGCTCCAGGTTTCAATTTGATTTCGTAAGGGTTTCCGATCTGTCCCAGTCCTTCAAATACTTCAGGGAAAATCCTTGATCGGGTTAATTTTCGTCGCAACCACTTCAATCCGCCTCGCCAGGTTCAAGAGCTCACATGCCCGGCGACTCAGAAGAGGTTCACTCAAACGACGAATGACATAAATCTTCTCCTTGATTTCATAAATGCCATTTCGCAGCGTTGATATAAACATACCCACAGTCTGAAGTTCGGAGAATTCAGCAGCTCTAAGGTTGATATCACTTTCCACTAGTCGTTGCTGTCCCATTATCTTCTTGAAGAGACACAGAGGAACACATGTAACATCCGCCTGGGAGTCGAGCTTGAACTTCACCTTTTTCCCGTTCACTTGGATTTCTGCTGTCCATCGCCTCCTGCACTCGCCTTCATCATCATCGAGATTAGATGAATCCTCCGTAGCTGAGACCTCCAGGAGAAAACCAATTTCTTCATCAAGTTCAGAAACAGCTTTGACTTCCGCAGTCTTCGCCTGCTTATCTGGGCAGCAATTTGCAAAATGGCCTGTTTTTGAACACAGGTTACATTTTTGTCCTTCAGCACGGCAAGCCTGTCCTTCCCTGTGGGTGAAACCTCCGCATTTTGGACATCGTGATCTTGTTTTGGCTGACTTTTCCTTCTTCCTCGAAGGTTGCTGTTGTTGTTTCGGTGATTGTTTCTTCGAGTTGAACTTCACCTGATTGACCTTTTGGCTTGTTGAGGGACGCTGCAGGTCGACTTGCTGCTGTCGAACTGCTTCCTGCTGTCGAACCATTTTCACCGCCTTTCCCAAAGTCAGTTCACTGTCCAACTGCATTCGTTCAGATAAAGCTTTGTCCCTCACTCCAACCACTATTCGGTCACGGATCAACTGCTCATGAAGACCCTCAAATTCGCAACTATCAGCCAATTTGTACAATGAAGTGATGAATTCGTCCACTGGCTCCCGATCCTCTTGGATTCTTGAATTAAATTTCGCACGTTCGTAGATAATATTCTTTCTGAAACAGAAGTGGCTGTCGAACGCCTTGAGGACGGAATCAATTTTCGTTGCCTCTTCCTTCTTTTCGAACTTGAAAGTCCTGAATATATCATCCGCGCGGTCACCCATCAAGTACATGAACAAATCGATCTTGTCCGCCTCCTCTTTCTTCTTCATTCCACTGACCACGAGGTATCGTTCGAATCTCTTCCTCCATTTGGGCCATTCGTTGGGAGTCGAGAAGTCGAAAGTTTCTGGAGGTTGAATCTGAGCCATGTTGAATTATCTTCCAAGGTACGCAAAAATCGATATTTTGCAATATACGGGTTCGTATTTTATCCAGCTATCGCTGCCACCATGTTTTAATGTCCATTCATACAGCGAGCAAAACAACAACTGACTCACCCGTGCAGCCGAGGTCACGCTCCGCTGCGTCACGTGGGGAAACAAAGGTAGATGTTTTCTTACATCTTCTCAGCACAAAAAATACTCATTGGATATTGTTCAATAGATGCAAATCATTATTGACAAATGAGTCAGTGTTGGCACACTATGATCCAACGAAGGAAATGGTACTGGCATGCGATACCTCAAGCTATGGACTTGGTGTGGTACTTAATCACAGAGACAAAAATAAGCAGGAGAATCCAATAGCGTTTGCGTCGCGAACACTTACAGATGCTGAAAAAAATTATTCCCAGCTTGAGAATAGAAGCCTTAAGTATTGTTTATGGCTGTGAAAAATTCAGGCAATACCTTCTAGGACGCTCGTTTGTGTTGGTGACGGATAACAGGCCGCTGATGCACTTGTTCTCACCTCACAAACCGATTCCAGTATGTGCAGCGTCAAGGATAAAGCGTTGGTCGTTAAAGCTGGGTGGTTTTCATTACTCAGTTGAATTTCGGAAGACTGACGACCACGGAAATGCAGATGCTTTATCAAGGTTGCCATTAAAAGCAGTTGAGAGAGAGTCTATTGATGAGGATCAAGTCTTGCTTCTGAGAAAAATGAATGAAGTGCCTTTTTCATTCCGGGATGTAGCTTTTGAAACTAGAAGAGACAAGATCCTCTCAATTGTTTTGAGGAATGTCCGGGAAGACAATTGGCAAATACCAAAAATCTCGAAAGAAAATCCGTTGTTCCCTTTCTACAAAATTAGGAATGAGCTAAGTGTGGATTTTGGCTGCTTACAGTGGAGGGAACGGATAGTAATTCCCCCAAGTTGAGATCACAGATTCTGAGAGACCTCCATGAGATGCATTTTGGAATAGTAAAAATGAAAATTATCGCACGGAGATATTTTTGGTGGCTGGAATAGATGGGAACATCGAAGATATGGCCCGGGTATGTACCATCTGTCAGGAATCTGCAAATATGCCTCCCTCCACGATTTCAGAATGGACTTGGCCCGAAAAACCCTGACATCACCTACATATGGATTTGGCCGGCCCCTTTATGGGTAGAATGTTTTTGGTCATAGTGGACGCCTATACAAAATGGTTGGAGATTTTCATCCTGAAAGAAATAACCAGCAAAACCATTATTTACCATCTTAGGCAAGTGTTTGCAAGGTTCGGACTGCCGGAATTATTGGTAACGGATAATGGGCGACAGTTTGTCTCAAAGGAATTTGAGGAATTCACCAAGATGAACGGAATTAGGCATACAAAAACAAGCCCATACAATCCAAGCACAAATGGATTAGCTGAGCGCTATGTGCGAGAGTTCAAGACCTCACTAAGGAAGAACGGTGGAAAGGATGGCCTTGAGACAAACTTGGAGAGATTTCTATTTGCTCAGAGAGCATTTCCACAGACAGTGATGAAGGAATCGCCGGCGGAACTATTGATGAAAAGGCGTTTGAAAACAAGGTTTTCAAATCTAATGCCTAAAATGGAATTTAAAGGAGAGGTGTTTCATGATGCCCTAAAAAAGCAAGAGAATTTCAACATAGGCTTCGATGTTTATTTCCGGAATTATGCTGCTGGACCAAAGTGGAAGCTGGGCACAATACTAAAACTCCTTAGTTGCCGCCACTACCTAATAGGGTATGAGGACCAAACTTTAAAGAGGCATATAAACCAGTTGCGCCCTGTAAAGGAAAAACCAGAGGCTACAACCTGAAAAATCCGAGGCTAGTACTTCCAAGTACATCTACGGAAACCTTGGAAAACCATCCTGAGATGAAGCCCTCTCAAGTTGGCCTGGAGATCCCTGAGAGGAAACTGCCAGATATGGAATTGGCAGAGAAGCCGAAACCGACAGGACAGGACTTGGTACCAGTTGAAGACAACCAGAGTCCTGTTGCTGCTTCTGGAGAAAAGGTCCCGAGCCGGAGCCCTAGACCCCAGCGAGAGAAGCCGCGGTCAACAAGACAGGACTTGGCACCAGTTGGAGCCAACCAGAATCCTGTTGCTGCTTCTGGAGAAAAAGTCCCGAGTCGGAGCCCCAGACCCCAGCGATCCAGGAGACCGCCTGACAGACTCCAATATTATTAGGAGGGGAGGGTGTAGTGTATTTGCATATTAATTATTGAATATGCAAATGTCCTGTTTTGCATAATGCTTTTCATATAATTTTGTATATAAATAGCGACAGTTTTTAGCTACCAGTAGTCAGTCAATTTATGTAATAAAAGAGATTACTGGAGTCCGTTTTTTGCCTCAGCCTCGACACCTCACTCTTGGCTGCCTCCCAACCTATAAGGATAGAACACGAACATTTCCCTGTACTGTGACGTTTCCACAGCAAAACCCAGACCATTCGTACCCGCATCCTGTAGCCGCATAATTTTTTATGCACACCACAACTTGTCTCACCTGGAGTACGAGCTACTACAAGGATGGTCACCGCCCATTACGTCTGGCCGGTCGTCAAGAAGGATTGCGCACTTTGGACTCGCGCCTGCCACCGCTGCCAAGTCTCCAAAACCACTAGACACACAAGAACGCCCCTTCAGTCGTTTAGTCCCCCAGACGGAAGATTCAGTCATGTTCACATTGACCTGGTCGGACCATTACCACCGAGTGAAAACTAGGTACATATTCACCTGCGTCGACCGATTCACTAGGTGGCCGAAGCCCTACCCATACAGGACATCACCGCCGAAACAGTAGCAAATGCCTTCCTATCGGTCTGGATATCTCGTTTTGGCGTGCCAGCAAAAGTGATTACAGACCAAGGCAGGCAGTTTGAATAACCATTTTCGGTGAGTTGACACGGCTTCTGGGAATCAACAGAATAAGGACATCACCCTACCACCCAGCAGCAAACGGCCTGGTAGAAAGATTCCTCAGACAGCTGAAAGACTCCCTTCGCTGTCACGATTCCACGAGCTGGTCCTTGAAACTTCCCCTGGTGCTCCTAGGGATTCGTTCGTCGCTAAGGGAAGATCTCAACACTACAACCGCTGAGCTGGTCTATGGGAAGCCCCTACCCCTTCCAGGAACATTTTTCGAGGACCCTCCCTCTGCAAGCTCGCCTACCGAACCGTGGCTGGAGGACTTCAAGCGCGCCATGGTATCTCTGAAACCTGCACCAAGCAAGCCACATGGGAACCGCCACGTTTACGTGCCCAAACCACTCGAGACATGTTCCCATGTCTATCTACGTCGGGACCTGATATTGCCACCGCTAGCTCCCCCATACGACGGTCCATATGAAGTCCTTTTTAGGAAACCCAAAATTTACAAACTGAAAATTAAAAAGAGATCCACGTGGGTGTCAATCGACCGCCTCAAGCCTGCTTTTACATCAGAAGGACCGATGTTTTCCCAAGACGATCCGTACTTGGCAAGCCAATAAGATTGCATAGGATCGCTGGAAAGATCCTACTGGAGGGGGAGTAGTGTGGCGACCACACTTTGCTTCAGCGAGCGCGAACTGGGACAAAGCTCCACTACACACACGGGCAGTGGACGGCCTCGGCAACCGCGAGCGTCAACCTGACTACGCATGCGCGCGGGACGTCATCCGAGACTTTTGCTGGCCACTGGCGTCATAACAACAAGGCCTGCTCCCAACGGCCGTTACTTCAACGTTACTTCTTTTCTCTATATATATTTCTGGCTTTAAATAAATTAATTTTAATTATAATTTTATCAGCGGCCTTTCCACAAGCCACACCACACATCACGCAACAACCATCCTACATAAATATAATATTTTTTATTCCTTTTTAATTTTTTCTTAGAGTTTTCCCATGTCTTAATAAAGCTTATATGGAAATTTTACTCCTCTTTTCTCCAAATGCTCCTAACTATCCATATGTCTGTTTGTTAACAATTTCCAAGAGTTAATTTGTGAAATTATAAAATCTTTAAATGAATCTAATTTTGTTGAAGGGATTCCTCTTGTAAAGATTTGGGACTTTATGCTACTGTTACAACACCTTAGTGACCTTTGCACAATAGTATGCCATGATTCACCCAAAACTCAACCTAACCTAATCATGTCCCACCCTTCCTCCTTGTAGCTCTGGTGAATGTGAGGCTCATATCGCGTCTAAATTCTTCAGCTTTGACAGCACCAAGCCAGAGTCTAATATAGACTAAAACTTCCCTTCCCTGTGGTCGAGCCACATGACCCATGGTGACTGACTTTATCCCACCAGCACCAAGCGTGAACTATACCTAAATGCCCTATCCCTATGGGCAAGCTACAGTCTAATGGTGACTGATCACATCATCAACTTTAGACAGAACACCAGCTATACCACGAGCCCTAAACCTTCCCCAAGATGGTTAGGTCCCACCATGTTCATATTCATTTTTTTTATGTTCAATACTTTTATATATCCATATTTATTTTATTGGTTAATTTTTAAAAATATTTTCTTATTTTTATTTTTACTCCGCAGAGAGGGATGATTATAGCTTTGGGAGTGAGTTTGGAAACACTGGGGCAAGTAAGCAGGATTATTTGGATTATTTTTAGAGTGGTGGGCAGGAAAAAGTAACAAGCAGGAGTTGCGGAGAGCGTGGCTTTGTCCAGCCGCTGGACGCCTTGGACTCAAACATGGACTTGCTCTGGTTGTTGAATTAAGGTTGGTGGGGCGAGATGGGTGTTTTTGTCGTGGGCATAGTCCTTTTTGTTTATTTTGTGTATATATTTTCAAATCCTCCCTTTAAGCCTTATGTATACTTAATTATGAATTTTGAATTTGAATCGTTTTTTTTTTGTGCTTAAGGTTTTTAATAGTACTAAAAAGAATAGTTCAAGTGTAATATTTTTACTAAAGCCCATAAGCTCTAATGATATTGAAGAAAAATATATTATTACTAGCGCCGAATGGACCTGGGCAACGCCTGGGTTTTACCTGATTAAATGTTTTTATTCAAATACTATTCGTTACAATTATAAATTGGAGCCGTGGATGTCACTCTTGTGAAACGTCCCGCTCCAAACTTCACATGTACATTAGGTCAGCTGGTATTACCCCCATTTTCACCGCTAGAGGCGCGAGCGAAATAGCAAATTTGCAAATAACACGACGATATTCGGGATAGAGACCTGAAATTTTCACTAAGAGTTTTTCCAGATTCTACTTTATATACTGTTAAAATTTCAGTCAGAATAGTTACGTATTGTGGACGTGTATAGTTGACAAACATACATACATACGCTGACTTTTATATATATAGGGATAATAATACAAATGAGTTTTAAAAATTGTAAAAAAAAAATGCATCGTCGGGAATCGAACCCGGCCGCCCGCGTGGCAGGCGAGCATTCTACCACTGAACTACCCATGCTTATAAGAAATGGCCATATTTGGGTATTTATTTCATTCACAAAAGCAAACGATGACAAAATTGATTGTTGATGACTCTGATACGTATATATTTTAATTATGTTAGCATAATGAATTAGTCAGTATTCCCATGGTCTCCTGCGAAGAGGTGTGAATTGACTTTTTGAAATATACATACTTATAAAGATAGAAGCTTCTATAGAAATAACTAAAATAAGCCGAAATAGCTCAGTTGGGAGAGCGTTAGACTGAAGATCTAAAGGTCCCTGGTTCGATCCTGGGTTTCAGCATCTTTTTTTAATTTTTAAATTTTTACTTACCGTAACTTGACACGTGACTTAACTTGACAGAATTGTGCATGACTCTGATAACTGTATATATTAATTTTATGAACACACAGATTATCAATTTTGATATTTATATTTTACTACTCCATAAGCCTCCCTCATTGCCTCTCTGGTAATTTATAAATTTATTTTGCCTTAAATAAATTTCTGTGCCATTCAGAAGTTGTCCATTTTTCTAATTTATATGTGCCAATAAGTGTTATGAAGACGCAATAAAGAAATAAATATTCAGCATGGTGGAGAATTTACTAGGGGGGGGGAGAAGAACATGCACTTGCCAAGAAAGGGATCACTAATGGAAATGCTAAACTTCACATCTCAATTACTTTTTCCTGTTTGTGAATAATTTAAAAGTGTCCTTACCTTATAAATACCTTCCATACCTCCAATTTATTGTAAATAATCTAAACATTCCAATCTGTAACAATTGAATGAACAAAAGTTAAATCAAATTCAGCCCTCTGACACGCAGACAAGAAGTAAGTCATTTAAATAATCTGTGTAAAAAAAAAACAGGTACACAGCTAAAATTATATGTTTCTTCCCCATCCAAACGTGCCAGCCATTAGGCTATTACTATCACCATCTGATTGGTTGAGGTCAACAGGTGACTCTCAAGTCCAAGCCAGATGATACAGGGGAAGCAGACAGCAGTCTCAGCAGTCAGTAATGAATCCTCCAAAAGATGAGCCATGCCCTTTCGCTTTCAAATTTTATTCATTTCAATATAAGGGCTGTAGAAATAACTTTTAATTATATATATGTAGTAATCCCGATGTGGAATGTACTGGGCAGTCGTGGTAGTGGGTGCGTGATGGGATTCCCGCGCTGGGACAGCAAGAGACAGAGGCAGGTCTAGATGGTAACTCCAAGAAGGTAGAGGTAGACCACGGACGAAGACAGTCGGACCACGGGCGTCACGGATGCCCTACATCGCGGATAGGGGTGAGAAACCCGACCGTATAACGGCGTCGCTCTGAAAAACAACCCCCTTTGTCTAATTTCTGGGCCTTTATATACTCTGGACGCCCGCATATGTGGTGATTCCTGATTGGCTACTGTAATCACGCCACTTTATGGCGCCGGGTTGTTTTCGTCTGGTCTACCTCCTTCTTTGTTTTATTTGTCACTTCCATTGTTCGATACATATTTTTATATATAGATATGGGGTTATATAATTAATATCAGAAGAAGGTTGTGAACTATCTAACTCATAATATACTACATATATATTTAAAATAAAAGTGTCTTATTTTATGCGATAAGGGGCATCAAGTTGATGATGATATTTAGTACCACTTTTAAAACATCTTCACAAGGATTTACTTAATCTTTTAATATTTGAAGAGCTGATTTCTGACGCCTTCGTCCCGAAATCCATGAAGACTCTTTCGTTCTCAGGGAGTTCACGAAATATACACTCTGCTATATAAAATAAATATAATTTGCATATATCCTGCGCGCACTGGGGTTAAAAAATAATTGACTCTAAATTAAATTAATGATTGGAGTCAAAGCTGCGATTCAGAACAAATCATTATATTTATTTATCTATTGTAATGGTCACAGACAATTAATAAATAAATAAAGAAAAATAAATAAAACGGCAATAAGAATAAATTGGGAAAATATGCATAAATATAACTTGTTTAAAAAATTATTATGAAAAGTTACTCATCTTATTTGGTGCTTCAGTTGGATGGTCGGAAAATTTCTTCCACTAAAATCTTGAAAGACTACACACATTTTTGCACTAATTTCTCAGGAGTTCTGTTTGAACTCCCCACTGCTATCGCTTCTTAGTCTCTATCTTATTTTTCTTATCGCCTTCCTCAAAAAGTGCGCCTAAAAATATTTTAACAGAGTAAAAAAAAAATTCTATAATATTCCAAATTTAAAAAATAATAATAAATTTTGAAAATTAAAAAAATATAATTAAAAGTTATTATTCAAAATATATTTTAATTAACGAATATTATTTGAAAATATTAAAACAAAATAGCTGCTTATTTATTAAAAAAGGAAATTTATTATAATATTATAAATTATATACAAAAATTAGGAGTAAAAGAAGGTGAAGAGATGGGCTGGTTTGACAATGAAGAATTCTAGAAATCTGCTTCGTTCTTGTCGAGGCAGCTTCACCATTGTCCACCTGCTTTCTATTAGGCACTGTGGGTGAACTTTGCGGAGGCCGCAGGAGTGGCCTCTACAATATCATGCGTTAATGCTTGCTTTGCTTGTTTTGGATACAAGACTTCTAAATAACAAGGAACTTACTTTATTACTGTTATGATTGATCCGGCAACACTGCCGACTCGACTTGTAAACACTCTTAGATGTATAACCAGGTTATAAAAAATAGATGTTAATAAATAAATACTTAGTTCAGTTGCATTCTGCGTGATCAAATAGACACAAGAACAACATAAACAACAATTACCAGTGGTTGATAGTAGAATTAAGGATCATATACACTTGCCTCCTATTTCCGCTACCAGAAGGAACTTTCTCCCTAACAGCAGGATCCCATCCAGGTCGAGCCAGCTTCTTTGGCACCCTCTTCCAGGATCATACACATGGCCACACTCCCGGAGACAACTTGCCGTTTCCATTCACATCGCCAATGTCATCAGACTTTCTGTTCTCCCTTCAGCTGCCCTTCTTTTAATATGATATCTTGTAGAGTCTCTACATATAAATTTTGTGTGAATTGCCGACTACCCAGAATCCTAAAATTTTGTCAACTTGCATTATTAGTTGTATTGCGCGAGTCAACGAAATTTTTAATATATCTGTGTAGTCAGGAATTATATTAACATTGTCAAAAATTTTAATATTCAATATAGAAATTGAAAATAGTCTTTTGCTGACCACCCTAACCACCCAGAAAAAGTGTATTGAATATAAGAATTCTAGGTGCTCTCTAAGTACGTAAAGACTTTATCACAAGATTTGTAGAAAGACAGAGAGGGAAGCAAATTAATAAAAGCTTTAAAAAATATTAGGAGAGCCTAACTAAAATCAGTAGTGAACCCTCCCAGCGGTTTTAATGGGCCCGCATCCCTCCCCCTTTATATTTTTTATCATTACAATAAGGGCAGTAGAAAATTGTTTCAGTAAAAAATGAGTATATGGTTATAAATAGTTTGCATTTATAAAATTAAAAATGGGGTATTATTTTTGCATCAACAAAATTGTGAAAACAAAACAAACTAAACAAAGAGTATAGGAAATTTCTTCCCTGGAAAAGCGCCCGTTTTCCGCTTGTAAAGCAAAAGTGGCTTCAAAAAAGATGATAAATGATGATAAATTTAAATATGATATAGATATTTTTATTTTCTTTCATTATCAGATTTTAAAAAATGATAAAATACATAAAACAACAAATAATGTTAATCTTATTTGTGCCAAATTAATTTATTGAACAAAAATTTTTAAAGTGTCAATTTTGGAATCTTATCTTTCTTTATTTAGTTTATTAGTAAATGCAAAATAAAAAAAAATGTGTGTGATTAAATGTTATTTACCATAATTTTGCCATTCACACACTAAGATATAACCAAAAATATCGAACTTTTATTTTAAATCTTTTTAAACTGTATAAATATTTTTTTTTATAAATTCTCTTAACCAACTCCAATTTCGTTGGCAACATTGTACACTTTTCTTAAAAGAGATCTGGTTAAACCTTATCGTCTACACATATGATTTTCTAAACAAAATATTTAAGTTGTATTTTTTTAATTTCAAATTTCAAAATGCATTTTTCTATTCCGGACACTCAAGAAATCAAATGCGAAAATAGTCCATCTTATATTGTAAGCATACTTTTCCAATGTTTTTTGTGTCAAATGTGACGTGCCACTCAACTAGAATAAACAATTGTCAATGGCTTCTTTATGTTTGTTTTCATTTTACCCCTTTAAGCGAGGATTATCTAATTATAATAGGTTGAGAAGTTTTAAAGAGTATATTTTAGCGCACATCTATATACCATACGTAGAACATTTAATAAATATGATTCGAAATTTATTTAGTTATAAAATTATATTTTATCATTAGAGAATAAATAACAGCGAAAATTCTACAAATTGCAATCAAACTTATTAAATATGGAAAAGACAGCAATGCATTAAAATATGCATTTTATTATTATTTTTTAAAATCGGCCGATCAAAGCCTATTTATTAATTTTTAAACAGTTATTTGAACTATTTATTTTATTAGATCTTAAACTATTATTTAAACAAAAATAATTATTAACAAAAAAACTTTCTTAGACAATTGCCCTAATTTAAGGGGCGATTAAAGAACATACACATACGATACTTTGAGCCTTTTAAATGATGAACTATTTATAGATGTAGGTTTTTCTTTAAATAAAAAACAAGTATTCTACAATAATATTATGTGATGGGAAACATTTTACCTACTTTTAAACTTATTAACTTACAAATTTGATATTCCTACAGTAGAATATCAATAATTGACAATTTGGTAATTTTCAATTCAATGGTAAAGTGTCATGAGTATATCAATAGACTAGATCATGTTTGGTTCAGATAGGATAAATTAGTTTAAGTTGTTTTTTAACACTTTGATAACAGTTGATTCTAGATTGCATGGTCTCCACAGAGCCATATTAAAATAGAGTTGTTTATATAATTAAAAAAAAATCATTTTTATAAAAATGCAATTTGCATTTTAATATGAACTGTGGAAAAAATTTTAAATAATAAATAAAAATTTTAAAATTATATAAAAATATAAACACAACGTAATAAGACCAAATAAATAGTGTGTGACGTTTCAGTAACAGCATTGTTACCATCATCAAACAAATCATTCAGTACTTTTGTCTGAAGATGGTAACAATGCTGTTACCGAAACGTTACAAACTATTTATTTATTTGGATTTGGTCTTATTACCTTGTGTTTATAATCTATAATCCAAATTGTGCCTTATCATTATATAAAAATAGTGCATTTTATTATTTTTAAATGTTGCTAAATTTTTTGGTGGATTAAATTGGCGAAATCACTGGAAGGATTCACCACTGATGAGCCAGGCCCCTTCCCCCAATATTTTTCATTGCAGTAAGAACAGTATAAAGAGAGAAAAAGGCATCTCCTTATCATGAAACTGAAAGTTACTGACGGTTTACTCCATAAATCGGTATAAATTAATCAAGAATGGGTATTTAGCCAATTCTGGAATAATTAAAAATCAACGAGAATAGTTGATATTTATTCCTATAGATGGAGCAAGCCATCAGCAACTTTCAGTTGCACGATAAGAAGATGTCTTTTTCTTAAAATATGAACCTTATCCCAGTACAATATCACATTTGTACTATTTTTTCACAGTATAAAAAGAGTTTGTTTTAAAACAAGAAAACAAGACCTAATCCAAATAATTTATTAGTGTGTGACATTTCGGCAACAGCATTGTCACCATCATCAGACAAAAGATTAAATGAGAAAGTAGTACATTTATCTAACAGTACTATATAACAGTACTGCTTAAGAACTTGCTGTGATATTTTTCTCATTTATTCTTTTGTCTGATGATGGTGGCAATGTTGTTGCCGAAACATCACACACTAATAAATTATTTGGATTAGATCTTATTTTATTTTATTATAATCTATAATCCAAATTGTGCTTTATCAGAGTTTGTTTTATTTAAAATAAAAAGAAAATATTATTGTAATCAAAGTGTATAAACAATATAAAATACACAAATGGGGAAAAAAAAAGGTCTATACATGAAAATGGATATCAAGCAAATGGTTTCTATTTTGAGCTTCACACAGATGGGTTCTATGGAGGACATTAGTCATGTGTACCTGGACTTTTGTTGCACAAATTCCAGCAATGATATTGTTGCGTTGTTGGCTGACAAAGAATAACTTCCGTGGGTACAAAGGATCTATAGAACTTTATTAAAGCCTAATTAATAAAATAATTACAGAAGAGTACAAAAATAAAACAACAATAAAGAAAACAGCAGTTACAAACTCACCAACTGCAGCACGGTGAGGGAAAGCAGGAACAGAACAGGATACAGAAGTTGGTAGAACCTTCTAGAATCTTACACGAAGTACACCGACGTGTCGGTGGTAAGCAGCAGTCCGACCTCTTGAGACAGCAGCTTGCTTGGAGTACACCACGTAGCTTCGTTCTTCTACTTGCTTGCATGAGTTCCTCATCCCTATATATCCCGGAGTAGATCTTTCCAGAACGGTCATGGTTGGTTAGCCAATCAGAAAGCTGCCAGCACTGAGATGGTGTCTGGGTTATTTTTTATAGACCTTGTTATATATAACCTCACCCAAGGTAATAAGACCAAATCCAAATAAATGAATAGTGTGTGATGTTTCGGTAATAGCATTGTTACCATCTTCAGACAAAAGTACTGAATGAATAAGACCAAATTCTAATATATAAATAGTGTGTGATGTTTCGGTAACAGCATTGTTACCATCTTCAGACAAAAGTACTGAATGAAAAAAAAAAAAAAAATCCAAATAAATAAATAGTGTGTGATGTTTCGGGAACAGCATTGTTACCATCTTCAGACAAAAGTACTGAATGAATAAGACCAAATCCAAATAAATAGTGTGCGAAATCTTGATATACAGCATATAACCTCTATAAGCAGACAATCTATACAGTTTTCTTAATATGACCCATTCCAAGAGTCTAACATCAGTATCAGTTTAAAAGGAAAACCAAAAAAAATGCAATATAACAGTGGTATGGTAGATTAAACTGGCGAAACCGCTGGGAGGGTTCACCACTGATGAGCCAGGCCCTCCAATTAATTTTTCATTGCAGATGGGGCAATAGAGAAAATTGTTTAATTTTTAAAAGAATGATATGTGTCTATAGTTTTGAATTCTTATAACTGTTTTCATAGCCAAAATAATAATTTTTTACACCAATTATACCTGCTCTCCTGTAAGAGGATGCCTCTCTCTTTCTAAAGGACACTTTGGCTTTGTAACTAGGTGTTGTTCCTATAGAAACATTCTCTAACTGATCCTTCTCATGTGTATGTTGCAGGCTTATAATATCCACATCAATGGCGCATTCCACTGCACTGTCCGCTACAAACAGCTGCACAGCTTTCATGAGCAGGTAGGTTCACAAGTGTTGTTGTTGTTGTGTTCAATGAAGAGCCTCAGATGTCTCCGTACATCTCTATCACAGCAATGTTCTCTATCAGGTATCAGCCTCTTCTTAAAACTCACAGTTTGTAGAAATAAAAATAAACACAAGGTAATAACACCAAATAAATAATTAGTGTGTGACGTTTCAGTAACAGCATTGTTACCATCTTCAGACAAAAGTACTGAACTAATTATTTATTTGGATTTGGTCTTATTACCTTGTGTTTATAATCTATAATCCAAATTGTGCCTTATCATAGAAATAAAAAAAAGAGACCAGAGAAGACCTTCAGGTGAGACTACATGAGAGGTACTACTATATGGTGAATTCCACTCAGGTTTACAAATCCAGAGTGGAATCCACCATTCAATATAGTATTACCTCTCATTTTAAACCACTGTGGTATCACCTGAAGGTCTTCTCTCGTCATTTTTTGAAAAAAATCTACAAATTGTGTGTTGTGGCAGATATTCTTATGTAAAAAAAGGTATCTCTTCCATTGAAGAAAAGATTTGTTGACCATCTTGGCACATATTTAGGTCAATTAAGCCCTCCAGCAGAATAGAACCAAACAAAGAAGTCCACACACAATTAGCCAGATTGAAGTCAGGTCACCTATGTCCATTGATCTATAAAGCATAAACCCAGAGGTATAAAAGGCTCAATATGTCCACTTTTCCCTGCTTGTATTGAAACACATCAATTCAAGTCTTAAGTATTGTGGAAGAGGTTTGTTTGATCATTATATCAGCTATGATAAGGCACAATTTGGATTAAAAAAATATATATATATTATCGCATTGTATAATTATACAAGGTCATGGAGATTATATTCATAGATCAAATTTTCACAATCTTGGTAGGGTTGGAATACAGGTCCTGTCTTGAGGCCCCCATACATTCCAAGAGGTGGTCTGGTGAGGCCTCTTTGGTCCTACAGTTGGTGATAGTCCATAAATCTCCATAGTCCTGCAGATGGTGCATTTTGGGAAGGTCTTTACACCATCCTGGAACCATTTGGAATATAGATTAGAACTACAAGGTAATAAGACCAAATCCAAATAAATAAATTGTAAATAAATAGCCTTGTTACCATCCTCAGACAAAAGAGACTAAAAGACATTTAGTCTTTTGTCTGAGGATGGTAATGAAGATGTAACTGAAACATCACATTTTCATCTTTTTATTTGGATTTGGTCTTCTTATTACCTTGTAAATATATCAGCTAGTTTTCTCTTCTTTAAGTTCACCATCTGTGTGAAGTGCAATTCTCAGCCTGCAACCCCAAGACACATTATTGACTGTATTGACTCATCCATTGATGAGCTCTACTCTTCCCCGGCAGACACCATCAAAAGTCTCAAGCTTTACAAGCTTGATACCTTAGTGTGATTGAGTGGAGATAAGAAAGAAGAAGAAGTTCACCATCATTTCCCCATAGTAGCATTCAATTTTTCTGTGGTTTCTGACTTTTAATTGATTTTACATAATTGTCTGGTTCATTCAAGAGCACAAAATTGCATGGACTTTCAAAAGTTGTTGAATGTGGTGTTACTATCAGATGAGAGTTGATAGCAGATACAGACATCACTTGGACTTCAACCCCAAGTTGCCACTTCCTGTGAGTCAGCCTATGGATGAGTTGACCTCAGCGCTATCACTTCACAAGAAGATTTCCCACTATGTACTAAGTGTCAACCTGCAACCCTAAAACACATTATTGACTGTATGGACTTATCCATTGATGTGCTCTACTCATCCCCGACAGACACCATCAACAAGCTTGATACCCTAACATGATTGAGTGGAGATAAGAAAGAAGAAGAAGACTTCACAAGAAGATTTCCAATCCGAACATAAAATTGAATTTCTTGGATTCAAATTTTCTAGTTTCTTGTGTACCAATCTATTGAAATCTATGATTTTTTACTCTGTTATCTTTCTTAATTTAGAATCATTATAATTTTACTGATCCATTATCCAATCTCTAAATCATTTTGTTTAAATATGTGCATCAAATATGTTACAGTAAGCTACATTTAGACTTTCTGCCAAAAAATAGTTTTTTAGGTGTCATTCCAAGAGTTTGTCACATTCAGAATATAAGTTCTGTGTTTACATACCTCAGCCTAAAAACATCCTGGAAGGTTTCAAGAATGTATCGTTGATCTGACAGCTTCACCATACTCGTACAATTGTCTCTTTCTACTTGTTCATGTGCATAAGAAGCAGTAAACTCGCAAATTATTCCAAATCTTTGTAAATCTGTAAAATATATTATTGCTTTTGTAAATTTAGCATGTTATCTCAGTTATTTTATGTTTGAGGATAGATTAGAGTCTAACATACTCTTTCTTATCTAAAAACATCCGATTTATTTCTCATAAAAAAAAAAGATATAGCAAAGAAGCTAAAAAAAAAGAGCTTTTACTTGAGGCTTTCAGATCTAATGATAACTCTGCCTTTGCCGGTCCCAAGCCCGGATGAAAAAGGAGGAGGGGGAGCAGTAACAATCTCATTAAAAAACCTGGGTTCAGCTGGCCAGGCTGATAGTACCCTGTAAGGGCTCCTAATCCAGGAATACAGGATGAGCAGCGTTTGTACTCCCATGTTAGGAGCGGCTGCACATGGTGTCAGTTCCTCATGTCAGTGGCGGCCATTTCTTTTGGAGCTAAGTCGGCCTGCCACTGAATAGTGCTCCCAGTCTTAATGACAAAGGCAGACGCATTCTACTTCACCCAGTGTGGAGATAAGAAAGAAGAAGAAGAGATCTAATGATTCCATGCAGCAATATACTTGAGGGTGAATTATAAGTTTTTGATACTTTTCCATCTTTCATGATGTTTCCTCCTGCCTGCAGGAATCTGTGCAGGAATAGTTTCATTTTTTTTTTTTGCTATGAAATCATTTATTATTTCTGCCATTTGTGTATCAAAGAACTGCTACTAAAGTAATCCTCTAACATGTAATTCCTGAACTAACCCTATGATAAAATGATAAGTGATGCAATAACCAGGTTTAAAGTCTAGATAACCCATCTATGTACCAATGTTTTGTTCACACTTGATTATCTTATGGCTTCAATAAAGGTCACTGTAATATCTTTCAGTTATTTCCTGAATCCCAATATACATGCTAAAAGGTACAGCTTCCTTAACTTTTGTCCATGAGTGTATCTTTCAGAGTTATTGCCTGAATCCCGATATACATGCTAAAAGGTACAACTTCCTTAAGTTTTGTCCATGAGTGTACTATGTTCACACTTGTTTATCTCGTGTGTCTGCAATAAAGGTCACTGTAATATCTTTCAGAGTTATTGTCTGAATCCCGATATACATGTTAAAAGGTACAACTTCCTTAAGTTTTGTCCATGAGCATCTTTCAGAGTTATTGTCTGAATCCCAATATACATGCTAAAAGGTACAGCTTCCTTAAGTTTTGTCCATGAGTGTATCTTACAGAGTTATTGCCTGAATCCCAAATATACATGCTAAAAGGTACAACTTCCTTATGTTTTGTTTATGAATGTATAAGACTTAATTAGTCTTGGTCTTATTACCTGGTGATCAATTACCAACCTGTACTTGGTTCTCAGGGTCTTGAGAGTGAGATGACAGATCTCTATATAGGAGTAGGCACTTCATGAATCTGTTATACAAATAGTATGAAAAGAGTGAAGAAAAAAAAGGTGAAAGTGGTCAAATTTCAACTTTTTTCAGGCTGATTCACCTCCAATGCCAGCATGCTACTAGCTATTACCAGGTCTATTAGTATGAAACGCGAAAATGGGCGCCAGAGGCCGCTGTGCAACTTTATTTGAGCCGAAGGTGGCGCTGTTGTAGACGTTTTGTTCTTTGACTCACGTGGCATCAGCATGCGTGCAGTTTTAGAAAAATTCAAATCGTGAAAAATTTCTGGAGCCCGTGGAAAATGGTGATTTCCGAGCCAAAAAGTGCCCATTTGCGGGAAGTTTTGTTGTTCGCCTTCAACTGGAAGAAAAGTGCCACTGAAGCCCACCGAATGCTCGAGGAAGTTTACAGCGACCATGCTCTGAGCAAATCGCAGTGTTACAGGTGGTTTAAAAAATTCCAAAGTGGCGATTTTGAACTTGATAATGAACCACATGGAAAACCGCCCCAAAAGTTCGAGGACGCTGAACTGCAAGCTTTGTTGGATGAGGACAGTACCCAAATGCAGGAGAAACTCTCAAAACAGCTCCAGGTGTCTCAAGGTGCTGTTACTCTAAGTTTAAACAGCCTCGGAATGACCCAAAAGCTTTCCAGATGGGTCCCCCACGAGTTGAGCGAAAGGCAGCAATAACGGCGTCTGGTAACCTGCGAAGGGCTGCTCGTCAGGCATGAAAAGAAGTCATTTTTGCACCGAATCGTAACTTCTGATGATAAATGGATCCACTTCAGCAATCCTAAGCGCCAAAAGTCGTGGGGCCTGCCCGGCCAATTTCCAAAACAGACGCCTAGGCCCAATCGCTTCGGAAAAAGGCAATGCTTTGCATATGGTGGGACCAGACCGGCGTAGTATATTTCGAGTTCCTGAAACCTGGCAAAATGGTCAATACTAGTCGCTACGAACAACAAATGCACAGTTTGAGAGAGGCGTTGAATGAAAAAAAGACCGGAATGGCTTGAAAAGCACAACAACCTGATACTGCAGCATGACAACGCTCCAGCCCACAACGCTACGGTGGTCAAAAACACCATAAAAGACTTGGGCTGGGAACTCTAACCCCACCCGCCGTACTCACCAGACTTAGCGCCGTCGGACTACCACCTTTTCACATCTTTAGGACACGCCCTAAAAAAACAGGAATTTTCGAACTCAGACATACTCCGAAAATGACTTGTTGACTGGTTCGACTCAAAAGGAATAGAAATTTTCAGACAAGGAATTCGAAAATTGCCTGAAAAGTGGTCCGAGTGTATGGCTAATCAGGGCAGTTACTTGGAATAAAAAATCTTTTGTTGTATGGAATTGGTGAACTTTTGAATTCACTACAAATTTTCGCGTTTCATACTAATAGACCTGGTAAAGCAATCTCCTTTTTTTGTTTCTTATCTCAGAATCTCCCTAATTGCCCTTCTAAATATAAAAAGGAAGAAATCAGTTGCTATTTATAGCCAGCCGGATATTTTTTCCAGCTTATCCTGCAGATAATTTGTTCAACATCCCCGTTTGACATAACTCTTCCTTAGTATGCCATTAGATACACAAATTGCCTCCAATTTCCTGCAGCAATCCCATAATGGTAGGGGTTATATATCACCTTTTTACACTAATGGACAAAATTTAAGGAAGTTGTACCTTTTAGCATGTATACCGGGACAATAACTCTGAAAGATATTTGCTACACAGTGACTTTTATCGAAGATAAAAGAGATAACCAAGTGTGAACAAAATTGACTCTTGTCTCCTTCAAAAAAATAGACACCAGCGACATCAATAACTTCCTTAAGTTTTGTCCATGAGTATAATTAACAAAAGAGTATGCTTTAAAAAACACTCTGTTGATAAACATTATGTTTATGATCAAAATTCAAAACTATTATAGACACGTATGATTCTTTTAAAAAATAAACAATTTCTACTGTCCTTACTGCAATGGAAAAATTAATGGGAGAGTCTGGCTCATCAGTGGTTTTGAGGTTTTGAATTTTGAAAACATTATGTTTATTTAGTCAAGTTGAGCTTTGAGTTAATGGCTCCTTTAGGGATCTTATGATAAAGAGATGCTAAAGAGAGCTATTAATTTGTTTGAATATTGGTTCAGTATTCTGTATCAGTTTTTGTTGTAAGGGCAGGCCATAGATGAGCCATTAGCTTGAAGTCTTGTAAATAAATAAACATATTGGTTATCAACTGAGTGTATTTTTATAGAAGGATATTTGCATTTGGTTGGCTCACATTGACTGGCATTGTTGTTTGAGAAGTCTTCCCCTTCAAGATACACAAGCATTCTTTTACATTAAATACAGTAGAACTACCTCTCTGTAAAGGACAACACCTAGTTGTCGAGATAAAGTGTCCTTTATTGAGAGGTGTTCACTTACCAGAGAGTTGCTAAATAGTAAGAATGGTAATTTCGGTGTTATGAGAACTGTTCCTTGTAGAGAGGTGTCCTCTAGCGTCCTCTGAT
>CP092878.1:31577062-31600178 GCA_030710605.1 Cordylochernes scorpioides
ATGTAATCTTTACACAAGGGGATGAGAAACAACAACAACACAATTGGGGATAACTCAAAGAGAGAACCACGAGGTAAGGTAACAAGACCAAATTAAAATAAATAGAGTTTATTTGTTGCTTTGGTTGTTGACAGCTTTTTTACCATCTTTAGACAAAATAAATGAATCTTTTCAGAAAGTAATGAACGAATTTAGTACATTTTATCTGAAGATTGTGACAATCGGTTCAAAATCACATTAATAGGTACCGCTCAACAAGAGCAACCTAGTTCATGATAATTGAAACAGTGAATAATATATGAAGGTTATTCACATATTAAACAAAATTTTAACGCTGGATTCAATCCCGGTTCATGACTGTCGGGAATTGAGGGTGTTACCCACTTGTCCACTGACTTTTTGTTTTTTGATTGTGACAATGCTGTTACACTGAAATGTCATATATAATTTAGTTGTTTGAATATGGTCTTTTTTTACCTTAGGGTTTCCATAAAGACAGGAAATCCTCAAGATTTCTCATGCTTTTAGATCCCACTGTATCCCATTATAACAGCTTAGTTTATAATTTTAAAGTCCCAATTATATATCATCTGTGGGATAACATGGAGTTATATAGCACCATAAAATCTTGCTCTCAAGTGATGTTGCTATAGCGAGGTTCAACTATAATTTAGAGATTTATTGTAGGGTCCAAGGGGGTTGGTAGAAGAGTGGTCTAAACCGTTGGTTTTCGACTGCTACGACCTGGGATCGAATCCCGTATTGGACACTTTTTTCTAATTAAAAAGAAAATGTTCCTTTGGTCCCCGATTCTTGCAAAAGTCCAACCCCACCAGTGAGTGCAAGTAACCAAACAGGGATCTGGCATATTTGTAAGTGCACAGCAGTCGAACTGCTTTTCAGATGTGTAGACATGTGGTGCCTTTACAGTAAAAGCAGTCACCAACTTCTTCCCACCATGATTATCATGGCCTGTACCACGTGTACTAGGGATAATTAAAAAAAAAATGTAGAGTCCTATAAGATTCCTCAGAATTAAACTTCACCTTTGGATTGTGGCAACTTCTATGATGCAATACTAATTGTAATTGATGTGGGGTAAATGTGCTCCAATAACCCAAGTTATATACACTCACAAACAAAACTTAATACCTATAGAACATGCAACATCTGTCCTGGTGTGGAACTAACACCTACCCACATATTCTCATGCCCGCAGCTTTGCAGAAAATTGACATAGACCCAGAGCAGCTCCTTTACACACCCAAGATAGTGGACAATGCTGCTGCTGCTGTGATAGAGAGATGCATGGAGACATCTGAGGCTCTTTATTGGACACGACCTAAACAACAACGGCATTCCAGAGTAAAATAAATCATCAGAGATAGATAAATATTTTTCAAATGAATTAAAATAAATATAATCGATACTGAAAAAAAAAAAAAACTTAAGGAAGTTGTACCTTTTAGCATGCCTATATTTTTATTTTTCAAGGAGAATATTGGAATTTACACGTATGGTAAACCCACCATTAAATAAGCGACTAAGGAGTGGCTTAGGTTATAATATGAAACTTTCTTAAGTTTGTCCATGAGTGTATATTTTGTCTCTATATAAAATGGTTTCTAAACCTTTGATTTCCTATCAGAGCTTCTGCTATGGAGGTTGTTCAAGTTGTGTGTTGTTTGCAGAAAGCCGGGCCTTCAGAATATTCCTTCAGAGTAACACGTATCCGATGTTGGAGAATCACCACTTCTGTAAGTCCTCTCTTCTTTCTTCTTCTTTACAGTAGAACATATTCCATGAGAGGACACACCTCTCTATCAAGGACAGTTTTAATTAGTTACTCTCCAGTAAGACCACACCTCTCTTTCTAAAGACCTTTTCTGCTCTATAACTAGGTATTGTCCCATAGAGAGAGGTAGTTCTACTGCACATCTCTTTGGTAAACACACCTTTGTACAGCAATACCTCTTTAGATCTTGATAAAGCACAATTTGGATTATAGATCATAATAAAAGAAAATAAGACCTAATCCAAATAATTTATTAGTGTGTGACGTTTCGGCAACAACATTGTCACCATCATCAGACAAAAGAATAAATGAGAATTTTTTTTTCATTTATTCTTTTGTCTGATGATGGTGACAATGTTGTTGCTGAAACGTCACACACTAATAAATTATTTGGATTAGGTCTTATTTTCTTTTCTCTTTAAATCCTATTTATCAATAAATCAAGTTTATTTTTACCTTGTTTTAGTGGTCCACTCTCACAAATTGACAGATAGTCCATATTGTCAAGATATTTCAGAGATCCAACTTGTGTGATGACAAGGTTGGCCTGCTGTAGATTGCAGACAAGCCGCCCAGTGATGGAGGAGGGACAGTCTTCAACTCCTCAGGAGACTGCCTCCGGCTGGAACTCTCCTTCGAGTACCTCATGGCCAAGGACAAGCTGCAGTGGATCAACCTCGTCAGTGACCAGGTAGGTTTGTGAGACCACTCTGTTAAAACCCACAGTGATGCTTATCTCCTTAGTTGTTAAACTCCTTCAAGATGTCCCCACTCTCCTCAGTTATGATGTTTTCTGTAGATGAGAACATCTGAGGTATGCATAGATGTAGGTACTTTGTCTTCTACCTTGGGTGAAGCCCCTACCTGTCCAACACAGAGCCACAATTGAAACAGCTAACTGGGCCTGAAAGGAGTCTTCTTCTTCTTTCTTATCTCCACTCAATCACACTAAGGTATCAAGCTTGTAAAGCTTGTGACTTTTGATGGTGTCTGCCGGGGAAGAGCAGAGCTCATCAATGGATGAGTCAATACAGTCAATAATGTGTCTTGGGGTTGCATGCTGAGAATTGCACTTATTACATAGTGGGAAAACCTTGCAACCATTCTGGAAAGTCATGTCCGTAGATGACCAGACTTAAGTCTGGAAATCATAGACTATTGTTCTCTGAAAGGAGTTATATGCAAAAATGTGATTCAACCCTCAGTGAATGACTAATCTGAGGAAATATGAGGAACATCACGAGGAACTCTGCTCTCTACAATTACATATATTTCTCAGCTTTCCTTCTTACCATCATTTACATGTACATAATGGTGAGTCTCTTTCTGCAGCTCTGGGTGAATCCTGCACAGTTCCTTTCTGTCACTGTTGTTGTATCATGCATATTTGGGACTCGAGGGATCTAACAGGTTTCATTTCATTTAAGGTTAAATTATGGTCTCTCTCTCTAAATATTTAATTCTTGTTCTTTTCTAAGAGTCCAGCTCTCACATCCATTATTGGCCACAGGGAATAATATAAAGCCTCCACATTTAATTCCCTTCTTGAATAAAATACCTTGTCCAATTTCATCTTTGCATTCCTTCCTAGTGCTATTCTTAGTTTTACTTCCTCTTACCAACCTCCCATCTTATGGATCCTAACAATATGAAGTGATCAACTATATCAATTTTTTTCTTGTTTCATTTTAAAGCTATTTATATTAGCGGTGGTTATAAACACAAGGTAATAAGACCAAATCCTAGAGGAGAGCTTCAGATCCTAAACTCTTTAAAATAGAATCTTCAAGTGATGGCTTTGCATCAACATTGATATTCACTTTGGAATTCTTTTTCTTCAGCTCATAGGAAGAATGGTCTTATTATCTTGTGTTTATAATCTATAATCCAAATTGTGCCTTATCATTAGCGGTGGTTATAATTCTGGCCTTGCTGATATTCGATTTTAAACCAATAGTTTCACATTCTTCTTTTCTGGTACATTTGTAAGTGCAAAGTCTAACTGCTTTTCACATGTGTAGTCATGTGGTGCACTTACAGTAAAAGCAGTTGCCTTCTTCTACTCACCATGATTATCATGGTCTGTACCACGTGTACTAGAGATAAGCAAAAAAAAAAAAAACTTTCTTCTTTAACTTTCTCAATAATCTCATTTAGGTATTTTGTGTTTTCTGCTAGAAGTATGGTGTAATCAGCATAGCAAAAAGATTGTTTTATTTTCATTCCTTCAATGTACACCTATATCTATTTATTGAGATCAGCTAATCTCATGATATGTTCATTGTAGAGGTTAAAGATATATAAACAGGTTTATTGTTTTAGTTTAGCTATACTCGAATTTCTCTATTGTATATGTGACAAGTCAAGAAAAAAAAGGCATCTCCTTATCATGCAACTGAAAGTTGCTGATGGCTTGCGCCATCTATCAGAATAAATATCAACCAATAGTTAATATTTATTCCGATAGATGGCGCAAACCATCAGCAACTTTTAATTGCACAATGCCTTTTTTTTTTTTCTGGATTTATGCTCCTCATCCCAGTACAATATCACATGAGGGGGTTGATGGAAGGATGGTCTAAACTGTTGGTTTTCGACCGCTACGACCCGGGTTCGATTCCGGCATTGGGCACCTTTTTCTGATTAAAAAAAAAATGCTCCAATGGACCCCGATTCTTGCAAAAGTCCAACCCCACCATCGAGTGCAAGTAACCAAACAGGGCTCTGGCACATTTATAAGTGCAAAAGTCGAACTGCTTTTCACATGCGTAGACATGTGGTGCACTTACAGTAAAAGCAGTCGCCTACTTCTACCCACCATGATTATCATGGCCTGTACCACGTGTACTAGGGATAAGCAAAAAAAAAACAAAGAACAATATCACATTTGTACTATTTTTCATATACAGCAAGTTGAAGTTGGCCAATACTATCTACCAGTCTAAAGTCCAGCGTATGTCCAGGCCATCCTCATGAGTGTCTGCCTCCAAGGCATGGTAGATGAACTGCTACTGGACAAGTCTGGCCCCCCGAGCCGAGCCCCACCAGCTGTCCTGGGGCCACGCAGGGCCTCCTGGAGCTACATGCGGAGGGACGGCACCAGCCACCAGATCTCCCGCTCTGTCTCTACAGACACCTTTGTCAATGGCAACTCTCGCCTGGTGGTGGTGGGTATCTATCTTATCTTTGTTGATGGGATGTAAGCTACACTTGATGGTTTAATGCTGCTGCTCCTACATCATATGTGCCTTACCTGCAACCCCCAAACTACATTATTAACTGATAAAACACAATTTGGATTATAATTATAAGGCACAATTTGGATTATATATTATAAACCTAAGGTAATAAGACCAAATACAAATAAATAAATAGTGTGTGATGTTTCGGTAACAACATTGTTACCATCTTCAGACAAAAGTTATTATATTTATTTATATTTATAACAATGCTGTTACCAAAATATTACACACTATTAATTTATTTGGATTAAGTTTTGCTTTCTTGTAGCTATATCATTGACTGTATTGACTCATCCATTGATGAGCTCTACTCAGCATCCCCAGCAGACACCATCTCAAGCTCTACTACAGGTTTGATATCCTGAAATGATTTTTTTGCTTATCCCTAGTACACGTGGTACAGGCCATGATAATCATGGTGGGTAGTTAGCGACTGCTTTTTACTGTAAGCACACCACATGTCTATACATGTGAAAGCAGTTCGACTTTGCACTTACAAATGTGCCAGAGCCCCGTTTGGTTACTTGCACTCGCTGGTGGGGTTGGACTTTTGCAAGAATCGGGGGGCCATTGGAGCATTTTTTTTTTTTAAACATAAAAAAGTGTCCAATGCGGGTTCGAACCCGGGTCGTAGTGGTCGTAAACCAAACGGTTTAACCAGCCTTCCACCGACCCCGTTCCTGAAATGATTGTTGAGTGGAGGAGATAAGAAAGAAGATTTGTGCCTTATTTGTTTATTCAAAATTTGTCCAATTGGATGTGGAGGGAAAAAGTCTGGAAGAGGAGTATTTGTTACATTTTCAACCAAGGTGTTGAGTTTTATAAGGTGTATTCTTTTGTTTATTTTAATATTTAATTGTATTATTCTGTGCTTGTATATATTGTAATTGACTAATGACCAAATGTCTAAATTTGTATATAAGTGAGTTGTTTTTAAAATTAATGTGTGAGTGAGTGAGTAATTGGTTGTTGTTTGTTTATTTGGTTGAGTCATTACCATTGGGGTGTCGCCTGGGTAGTTGAATAGAGGTGGTGATAGCAGAAGGCCTTGGTGGCAAGAAAACCAGATACAGTCCTCTAAAATTAAACGCCATATGGCTTCCAATCAGTTAAGGACTAAGAAACCTTAACACAAGGAAAATACAAATGAACCAAGTACTAAATTAATTTACTTATATTTTTCAGTCAGATAGTGATAATATTCCTGCCTTACTGTATATTTAATGGGCAGAAACAAGGATTTTTTTCTGCAAACCTTCACTGGGACCGAAAAACGGGAGAAGCCAGGGTCCTACATATATATATAAAAGGTTCAAAGGCCATTTCCATTAAAACTCACTAATTGAAAATTTATAAATTTTACAAAAAAAAAAAAGGTATGTAGATGAATATTTTTGAGATTTTGGCAATTATCAGGCATACTCTATGCATGCAAGTCTTGACGCAAGTTTTTTTAAAAACTTTTTTTTTTTTTTTCATTAAATTGAAACTCAGGCTCTCTCTGACCCTGAAACCAAGCATCAACCAGAGGGAGCCTAAACCCAAAATATAAAGGATGTTAAAATTCAAAGCATGGATATGCTAGGACATTATTATTATTTTGACAATAAGGAGCATTGTATATGTGTTCACCTCAACTATCTTCCATAAGGGACTACATATAACAAGATGTATATTTGAACATTCCAAGATGTATATGTGAAGCAATTCGGGGGGAATGTAAAGAAATTTGGAAAATGGTAATTGGATCTTACATCATGATCATGCCCACTAACACCTGCTATATTTGATTCAGTTTTTTTTTTTTTTTTGTATAAAATAAATTTAAATATTACTTCAACCATACCTTATTTCTGGGTATAACACCAAATGACTTCTTCCTAGTTTCTTCAAACTCAAATCGGCACTAAAAGAAAGGTGCTTTGACACAAGGATTATTGAAAAATTGCCAAAAAAAAACTAGTAGTATCCTTTTTCACCCACACACACACAATACAACAACAATAAAAAATAATTTCCCATGTGTGTGTTAGCAACTCAAGAAGAATTGTACCCTCATTTATCCATTTCCAATGGGGGTCGGTGGAAGGATGGTCTAAACCGTTGGTTTTCGACTGCTACGACCCGGGTTCGATTCCCACATTGAGCACTTTTTTTAGATTTAAAAAAAAAATGGTTCAATGGCCCCCGAATCTTGCAAAAGTCCAACCCCAACAGCGAGTGCAAGTAACCAAAACGGGGCTCTGGCACATTTGTAAGTGCAAAGTCAAACTGCCACTACTGTGCACATGTGGTGCACTTACAGTAAAAGCAGTCGCCTTCTTCTACCCACCATGATTATCATGCCCTGTACCACGTGTACTAGGGATAACAAAAAAAAAATCCATTTCTAAAGTAAAATAATACTTTTTGTCTTATATTGGAGCCAGCATGTGTGGGGTTCTGTAGATTACAAGGGTGTGATGTTCCAGAAGGAGGATTCCCCCAGAGTCTCACACCAGACAGACAAGACTCTGGCAGTAAGTACTCCTGTCCTCTTTTACAGCTTCTTTCTCTGTATTGTGCAAGATTACACAAATGCTCCTTGAGCTGTTTGATGATAAGTCTCTCCCAAATGTCCTGTTTAGTACATCTAATGCAAGCCAAAATATGTTCTGGAGCTGTAGGTGCCAAGCTACATTTTGGGCAAGTGGGGTAGATTTTGTTGTTATTTTCTTTTGTTGTCAATGGCTTGAGATGGCCCGTTATAAATCTTGTTATTGTTGTTTGTTGCTGTCTATTTCTGAGGTTTAAAGCTCCTCCTATTTATTTAAAATATAATTTTTTAATCCAACATATTATTTATTGAAAAAATAATTCTGTTTGTATACTGTTAAGCTACTAATACCTACATTGCTGATTTTTTAAATCTCAATTCCTTGAAATATTGAGTTTTTCACTCCATCTCTCATAAAAATTAGACCTGTTTTCAATTAATAGGATATTTTTTCCAGCTTTCTTTGTCTTGTGACTTAAGTAGTTTCCCACATGCTGATGGCTGTGCACTTTGAATGAATTTAATCTCCTCAGCTGCGAAGTACACGATCTACGTATTCTTTGTAGATCGCGAAATGCGTGGTGTCGCTGGAGACCTGCTGGTGATTCTCCACCAAACTCTGCAGCAATGGCAGAGGCGCCATATTTTTTGTACATAGTATGATGCATATATATATTTATCTTTTTTAAATAGTGCAGACTGTGCACTTTGCGTGTATTGACAAGATGTCAATAAAATTATTTTAATTGTCAATTAAAACAACATATTTCTTTCATCTTCTATGTTCAGAATGCACAGATCAAGGAATGAGCCACTCTTTTGGATGTTTGCTCTTGTCACCAGAAGATCTAAGATGTTGTGTGTCTCTGCCAGGAGAAGCTGTCCTCGCTGTCTGTGAAATCCCTCCGCAACGGGCACCCTCCCAAGTCCACCATGGAGAACTACGCCTTCGAGGGTATCGGGGATGATGACCTCTAAGTTCTTATCCCAGCTCAGACCCCTTGCTCAACACAACAATGCTCGCCTTGTGCCTTAGCCTCCGCTGCTTCTTTTTTCTTATCTTGGTTGCTGATTTCTATCAAAGCCATTGAAGGCTCTTTCAATACATCAGGTGCCTTGTTCACCGTTTATAGCCTTGAGGTTTCTTTGTTTAGCTCTCTCTCTCTGCTAGATTCTTATGCATTTTAAGCTTTTTATATATAAAAAAAATTGCGCTGCTTTATAAAGAAATGGACATTATTAGGGAATTGGAAAAAAAAAAGAATTTGGATATTTTATTTTATACTTATTTTGGTTTTATTATTTTTTTAAAAAGCTTTTTCATGTAAATATATTCCTGGTGTAAATAACCTACTAATATGTAAAATGTTTTTTTACCATTTTTTCTTTGCTTCATTTAAAATCTGCGCCATTTTATATAAATATATATAGTTTAAACTATTATAATATTATTAGGGTGTTTGTGCCATTTTTTTCTTCTTCTTTATGGTTCCTCTATTACCCAGGTTTTCTTATTTTCATGTTGATTGATACAAAATTTCCCCCTCCTTTTTTGTTGTTGATATTGTTGTCCCTTTTCTCCACTTGAGGAGTTTTAGTCAAATTTTGTATTTGATAACTAAGTTGGAACATTAGTCTTCTAAATGGAAATCTAATTAAGTTTATTTATAATTAATTATAGTCAACTCTCTCCATATTTGGGACTTCTCGTTAGGAGAAAGTAAAGTTTCAATTAGTCTCAATTTATTACAATATGAAATCTGTATGTTTATGGAAGTTTTGTTTTCCCTATATTGGTGGTGTCTTGTCCACTCCATGGAATGAGGGGTGCTATTGCCCTGTTAGTCAGCCACATTGTAGAGTTCCCTGTAGGCCTGTCTTTCCCTTTATTAAGGTTAATATATTGCCATGTAATCAAAAGTATGAAATTCGTGAGGTAAGAAGTTTCTTGTGAAGTTTTTTTTAATTTTTACCTTAGAATTTTTTCAAGCTTTTCTACCCTTCTACATTTCATACTTTTGATTATTTTCTCCAGGCAATTATATAACCTATGATGTTGCCATATGTGCTAGGACATGATAGAGAGCTTACTAAAAAGTCAGATTGAAGGATGCATTGAAGAAATTGAACCCAGTACTTTATGTTGTTGTTCTTTCTTATCCCCTTGTGTAAAGATTACACAAATCAGGTACTTTATTGGTTTTGTAAGTGCAAAGTCGAACTGCTTTTCACATGTGCAGACATGTGGTGCATTTACAGTAAAAGCAGTCGCCTATTTCTACCCACCATGGTTATCATGGTCTGTACCATGTGTACTAGGGATAAGCAAAAAAACTTTATTGGTGGGCCAATTGATGTAAGAAAACAAGATGTCTAGCCACCAGTTGGAAACAAAGACTAGGAGTCAATTGATCCACTGGAAAAAGCCTGTTTGTGCAGAAACACCTCAGTTTTAGAGGGATCAATCTCTTCTTATTCTTTCCTCATCTAAAATTTACCCCAGAACATTAACAAATGATAAGACACAATTTGGATTATAAACACAAGGTAATATGACCAAATCCAAATAAATAGTGTTTTTCACATTCACTACTTTTGTCTGAAGATGATAACAACGCTGTTACTGAAATGTCACACACTATTTATTTATTGGGATTTGGTCTTAATTACCTTGAGAACATCAAAAAACATTAACAAAGGCCTGAGATAATATATAAAGTTCAAATATCACTGTAATTCAAAAATAGAAGTCTTGTCACCTAAATATTGAAAGTGCTAATAGATAATAGAGTGTGTGTCAAGTAAAAAAAAAAGTTATTACAACATTTAAACCTACTTTCTTGTGGAACTTGATAACAGTAACTATTTAAAACATGCTGTGGTATAATTTCTCATTCAGTACTTTTGTCTGAAGATGGTAACAACACTGTTACCGAAATGTCACACACTATTTAGCACTTTGTTAGTCAATGCAACCACTGAGCTAAAAAAAAATCCTTGCATACTGATTGGCTATGAATTCAATACTGATTAAGGTCACCTATATTTATATAAGCTGATAAAGAGATGTTACACAGTATAACAACCTCCATGAGAGGACCTTCCCGCTAGAGGACACCTCTCTACAAAGGACAGTTTTCATTTGCAAAATTGCATTTTTTACAATTTAGCTACTCTCAGGTAAGAGGATACCTCTCCTTAAAGAACACTTTGCCTCTGCAATTAGGTGTTGTCCTTTACAGGGAGGTAGTTCTACTGTATAGCTTCCCCCCCCCCCTATTCAATAACTAAAATACCTTCATAATTAAAAGTGATGGCCCAATTTTTTTACAGGTTTCAGTCATAATTGATGACTTAACCAAAAGCCATTTTCTGCAAAAGTTAGAGCATTCATCTCACAAATTTTTCTACCTTAAACCCAATGGTTGTTAATTGAGTCTAATTTTAATTGGTTATAATATTAGTGTTTAGAGAAGGCCCAATTGGAGAGAGTTGACTTAATACGGGACAAAAAGTATCTTATTAAAGAGCTCTAAAAAAAAGTAAAGTAAGAAAACTGATGTTAATAGGGATTTTTTAAAGTTAGGTCAACTTTTTTAATAACTCCTCTTTCTCTCTCTATACATCTACCATCCCTAGAACATGTGCAATTTGGGTCAATTTGGACCAAAATCTCTTTTCTTGTACCATATTGAACCCTCACCACGCTAACTAACCCAGCAACGTGGACAAACTTTGTGATATTTCTCTCCCCCCCCCTGTACATATGAACTGTTTGTACCATGTACAAAACTATCTCTTAACTATACCTTATATAACACCCTCCTTTTTTTATTATTATTTTTTTTCTACCAACCCTTTTTCTCTCTTTGTACATTACTGTGGCAAAAAGTTGTAGGATTTGTTAACAAATCAAGTTTTTTGTGTTTTTTTTTCTCGTAATGTATTGTCATTTGGCAGCTTATAGCTTTTTTTTTATGTTTTTTTTTTGGGGATGTTTTTTGTTTTTATCCTTTTGAAAAAAATTGTATTTTTTATAATATTCAGCAAAACTTTCATCTATAGAATTTTTTTAAAAGTTGCATATGCATATATATATATATTTTGTTTGTTTTCGATATATGAAGTGGGAATTTCCAAGTTGTGTGTGGTATTGCCAAATTTTTTAGCATCTCTTTGAAATATGAAATCCCTGGTTACAATGACTGACCAATTCTTTCAGTTTTGACCGTAAAATGTGTTAAGGATTGATAATAGTATCTGTTAAAAACAAAATTTCTCTTTTTTTAATGTTTTTTTGCAGTTTTCTCTTCTTTTTATTCCTGTCAAGAAGTTTGTTCTTTCTCTATTTTAAATCTTTTAGAAAAATAAATTTTATATTTTAAGGTTTCATACCATCTCAAGGTCTCAAATTTCAATCTTCTATTAATGAGGTTGAGAAGTTTGTTTTTTTTGTAATATTGTGAGTTGTAATTTCTCTAGTGGTTTCTTTCAAGGATAACATGGCTAACTCAGAGCAAAGTAATAAACAATTTCTACATTTGATTTTCATAAACTAAAGTGTATAGAATAGAACATCTTTCATTCCTAATGATAACATAATTGAGATCTCTCTGTGTTGTTTGAAATTGTTTCAATGTTTTTTTTTTTTTTTTTTTTTGCTAAGACAAATATGTAATTGGAATTTATATATAAGGGCATACCTGGAAAGAAAATGTTTTGAGATTGCTCCCCCTTTTTTTAAATAATAAAATATTTTGAAAAGCAATGTGAAATCACTTCAAAGAATTTTGATATATATTGAAATGTGAAACTTTCTCCCTAATTATTATTATGAAAAAAGTAAAGAAACATTTTCTTCATAAAAAAAGACTGACAAGTTCTATGTTAACTCTTAACCCTGCAAATTTGACACAACTTTAGCAATGTTCCACCTGAAGAAATGGGTCATTAAGTAATGAGTTTTTACATCTCTTTTAATCCCAGAGTTTCTTCCCCACTTTTTTTTCCAAATATTGTTTTCCTCTGACAAAAATTTCCATCTATATAGTTTATTTGCTCACTTATATAAAAAGATAATTCATTAATTTAACTTCTTTTTTTTTTAATATAATATTTTTCTTTATATAGAGTATACCTTATTATACATTTTTATTACCTTACTTTTATACATATAACACACAATTTTATATTTTAACTTTTTTTTTTATATAAATGAGATCAAATTTTGTCTTGGATCAAAAAAATAACTATAAAAAAAAATTCCATAAATGGAAGAAACTTATGTTAAAAAAAAAACTATATATATGTCCTTTTATATATTTTTATTTATTATTTTTTTAATATAATACTTTTTTATATATATATAATATTTTATTTGTTTTATATTTATTTTTATTTGATATGAAAATATATGGCAGCTTTTATGTTTAATATTCAATATATATGGATAATCTTTTTTTATATATATATAGTGTGTGTTTTTTTTAATAATATCTCTCCAAATAATAATTATTTTGTTTGACATACTTACATATTTTCCTATATATGTAAATTGATAGGTAAAGTTATAGAGAGGAAAAACTTTGTTGTTGATGCTATCTTGGGAACTTAGCTCTAACAGCTCACCGAGTTATGCAATAGGTGACAATTCTTCTATTGGCTTGGGACAGAAAAATCTTCATGCTTATCTCCACTCAACAATCATATTAGGGTATTAAGCTTGTGGAGATTGAGACTCTTGATGGTGTCTGCTGGGGAAGAGTAGAGCTCATTAATGGAGGAGTAAATACAGTCAATAATGTAGTTTGGGGTTGCAGGTTGACACTTAGTACATAGTAGGAAAACCTTGAAACCATTCTGGAAAGTCATTGTCCGTAGATGACCAGACTTAAGTCTGGAAAAGTCAGTCATGATGGGACAGACAAATAATGCTAATTAACAGAAAAACAATGTGAGTGTCATTTCACCCTCAAGTAAAACCAATAATGTGATTTACTGATTCTGTATTGAGATACTTTAGAACCAAATACCGGGTGGTGATCAGGGTTGTCTACCTGAGTTGTCAATCAGAGAACTATGAACTTGAATCTGTCCTTTGTTTGAAATCAGTTTTCCATCTCCTAGCTGAACTTTAGCTGAGGAGCTTCATCTACTTTGGCTTATGTGACATTTTATAAGATCATCTAGGGGGTCGGTGGAAGGATGGTCTAAGTCGTTGATTTACGACCGCTACGACTCGGGTTCGATTCCTGCATTGGACAATTTTTTCTGTTTAAAAAAAAGCTCTAATGGCCCCCAATTCTTGCAAAAGTCCAACCCCACCAGTGAGTGCAAATAACCAAACGGAACTCTGGCACATTTGTATGTGCAAAGTCTAACTGCTTTTCACATGTGTAGAGATGTGGTGCACTCACAGTAAAAGCAGTCGTCTACTTCTACCCACCATAATCATCATGGCCTGTACCATGTGTACTAGGGATAAATAAATAAAATAAGATCACCTTGTCCCATCTCCATTGTCCTTTAAGTTGAGTTTGACTATGAATGACTATATGGACAAATATTCTCCAATCTTGACCCTTTCTAGCCAGCTCAATGCAAGCCTTCTAAATCAAATTCTGGATGTGTGTTTGTACATCTTTTTTTTTTTTTTAACTACCGGATAGCATTATAACAAAGTTTTCCTTTCTATATCTATATAGATATACACAAGTAAAACCTGTTGTATAGTAACTAAACCCCTCCTTTTGGAACATTTATACAATAAAATTGTTTATGATTATCATTTCAAATGCTTATCTTTAAACAGCCTGTGTGAAAATGTTGGATCAGTTGATAATACATCTAGTGTCCTCTCTCCCCCGTCTCATTGTTTACTGGGAGTAATTCCTGCTTTGACTTAGTAACCTAAATTAAACCAACCTAAACTAAATAATCCATATTACAGTAGAACTTCCATGAATGGACACTCCTGCTAATAGACATCTCTCTACATAGGACAGTTTTCTTTACTAAAATTACAATCGTTTTTAACCATTTAGTTGTTGTTGTTTCTTATCCCCTTGTGTAAAGATTACATTGAGTTCATGGAATGGGGTGGGTTTAGTTTTTGGTAAGAAGTTACCTCACACAGTGTATCCGCAACTTAATATTGGTCCTTTAGAGAAATTAGTGTTGTTGTTTTTAATTGATGCAGTTAATTATTGATCAAAGAGACCTAATGGATTTTAAGATTATATTTAAGACCAATATAATTTCTATGTCCTAAATACAATTTTATAGTATATTTTAACTAAGATTTAAGAATGGAGATTTTGTGGTAACCTGTAACTCTCCTAACATTAAAGAGGCAATTTGTTTCCTTTTCTAATGTGTGGGGTTTGAGAAAAAGAGAAATCTCTTCAAAACTTGAATGTGTAATGACAAAGAAAAATAAACTTTTTTAACATTATAACTCCCCAAACATACAAAAACATTTTCAGTGAAAAATATACATTTCGGCCAGTTAGTTTTTTATTTTTTTCAACCTTTCGACAAAAATCTTTTGTCTTTGTCAGGAGAAATAAATAAAACATTTGGTAAGGCGTTAAAAATTGTTTTGAGGTTGCAAGGACGTTTGCTAAATAACCTGTTTTAATATTTGTTTATTGGTTGGTTCTTCTATTCACAGGTTTTACTGTATACAATTTCCATCAAATATATTTATATGTATTCCTTATAGATTTATAAAGTAAACATTCCAAAAAATTTGTAAAAGAATTTGATGAAATTATTGGATTGAGAAGTGTATACAAATGTGTTGCCAACTTTGATGAAATTTGTATTCACAGAGTGTGAGCTTAATTGTCTACTAGAGGATTATTCCTTTTATCACACAGGAGCTCAAAATCTTATTTTTTTTTAATTCTATGAGAATATATTTATTTGGATCATTATATATATAACTCTACATTTTTTATATATGTTTATAAAATGCTTACTTTTTTTGTACTTAAAAACTTTGATTTTTTTTATAAACTGCTATATTGTTTTTGCATTTAAATAATTTTTCTCTTTTTATTATTATTATTATTTTTTTATGTAGAGCATATATATTAATTTTAAAGAGCTTTTCAATGTCTTTGGCTAAATAGCTTTTTTTTTTAATGATATTTTCTAAGTTCCAAAATTTTATTTTTGAAAAAAAAAAAAAAAAAAAATGTATATACAGTAAAACCCCTCTATAGTGAACCCCAATGGGACAGAGCTTTTGGTTCACTATAGCCACGGTTCACTATAGCCACGGTTTGGCTATTTTTTTTTACTTTTCAAAATTTTTAGACCGTATAATTAAAGGACAGCCATACACACTGGAAGAGGCTTCCTCTTAATAGTGGTCACTTTGTTTTAATTCCCTTAATTGACCAATTTTCTTACATTAATACTGAATAATAATAGAAATCATTAGATGATAGGTTCTTCTTATCATTAACATGCATGTACCTCTATGTCTAATTTAAAAATCAAGACAAATCCTAGGCAAAGTTTTATTAAATATATATTCAAAGATATAAAATGATTTTAAAACATCATTATCACATTATATAATACATTGTTTACTAGGAAAAATGGCTCTAACACCTTGTTGCTTCAAAGCATTCTTCAAGCATTGCACCATTCAAATAAAGTTAGTGTTTTTCTTCCATTTCATTTTCCCACATATTCTTCTAGGTCTAGATTTCGTTTTTTTTTTTTTTAACCTGTCATGCAAAACATTGCTGACTTTAAAATCACTATAGTTAATGGCAAAAAAATAGTTTTTTGTTTCATCACGGGACCATTAATTTGGATTTTTTTTTTTAGCCCTAAAACGTACGATCGCGATCGCGGCAAAAGTTGAGGTTGATTCCTCTTTGTAACCATTTTTAATAGCTTTATATTTTATCTTTTATAATAGAAAAGTTATATTCTCTTATTTTAATATGTTCTTAACATTTTGCCTGTGTTGTTTCACTTTGAAAAGTTCTGAAAATGGCCTCTTTTTTTTTTTTTTTTTAAGAAATAACGCTTTTGTTTTTAAAATGCCTTTGTTTTCTTCATTTTGGAAGCCATTTGTATTTTATATTTCAAATTTAATGGATACAAATATATTCTATTTAATAAAAAGTATAATGTTTTAAAATTTATACAACATACAGCAAAAATAAAGTGCAAAATTCAAAACAAACAATGCCGCTAAATTTATTGTTTTGAAATCGCGATTCGCGAGCTCAAAATTTGGTTGTTTTAATTTTTTTTTTTAATTACAATTCTAAGTTCGTTATAAGCATAGTATTTTTGATAGATTTTATCATTTTGGGACCGAAAATAGGTTCGTTATAGCGATAGTTCGCTAGTTTGAAAAGTGAAAAGTTCGTTATAGCGATGGTAATTTTAATGGAATGGAATTGGGATTTTCGATGGGTTCGTTATAAGGGAAGGTTCGTTATATCCATGGTTCGTCTTAGCGGGGTTTTACTGTATATACACTCATAGACAAAACTTAAAGAAGTTGTACCTTTTAGCATGTATATCGGGATTCAGAAAATAACGCTTCAGAAAATAACGCTGAAAGATATTAGAGTTACCTTTATTGAAGACACATGAGATACCAAGTGTGAACAAAATTGCCTCTGTCTCCTACAAAAAAAGACTTTCCACTTAAGTTTTTGTCCATGAGTGTATATATATTAAAAAATTAATTACACTATAATTATTATCCTTCAAATAAGTTGTTATTAATGATGCAATGTTTACTGTTTTGTGCTGATCTTTATCCAAGAAAAATCCATACTATGGGAGTTCTTGAGTACAGAGAGGCTCCAGTGAAACCCTACTTACCCATCTTGAGAGCTTCCATCTAATTTTTCATTTTCACATGGTGAAAATACTATGTAAACACATTCTATGTGACGTTTTGGTTAACAGTGTTCAGTGGAAAGTATTGGGAATGTTTAAATTGATAAATCAAGTGCAAAGTCGAACTGCTTTTCACATGTGTAGACATGTGGTGCACTTATAGTAAAAGCAGTTGCCTACTTCTACCCACCATGATTACCACGTATACTATAGATTAGCAAAAAAATAATAATAATAATAAATCTGTTGATAGCAATAATACATGTTTCTGTTGCAATATTAGTTTATTTGTGTTATTTTTGTATATATTACATATGGACTAAAGAATAACTTTTATTGGAAGATCCTTCTTCCCTTTCTTGTTTTAAGATTCTTTGTTGCAAAGGTTTGGTAGCACTAGATTATTGACACTCCATTCTTGTTAGAATCCTCCAATTGTTGTTTTACCATATTTCTCTCCATATTGGAATGTTGATACTGGCAAGGGTCATTTAGAAAATTTTTACAGAGATGTTCTCTTTATTATTATAAATACAGATAGATAATATGGATTTACTTGAAGATCTAAAGGTAACAAGTTACCTTAATGCTGCTTAAAATATACCATCATTATTTTCTTTGCTTGACAAGCAGTCTTTTTATACACTTTTACTGTCTGCTTTCAAAGCTTTGTTCTATAGATTCTTTAAATATACTTTTGACCAAGAAGTTCTAAAAATTTGTAAATATAAGCAGAATATAGTGTTCGATGAATTATTAGCTGCATGCATGTGCAATATCAGAAGGGTATGGTTGATTAAACTGGCAAAACCACTGGGAAGGGTCAACACACTGATGAGCAGTGGTTCTTGCAGTATAATTTGCCATTGTGGTAAGGACACGGAAGTTTTATTTTTTTTAAAAGAAACAAAAATAAAAAACAATCGTGATAACTTCCTTGTATATAGATGATGCACTAATGTTTAAATCTTGTTAATTTGCATATTTCTCGCTTGTTAATTCCATATCAATCCTAATTGCATACCCTTTCTTATTTGCATATCTACAGCGGAATAAAGGACTATATTCTTAGTATAATGCAGTCAACCCTAATTGAGACTAATTTACTTTATTAAACTGCTTTTCACATGTGTAGACATGTGGTGCGCTTACAGTAAAAGCAGTCGCTAACTACCCGCCTTGATTATCATAGCCTGTACCACGTGTACTAGGGATAAGCAAAAAAAAAAAAAAACTTTATTAAAGTTTTTAAAAAGAGCAATGTTTTCATTTTCCAAACACCAGATTAGCTTGTTTACATTTTATGATGCCACCACAGGAGCTCCTAAACTAACTAAATTTAACCTAACCATATTCATATCAAATGTAAACAAGTTAATCTGGGGAACAGTTTCTTACCACCTACTATTTTTTTTTTTTTACTCTTATGCAATATTAGGAGTGTATGTTAATTGGGGCTGCTTTACGTTGTTTTGTTTTTCTCTCTCTCTGCTAGTCCTCAATAATTCATAATTGTAAATTATATTGATTATAAAAATCTTAAATTTTATGCATATTGCTATAAATAATTAAATAAAAAGAAGCTATTTAGCCATTAAAAAGTTCTATATTTAGGAAAAATTATGTGAAGAATGATTTATCGAGATTTTATTTTTTTTCATGAAAAATATCACCTTTGTAACCAGATACTACTTAAAAGTCACTTGTCATCAATAGATTTATATTTTTGATGAAACACCCTCCTCCCTCACACATTGATAAGGAGGTGTATATATATATGACATATTTTGTTAGATCTCTAGTTTCTCCCTTTGTTTTTTTTTTTGCATTTGATTTATTGTTTGAAATGCTCTTTTAAAAATCTTTTTATGTGGCCATCTATTAAATATAGTCTGGGCTTTGTATATTTTCTCAGCGGGAATAAAGTGCCAACTTATTGTATAATTCTCTTGTTGTTGTTGTTTATTATTTAGTGTGTTGTTGCAACATATATTTTTGTTGATATCTTTGTTTGAAGAATTGCCTGTGTCAAGTAATAGTAATTTCTGGAAAGGTTAACTGTTTTAATGTCCATCCATACAGAGAGCAAAACAACAACTGACTCACCCGTGCAGGCAAGGTCACGCTCCGCTGCGTCACGTGGGAAAACATACATAAATGTTTTCGTACTTGTTCTCAGCACATCCCCCTTTTTAAGATTTGAAATATATATACATTACAAACTTTAAATGCATAATATAATTAATAATGAAGGCGATCCACAGGTTTAACAATTCGTCCACTCCGGGTTCTTATCTGGCCGTCTTCTGAGTCGTTAGAGGGATAATCCACAACTGGGGTATTTTCATTTTCAACCAGTTCCTCTCCCGAAAAGGTCGGCGTCGATGGGTCGGCTGGATATTGCACTGTAACTCCTTTTCGTAGATGGAACCTGTTTCGACGTAAAGTCCCAACTGGAGTATCAACCATATATGACCTTGGTGTCGATGCCTTCTGCTTTACAATCCCCCAGGTTCGCATATCTGTAATCCAAACCGTGTCACCTTCGGATAGCTCCTCCATGTCCGTAGCTCTGCAGCGTCGATCATATCTGGATTTCATATCCTTTCTCCTTCTCCCCTCCTTTCTTTTCAGGGTCTGAGAGTCCACCAACTTTGGATTAAGATTCTCTGGTGCAATTGGCAAGGTCGTTCGGAGTTTACGTCCCATGAGAAGCTCAGCAGGGCTGTAACCGTTCTCCAAAGGGGTCGATCGATACTCCAGGAGTCCAAGCGATGGGTCTTGATTTTTCTTGAGGATCAACTTAGCAATTTTCACACCTGCTTCTGCCATCCCATTGCTCTGCGGGAATCGAGGACTTGAAGTGACATGTGTGAATCCGTACTGCCTTGCGAAATTTGCAAATTCACGAGCAGCTCCAAATTGCGTCCCATTATCGCTTACAAACAGTTTCTGGTATTCCATGTCGGGCAAATATGGATTTGCAACTACGCACCACCACACTGGCTGTGAGCCGATCCAGCTGAATCATTTCAGGAAAGCGAGAATAATAGTCAATGACGACTAGATACCACTTATTCTCGAACTTGAACAAATCCATTCCAATCTTTTGCCACGGTCGTGTAGGAAAGTTGGTTGGTATCAAAGGTTCATGTTTTGAGACGGCTTCCTGTATACAGACACTGCACTTTCTGACCGTTTCCGCGATCTCTTCCGAAATTCCAGGCCACCATACCGTCTCACGTGCGCGAAGTCTTGTTTTTGTAATCCCGAAGTGCCCAGCGTGCAACTTATCTAGGATCTCCAGTTTCATACTTGCTGGAATAACAAGACGACAGCCACGCATCAGTAGTCCATTTTGAACGCCGAGTTCATCCTTGACATGCCAATAAGAGAGCAGAGCCTGTGACATCTTCTTATCTGGCCAGTCTTGCTCAAGGTAGTTGACTACTGCTTTCAGGGTCGTATCTTCTTGTTGAGCTTCAAAAATCTTCGTCAACATCTCGTCTTTGTCGGTTATACTCGAGAGAACTGCATTTATATGCGCTGAGGTTTGCCGTTCGTTTTCACCTCCCTCGGTTGTAAGAAGTGGTTGTCTGGATAATGCATCGGCGTCGAGCAGCTCCTTTCCAGGGATATGCACTATTTCGAATCCAAACCTCATCATACGCATTCGGAAACGTTGCAGTCTTGGGGTCAGCGAACTCAATTCTTTCGTCGAAAATAGAGGAATGAGAGGCTTATGGTCGGTCTCAATTCGGAAACGCTTTCCAAGCAGGAAATCTTGAAAACGTTCGCAAGCCCATGTAATTTCGAGAGCCTCTTTCTCGATCTGAGCATATCGTTTTTCGGTAGGTGTCATAGTTCTAGAAGAATAAGCAACAGGTCGCCAGATTCCATTCTTACCTTCTTGCTTCAGTACCGCTCCCAAGCCGTATGAAGATGCGTCGGATGACACCATAGTTGGTTTCCTGACGTCGTATGCTGCCAAGATGGGTTGAGTCGTGAGCAATTCTTTCAACTTTCGGAATGCTCGCTCCTGGCTGCAATCCCAAACGAAGTCTTGACCTTTCACCAACAACTGGTTCAGTGGAGCCACAATTTCAGATAAATTTTTCCACAAAGCGTCCCAGATGGTTCACCATGCCAAGAAATCTTCTTACGCCATGAACATCGGTCGGAGCAGGCATCTCCGCCACTGCTTCGATTTTCGCTGGATCTGGTCGGATACCGTCTTCATCCAGTATGTGCCCAAGAAAATTAATTCTTGGCACGCCGAAGACACACTTGGCCTTGTTTAATGTAACTTTCGCCTCTTTCAGTTTTCAGAGCACTAAACGAAGAATTCGATCGTGAGTCTTGGAGTCGGAGGCAAATATCAGGATATCGTCCAGGTAACACATTACACCTTCCATGCCTTGCAAGATTATTGACATAACTCTCTGAAATACTCTGGGGCGAGTGAGATTCCAAATGGCATTCTGCAGTATTTATATCTCCCAAAAGGAGTGATGAAGGTCGTTAAATGCTGGCAGTCCGGGCTCAACGGAATCTGGTGAAAGCCACTGTTCGCGTCCAGTTTCGAAAAGAATCTTGCTTCCCCCAGTTGCCCCAGCATGTGCTCCACCACTGGCATGGGATGCACTTCGCGCTGTACATGTTCGTTCAGCCTTGAGAGATCCACACAGAGTCGTATGTCGCCATTCGGTTTACCAGCAATCACAGTCGGTGCACACCATTCAGTCGCAACGTTAACTTGTGCTATGATTCCCGCCTTCTCGAGCTCTTCCAATCTTGTTTTGAGCTTTTCCATCAAAGGGATTGGTACCCGTCGAGAAGTATGCACAGCATATGGTTTTGCTCCAGGTTTCAATTTGATTTCGTAAGGGTTTCCGATCTGTCCCAGTCCTTCAAATACTTCGGGGAATTCCTTGATCGGGTTAATTCTCGTCGCAACCACTTCAATCCGCCTCGCCAGGTTCAAGAGTTCACATGCCCGGCGACTCAGAAGAGGTTCACTCAAACGACGAATGACATAAATCTTCTCCTTGATTTCATAATTGCCATTTCGCAGCATTGATATAAACATACCCACAGTCTGAAGTTCGGAAAATTCAGCAGCTCTAATGTTGATATCACTTACCACTAGTCGTTGCTGTCCCATTATCCTCTTGAAGAGACACAGAGGAACACATGTAACATCCGCCTGGGAGTCGAGCTTGAACTTCACCTTTTCCCCGTTCACTTGGATTTCTGCTGTCCATCGCCTCCTGCACTCGCCTTCATCATCATCGAGATTAGATGAATCCTCCACAGCTGAGACCTCCAGGAGGAAAACCAATTTCTTCATCAAGTTCAGAAACAGCTTTGACTTCCGCAGTCTTCGCCTGCTTATCTGGGCAGCAATTTGCAAAATGGCCTGTTTTTGAACACAGGTTACATTTCTGTCCTTCAGCACGGCAAGCCTGTCCTTTCCTGTGGGTGAAACCTCCGCACTTTGGACATCGTGATCTTGTCTTGGCTGACTTCTCCTTCTTCCTCGAAGGCTGCTGTTGTTGTTTCGGTGATTGTTTCTTCGAGTTGAACTTCACCTGATTGACCTTTTGGCTTGTTGAGGGACGCTGCAGGTCGACTTGCTGCTGTCGAACGGCTTCCTGCTGTCGA
>CP092878.1:31600278-31645463 GCA_030710605.1 Cordylochernes scorpioides
GCAGCGTTTGTACTCCATGTTAGGAGCAGCTGCACATGGCGTTAGTTCCTCATGTCAGAGGCGGCCATTTCTTTTGGAGCTAAGTCGGTTATACAGGTTCCATTATGAAAGTGATGAGCATAATGTTATTGTGACGCGACGATAGATGGAAGTACGGCAAAACCGTGGGAAATGTGGTGGAGGGATATTCAATCTTTCAATCTATCCGGTCATCAGTTGAGTTCGAGCAGTGTGAGGGGAGATACATGCCTCCGCTTGAAGTGTGTTTTCAACTTTTGTAACATAGCGCTATGGAGCGTTCGCTTGTACAACGATACGCATAAAGTTTTGCGTGAGGCTTCGAAAAAATGCAACCGAAGCATTCAAGATGCTGCAAAAAACCTTCAAGGACGATTGCATTTCAAGATCACAGTCTTGGAATTGGCACAAGGCGTTCAAGGATAGCCGAGAGGAGGTCGCCGACGAACCCCGTTCAGGACGCCCAACAACGGCCAGAACTGACGAGAACGTGGATCGTGTGCTCGAGGTTTTGCGTACCGACCGTCGATTAAGCATCCAGCAAATTGCTGACACATTACACATGTCCACATTTGTGGTACATGGGATAGTGACCGAGGATCTGCAAATGCGTAAGGTCTGTGCGAAGTTTGTGCCGAAAGTGTTGACGCAAGACCAGAAAGAACTTAGAGTTTTGCGCTGTCAAGAATTGTTGGATTTGATTCAAAATGAACCGGACTTTCTGAACTCTGTAGTAACCGGAGATGAATCCTGGATGTTTGAATACGACCCAGAGTCGAAAAGGCAGAGCTGTGCATGGCACACAAAATCATCCCCACGCCCCAAGAAAGCGCGAATGAGCAAGTCGCGCATCAAAACGATTATCATTGTCTTTTTTGACATCCGAGGAATAGTCCATTGTGAGTTTGTACCGCAGGGACAAACTGTAAACTCAGCCTTTTACCTGGAGGTGCTCAGGAGATTGAAACGCCGGATCGAACGCGTGACATTAAAGACACGGTCAAGCTCCACGATGACAATGCCACCAGCCACACAGCCTTCATCATTACCAACTTCCTGGCCCGAAGCAACACCTCGGTGATCCCTCACCTCCCTTACAGTCCCGATTTAGCTTCATGTGACTTCTTTTTGTTTCCACGACTCAAGAGAGAGATGAAAGGAAAACATTAGGAACCGTGGAAAACATCCAACACCATGTTACAACGTTCCTGAGAAGCATTCCTTTCGAGGAGTTTCAGGCGTGCCAAACGCGTCTCCGCAAGTGTATTGATGCAGGAGGAATGTATTTTGAAGAATATTGAACATTTGCACAAATTACGATCAATAAATGTATTTTTCCAGTAAATATGCTCATTTCTTTCATAATGGACCCTGTATATAGTTATATATAGTAAATAACATATATTGATATTTTTACGAAACATCTTTGTGTATGGACCCAGAACAGCAGCTTTACACACCCAAGATAGAGGACATTGCTGTGATAGAGATGTACGGAGACATCTGAGGCTCTTCATTGGACACGACAACAACAACATAAAATTGACATGGACCCAGAACAACAGCTTTACACACCCAAGATAGAGGACACTGCGACTGCTGTGATAGAGATGTATGGAGACATCTGAGGCTCTTCATTGGACAAGACAACAACAACATAAAATTGACATGGACCCAGAACAACAGCTTTACACACCCAAGATAGAGGACACTGCGACTGCTGTGATAGAGATGTATGGAGACATCTGAGGCTCTTCATTGGACACAACAGCAACAACAGAAAATTGACATGGACCCAGACACCCAAGATAGAGAACATTGCTGTGATAGAGATGTATGGAGACATCTGAGGCTCTTCGTTGAACACGACAACAACATCTTTATTTTTTCTTTTTATATTGTAAATACTCTATAATAAGTTTATCATTAATTTAAGGGAGGAGATTGATGGTCAGAGCTCAGAATTATTTTTACAAATATTAAAAAATTATTCACTTAATAATGGGTGTGATTCCCTTTTACAGCAATGCATCCCTCGCAGCTGGAGTTCACTCATCTTCCTCAAACTTTACTCTGAAATCTTGGAATATATTATAGCTTGTCATCCATTTTACACTACCCCCTTCCCAATCTTTTTCGTCCTGAAAAGGACTGATTTCACCAGCGGCGCTGATTGACGGCCCTTTGATCTCCCTGACATCTCTTGGCCACATGAGGCTCGTCAGCCTTCCAGAAGCATAGAGGCAGGATTAACGCCAACCCTTGTTTGCAGAACCACATCCCGACTCGGGCTTTCTCTCCACCCTCAATCAGTTCCAACGCCACTGATTGGTCTCGGTGTCCAGCACTAGGCGGTGGTTCTCCACATGATGGAGGCCATATTTCACTGCCTACGATGCTTTCATGGGAGGTTTTGGTTTCTTCTTCAAAACACTCTGTGGCCATGATGCTCATTTCCATATCGCTGTGATCTCTTGTATTGGGATTTCGCTGTTTATTTCCACGCGCGCGACGGTGCTGCAGATCTGCAATCTTTAAAGTATTATAGATGCGCCCAACTGATCCACGCTGTCCATATTGTGGCTTTCCTGCATGCATTCTTCCTCGTAGAGGTTGTGGAGGCGGTTTCCTTGCTGGATCAAGTCTTCAGTCAGTTTCCCATTTATTTGTAACTGGAGCTTTATTCTTATATACCTGGACTTCTTTGTATTTATTCTGCACTGGGCTGTGAACTCCCTAAACCTGCTGGAAATGTCGGACAACGTCGGTAGAACTTTTTCTAGGCGGTGGCTGTTTGATCTGCAACTTGCCTGGCGAAGGAATGAAGATGATAGTGTTGCGTTCCCGGTTTGGATAGATGAAAAGGGAGGATACACGATGTGACTTATTAAAGTTTCCTTACTTAAGTATATATATATATAGCAATTTAGGCCAACAACCCCATGTATATAACCCGCAGCAAGACCTTAATGTTGTATAATAGAAGCACAGCTGTCAATGATGCACTATCGACATATGTCTTTACATCATCACATGTAATGCAATTTGTGCAAACAGGATAAATAAAATAAAAAAAGGGGGGGAAACTCTGTAATTGATTAAGAGTTGAGCTAAAGCAGGGATCGAGCATATAATATTGTCAGAACAAAGGTCTAAAGATGGAAACAGCCACGACACTAGTATACAATTTCATCAGACAACCCATGAAATCGTTATTAAATTGGGCAATCTATAAAAGACTCCTTCTGGAGGTTTAGCAACCCACTGAAGACGCTGGGAGCTATTTCATAGAGGAAAATTATAGCAACAGATCTCTATAATTTCTACAGATCAACTGTAAATAGATTCATATTAAGGCATTTTTATAGCCCAAATAACACAAACAATAGTCAAACATACAAATCTGTTTGCATCATGCCGTACCCTCCTAACAGCGTAACAATAGCCCGAGGAATCAGAAAATATGGTATAATGGTAAATATGATGGAATAACGCACTGAAACACATAAAAGTACAAACATTACTAAAACCTGACAGATAGATACCCTCAAAGTAGCCCTAATAAAGTCGTAATTTGCAACTGTCGCTGTGTCAATATATCACAGCAAAGATATAGTACACAACTCTATTCCAACAGAGTCGATAGTTCTATATTTAGTACAATTTGTGAAATTAAGGTGTGGGGGGTAGTACCATAAAGCAAAAGGAATGAAATATGTATGAGAGGAAACAAGAAAATTTCTCTAGATATTTATTTAAATAAATTAAAATTTGGGAACATGTCTATACTGACGAGATATGCTATTTACATAGTAAAATTTAGATAGAGGTGACCTGAAGTTACTTTATAGCCCTTTAGGGCCCATGCGAAATCTAGGTTGGTTACTACACAAAAAGGGGGGGCGCTAAGTCATAATGACAAATGGCTTACCTTTTCTCGAAAGTGCCGGCAAAGGTCTGGTCTCCCGTCTGAAGACTGTCCTCTCACTGAGCGACTCAGATTCAATCTGCCTTTTGGCAAAGAAACCCTCTTTTATTCTTGTCTCTCTCCGTTTTCATTCGCTGGCCGCGCCAAAGTTTCTATTGGCTGGCATTTTCATTCGCCGAAAGAAACACCAATCAAAATGGCCAACGGCTCCAGTATACGATTTCACAGACGCCCCAGGCCTCTCCCATCAAAATAGAACATATAGTATTACCAAAACAAAAAAAATCTAAAGAGAGAAACAGCCACGGCAATAGTGTAAAATTTCATCAGACCCCAGGCCTCCTCCACATGGGCTGTAATACGATCCTCCCTTTTCTCGGGACGGTATATATATCGCCCCCCGTCTTGGCTAAAAATCGACCCAGGCCCCTTTTACCTGGACTGTAATGTGATGCTTCCTTTTTTCGGGAAGGATATTTATAAGGCTTAGTCTTTTAGAAATCTTCCTTCTCCATTTTTTTCTGGTCACCTTTACCTAAATTTTTGGTGAGGGGAATATATGTACATATGGAACAACAGCTTCCAGCGCGGATGTCTCTGGATGTCACTGGTGTCTTCTTCACCAGGCATCAGCTTTCGGCATGGAAGTCTGGTGTCATCAATTGTCTAGGTTTCTGGGCAAAAAGGTGGTCTGTAAGTCTATGTGGGAGGGAAGCCATGTATCCATTTGATTTGATTATACATACGCCTTCTGTTGGGGTATGGTTACAAAAACGTGCCCCAACAATCCTCCCCCTGCCAAGTAATGGACAAATGCGTTTGTGCTACTCATTATTCATCTGCCTTTCATCAGTTACTATGAAAGCAGGCCCATTTCTAGCAAAATACATTTTCCATTACTAGGTGAAGCCAGATGTACCGAAACCTATAGGGAAGATAAGGCTAGTCAAAATGATGGTATGCCATTCTAGATGTTTATTATTCCGAACATTAGTGGGCATTGCGCATCCTGGCAAAGGGGTTTTTATGTGTTATTATTCTGTCAGCACACTGTTATCAACATAGGTTATGGGGGACAGTCATATCATATGTATGGAAGTAAGCAAGGTCATCTGTCTTACCATTCATGGGTATATATTGTTGCATCATGATTAATGCGCCTATTTTTAAAATTATTTATAATATTATTTTTGATATATTTAAAATTCAAATTATAAATTTATTTATTTTTATAAAACAGATTATTAATATAAAATATTATGTACTATAAAACATTTGTATTTTGATACACTAAATACCCTACATGCTTTAAACTTTGATGTGGTAAATAAAGAGAGATTCTAGGTGCTACCTAAATTTATAGTTGTCTTATTATTGACTGGTTTAACCTTGTAAGATGGTTGAGACACGTTCTGGAAAGATACAAGACACGTCTGAGGAGAGACTCAAGACTGAAGAATCTGCCAAACCGCAGCCCAGTGCAACAATTGGTAGAGATGCAAGTGCCGGCCCAGTTGTTTTGAACCCCAACATAGACATCCCCAAATATGATGGAACAGAAGACCCTCGCCCATGGATTGAGTCCCTTGAAGAAATTGGCTTCCTGTACCACTGGGCAGAATATATTATTTCTCGCTATGCAGCCATGAACATGATTGGTAGCGCCAAAACCTGGCTGGACCTACACAAGATAAGTTTTACCAGCTGGGAACATTTCAAGAGCCGCCTAATTCAGGATTTTGGCTCAGACGCCAACAAAGAAGAATTGAAGATGAGGCTGAACAGAATGCAGCAGTGGAATGAACCTGCAATCAGGTTTGCAGAGGATATCCTGGTTCTGTGCAACAAGGTCGACCCCCAAATGGAAGAAGAGAATAAAATAAATTGGGTTATTGGAGGGTTAAAGAAAGAATACTCTTTTGCCCTCTACTTAAACCCTCCTAAGAATACCAACGAACTCCTAAGATTGTGTAAAAAGATGGATTTGTTTGAAAATAATTATCAAGAACGTATAGAAAAATCAAAGGTTCTATATAATGGACCACGCTCTCCTCGTTCCCACCATCAAGAGCAATGGAAGAACGCTCCGTCGACCAGAAGACCAGACCAGAACACCTCCAAGCCCCAGGCCCCCGCTCCGAGGTACTACCAGAACACCCCCAAGCCCCAGGCCCCTGCTACTTTTGAGAGGAACATGGACAATGTCCTCGGAAATCTGAGATGGCAGATTTGCCTTTGCTACCTGGACGATGTAATTATATACAGCTCGGACTTTCCAACCCACATTAAAAGACTTGAAGCTGTCCTCAGATGCTTCAGCGAATCTAATTTAAAACTGAACGCCAAGAAATGCAGATTTGCTTTCGAGGAACTTGAGATCCTTGGACATATAACCAACCAAGAGGGTATAAAACCTGCCGAATATAATATCAAAGCCGTTAGAGATTTTCCTCAGCCCAAGAAGGCCAAAGAAGTGCAATCATTCCTAGGAATGTGCTCATATTATAGAAAATTTATTAAAGATTTCTCATTAATCGCTGACCCATTGACCAGTCTCATCAGAAAAAATGTGCAATTTATCTGGACAGGAAAACAGGAAGAAGCGTTCCAAAACCTTAAAAAAGCTCTTATGAATCCGCCAATTTTAGGTCACTTTGATCCAAATGCAGCCACCTGCATTCACACAGATGCCTCTAACATCGGCTTAGGCGCAACACTAATTCAAAATATCGGTGGCGAAGAGAAGGTAATATCATATTTGAGCCGAACCCTAAGTAAACCTGAGCAAAATTATTCAACCACCGAAAAGGAATGTTTAGCTGTAGTGTGGTCGATATCAAAATTACGGCCCTATTTATATGGAAGACACTTTAAAATCGTAACTGATCATCACGCACTATGCTGGCTTAAGAATTTAAAAGATCCGACCGGTCGATTAGCACGATGGGCACTGAAGATTCAGGAATATAATTTCGAAATTATACACAAATCGGGAAAAAAACATCTGGACGCTGATGGTCTATCTAGAGGACCCTTACCAGAAAACGAATGGGACGAGGATTATGAAAGACTATTTTTGAATCAAATAATAGACGAAAAGGATGATTTTATTGAGAATATTAAGGAGAACCTTAGTGGAAACAAGCGTTCAATTACACAGAACTTTAAAGAAGAAAATGGGTGTCTCTACAAGAAAAATCCAAATCCTGAAGGTAGAGAATGGTTGCTGGTAGTGCCAAAGAAGAGAAGGAAAGAAATCATGAGTGAATACCACAACCATATGCTGAATGGCCATCTGGGCGTCGCCAGAACCACATACCGATTGAAGAATAAATACTATTGGCCTTCCATGCTGAAAGATGTTTCCGAATTTGTAAAGACGTGCCATCTTTGCCAAAGTCGGAAAGGTTCAAATCAGTTGCCATCTGGACTTCTACAACCTATTCCCCCAGCTAACTACCCTTTTGAAAGAATCGGAATTGACTTTGTTGGCCCCTTGCCATCAACGAAAAGAAGAAGGAAATGGATCATTGTGTTGACGGATTATTATACCAAGTATGCTGAAACAAAGGCAGTACCAGAAGCGACAGTGAAAGAAGTCTCTACATTTTTAATCGAACATATATTTTTACGTCACGGGGCTCCAAGATTTCTTATCAGCGACAGAGGTTCACAATTCACTAGCAATTTGATGAAGGAGGTTATGAAAATGTGCAAAGTTAAACATTGCTTCACAACGAGCTACCACCCCCAGACTAACGGACTAACGGAACGGCTAAATAGAACTTTAATCAATATGATCAGCATGTATGTGAATACAGATCAGAAGAACTGGGACGAAATCCTTCCTTTTATCACCCACGCATATAATACCACAATTCAAGAAACCACAGGCTACTCTCCATTTTTCCTGTTGTTTGGGAGGGAACCCATGTCCCTCTTAGACGACGAGAATATCCCAACGGACTGTAACATGGACGATTACGACGAATATATAGAAAACTACTTAGATAAAATAGCAAGGAGAGACGAGACAGGTAGTCATTAAAAACACAGAGAAGACTCAGGAAAGAATGAAAAGAAACTATGACAAAAAACACAACGAGAGAATCTATGAACCAGGACATTTAGTGGCAGTTTGGACACCAGTCAGGAAAATCGGAAAATGTGAAAAACTATTGAGAAAATATTTTGGGCCATATCGAATATTAAAGAAGCTGTCCAACGTAAATTACTTAATTGAGCCGAAAGATAATCCTGGCCAAGACCCATTGATTGTCCATGTCTCAAGACTCAAACCCTATTTTGAAAGAATTGATGAGGTCACTCACGAGGACGTGACGACCTCTGGAGAGGGGGAAGTGTTGCATCATGATTAATGCGCCTATTTTTAAAATTATTTATAATATTATTTTTAATATATTTAAAATTCAAATTATAAATTTATTTATTTTTATAAAACAGATTATTAATATAAAATATTATGTACTATAAAACATTTGTATTTTGATACACTAAATACCCTACATGCTTTAAACTTTGATGTGGTAAATAAAGAGAGATTCTAGGTGCTACCTAAATTTATAGTTGTCTTATTATTGACTGGTTTAACCTTGTAAGATGGTTGAGACACGTTCTGGAAAGATACAAGACACGTCTGAGGAGAGACTCAAGACTGAAGAATCTGCCAAACCGCAGCCCAGTGCAACAATATACCACCCTTCCACTTTCTTCTTTGGCCTTGAGGAGTAGGCCTTCCTTGTGGTAAGTCCTCTCAACCCCATCCTTGCCTCTTGGGGTGCTGGTTTCATTGCTACCTTCTTTCTGTTAACAATACAGTTAGAACATTTCCCTATTACATATTATATATAAAAAATTGGGCGCCAAGAAGTCGTTTAGAAATAACTGACTAGTCCAACTCCTAAAACATGCCAGCATCTTTATTTAAGTACCAATCAAGACATTCGTGTGGTATAGTTATACATATACAATCAAAGGAAAGGATAATTATAGTTAGCTGAAAGAAATATCTTGGTATATAATAATTAGCCTATGACATGATGACTTTTGCTAAATTAAAAAAATTACAGAAACAAATTGTGAAAGTAATTATTAAATAAGGCACGAAATATGTAATGATAAAATGAATCCTTCCATGTTATATGATGGGTATAATATATATATTGAAGAAAACACGTATCATGCAGATAGTGATTAAATATGATAAAAATCATCCCATGATAGATGATAAAGAAAACCACTACAAAATTATATATGATGACAAAATATATATACATATACAAGTAAGGCGGATAAAAGACAATAAGGATAAAATAGATCATGCCTTGAGGGAAGAATAAGCCACGACAACATGTTAAAAAAAATGCAACATGGCAGGTGAATATTTCTAATATCATGAATATCAAAGGAAATAAATTTTTTGAAATGAATAGTATATGATTATAATATAATATAAATGATATAAAATAATAACCTATTCAATAAGAAAATGAAAACACATTATATATATTTGTGCGCTGAAGGATCAAGGTTTAGTATCTCAATTAAGTTTTCAATCTTATTCAGTCTGGAATCACGAGTTGGTCACTGGGTAATATTCGTCTATCCCGATCCTACTGGAGGGTGTGTTTTCTCTTATGTGTTAGATTCCTCTGTTACAATACTCTCAACCCAGGTGGGAACGTCATTCAGAATCTTGGTCAAATGGAACATAGCCCAGACCTCTATTAAACTACACAGTCCTTTTGAATCTAGGGTGACAACCGTATGAAGAGAAATTTTCTGTTTTGGCAGGGCGACTAATCAATTTCTACTATTTTGTTTGTGGCTCCGTTTACCTTGCCTCTGGGGTGTGTACAGTTCAGCTACCTCCCCCTTCCAAGAAATTCACATTACTTTCATCTACTAATATACCCTCTATTCATTGACCTGAATCCTATAAATCTACATCTTATAAGTTTGAATTTTATCAATCTGAAATTTTGGTTCCTTTTACAAATTCCTTCAGAATTCTACTCCCTGTATAACTGCTCTTAATTCTACTGTCCTCAATACAACACTTCTAAAACTTTGACTCACTGGCTTGTTCTGGCGTCTCGTTCGCGGTCATTATAGTTAACTAATACTTTAAAATCTTATCCTAACATGGAACGAGTCTAAACTCGTTGAAGGTCCTAATAATTACTTATTCTGCCTCTCGAATCGGTCTTATGCTCGAATTCATTCCAACAAAACGTATGGCAGGGCGAATCCTTTATTAGAAGAAACTTCCGCTAGCTATGGGGGATCAAACTGGTACCAAAAAAAATTCAATAGACGGAAACACTTCGTCTAGAATAACTGGGCAATCTCTGCCTACTTGCCAATCTTACAGGACCTCCCGTCTGGAACACCCTCGCTCCAGCCACGCTAAAAGCGTCGAAACTACGGTGTCAGATCGGTCACCCAAGGTCGCGCCGTTATACCCCAGGCTATACGGCATGGCTAAAACAAATCCCCCATCCTGCATAAAATTCAATCTATACCTCTTCGTTTCCTCTTGCGAGGAGGAGTTGAGTGGGAAATTCGGCTTGATCCTTGCCTTCCACTATCTCCAAGTCTGAGGGTCGGGATAGGGATCATTTATCCACAATCCTTAGAATTCAAGCTAAACTAAGATAAAAGAAAATCAAAGGAAAATTATACCCCTTAACGAGGGACCTAACAAAAGGGAGCGAATATTTTCTAACTAGATAGAGTTGTAGTTGTCCTGTTTGAGGCTTCTCGGTCCTAACAAAATTCGAAATAAAAAATAAAATAAAATAAAAATCGATCCTATTAAAGTCCTTAACCCTATTCTAATGTGTTTTGGTCTCACAATATAATAGTTTTTAACCTTCTTCTACATTTATTCCTCTTCACATTCACACAATTCAGTCACTGAGGGCATTCATCCTAAAGTTAGAAGCTGCTATAGACGCCAAAACACTCAATTATTTCTATCAAATAGACCCTTACAATAATAAAATCTTCTAGGACTAGACGTGAAATCAAATAAAGTTACCTAATTAAAACAAAGTGGGGACCAAAGCCCTATTTACTTAAACGAAATGCCTCTGCACAAGCTCTACACATATATTAATTCATTATACACACTAAATGATTGTTAACAATAACTGTTGACAAGTCTAAATAACCTGGAAGCTAATCTACCAAAAAAAAAGAAAGAATCAGTGTAACTTCAAAAACTGCCCTTGCCTTGACACTAAGCGACTATTCACGACAATTTTATATAGACACACACAAATTATTGGGGCGAATAAAGAACCATTAAACGTGACACCTCATAAAAGCGGATTGAGTCATTCCCCTAGCCACCGTGGGTGAAGTCACTTTCTTCTTACTTCCTCGTGCGTCTGCCCCCTTTGCAGTAGTCCTACCTCAGCACTCTATTGAAAGATGGATTTATAGGGTTTACGATTCACTACCCAACACTAACATTCTCAAGTGCTTTCCAAGGATCGACTACAGTCTGGGCCTACTTAACTTCTACCCCTGGCTTAGGGTCCCTATACTTCACAACTTCACTCTGAGAGATTGACCTTTCATGTTCTCATTAGAAACCTATTTCAAAGCTACTACCTGAAGGCCAGGGATTATAGGGTTTCTGAATTACCCAACACAAGCCATAGGATGCCTATTAGGTTTGTTGTTTTAGACATAGCCCCCCTCTCAGTTGTGATTTCCTACACCTTCCTTCACCTATTACTCCTGATAATAACTAAAATTTCAGATTTACACTAAATAGTTAATTCACAATGGTATACATTATTCTCATTGGTCTTTGAAACTCGGGTTTTAACAAGAAATAGTTTGTATAGAAAAAAAAGGAATCCTAATGAAGTTCTACTTAAAAAAAAAAGGTTCTAAATGAAAAAAAAAAAAGGTTGAAATCTCTAAACTTCTCATTCTATCGAGCTGATTCTCCGTACACACTCCAAAATCCTAGTTAGTGGCGACAGTCTAAGCAGAATTTACACTGTGTGGGCCTTTTCATCCTTGTAGACCTGCGTAAAGTTAAACTGTTCACACTAACTCTGTCAACTTCCCCTCGTCTCATTACTTCTGAGTTCGCTCTGGTTGTCACTTAGCGGCTGTTATTAGAAATTTCCTTCATGTATTTATACAGTATGAGGCATAGTAATTAAAAGGCTGCATTTTCATGAGTTCAATTTTCTCACAACATGCTGAAACGAAATCAAATGTGGTTATAAGATCACTGTCTATGTGGTAACAGGTGCACATTGGATTGGGAAAGGACAAAGTTATTTCGCCCTTTATGATACCAATTGTAACCGGGTTTTCTGTTGAGTTATGATGATATACTGAGAATTTGATAGGGAAATTATTTTGTAGACTTTGTTGCATATCAGGGGTCTTGTTTGTTCCTGGGTTAGAAATTTTATATTATTCCTTACTGTCAGTCTGATAATTACATTCCTGGCTCATGAGATAGGTGTGCAACTTGTATAATTCACTGTGGAAATATATGTGGACATTTAAGAATTTATAGAGGTATATTTAATATGGAGTCGTCACCTCAGCTCGATCCATCCACATTTTGTTCTGGAATTAGCGTCATATTCTAGATGGACTTCACTGCCTCATCTATAGTCCAGGCATATCACCTTAAATGTCAATTTTAGGAAACGTCATCTCGTCCTAGACCTTTCTTTTCTGCATGCTGGCACATCTTCAATGACATTTCCAATGTGGGGAACACACCCTTTTGGCGGTCTATCGGTATCCAGTGATCATACTTGGCAGAAAACGTCGTCAAAGGGGGCCTCCCTCCTTGCGTGTCTAGCCATCTAATCCAATCACGATACCGCCTCACGCCTATAGGTTCCGAATTATATTCAATGTAATATCTTTGCTCGGGTGTCCCGACTTTATCAATCTTTATTCACAGCCTTTAGGTGATTTTACTCCGCACTGGAGGCTCGCATTCCGCTAACTTCCTCATTATATATAAGTGTTAAATCGAGCCTCGATAAACTCTCCTGTCTCCTATACCCCCATTATTAGATAGATCCTGTCTCTAACACAGGTGGCTTTTGCTGCCTTGTCATTAGCTTAAAGCTGTCCAAGCACACCTCGGGATATCTCAGCTGTCTTGTAGACACAAGCTCCAGTCATCTCCTTTCCTTTGAATATTTTAAAAGATTATCCCAGGTAGTTGTCATAAGTTAATAAATAGCTCCACAGTGATTTAAAAGGTACTCGCGCAAATTAGTCACCAGATCTACTCCTTGAGATTCTGCCATTGGAATGTTAAAACCAGATTTCTATCCATTATTGATTTCAAATAAAAAAGGTTTTACGAAGAGAAAAAAAAAAAAAAAGGTGCGTCTTTCTATGGTGATCAAACTTCTCTCTTCACGGGTACGCTAACTGGATCTTCAATTCTATTTTCATCTTAAGGCTCATATATTTGCCACTCTCCCAATCCACTATGCGTTAAAAAAAATAAAATCGATTAACTATCATTCAGCATGTTAGCCCTAATCTGGATGCACAGGCTAGTATGATTTGATAGAAAGCGCTATTAAAATGAAGTTAAGATATTTGTATCCAGCAATAATTATCAGAACTCACCTCTGCTGTGAGAAAATTATATCAGAGCTATGATGAAAAAAAAAATGCTAAGTCATTTCAGTAGACTACTGTAAAACACTGATCACCGTTCTAAATTTGAACCATGGGAATCCAACCTCATTTCTCATACTGTATATAATAATTTGAGAAAGTAAAATAAAGAAATTGTAATCAATGGTGCTCGCAACAGAATTCAAAATGATTGAGACACAGAACATTATAAATAATGTCCAGCAAGCAGGATACCAAACCACCTTTATATTACAACATTTCCACAAAAGTATAACTATCAATAACCCAATAAACAAAACCACAAATATCTATAGGGCGATATGTTACATTCCATACTCACAAACATCTATAACAATAGCCAACTACTTAAGAAACTCTGGCATCCAAACATATTACTGTAATTCCCCTAACATAGGCTCCACCATAAAAGTCCACTATCTAAAAATAATCCTACTATCATAAAACCCACTAAATAAAACAGAGAATAAAAGGCAATATATTCCGTAGAGTGTAACAGCTGCCAAGCCAAATACGCAGGGGAGACAGGAAGGAGAGTCAGCAATAGAATATATGAACATAGACGCAACGTTATTAATCAAGACAATAGGTCTCTAATTTTCCAATACTGCAAAGGAACAGGTCACACTTTCGCATTAGGAGAACCTAGAATACATTACAATAACATAAACAGCAAATATCAAAGGCTTATAATTGATTCTCTATTATTCAGAAAACACAATAGCATTAATAGAAAATAGATTTGCCCGAAACATATAACACAATATATCCTAGTACCAGCTAATAATATCAACAATAATATAAGTAACTTATATGTAATAGCCAATAACTATTATAAAACTACTTAAATAATAGAATTTCTAACCTATAAGATAATTCATAGAATATAGCAAACAATAGTAGAATATGTATAAATACCTTAACCAAAAAAAAAAATGTCTTAAGAAAACAAATAATATGCAAAACTTCCTAATGTATATATATATATATATGTACATAGAATCATAATAGTTTTAGCATCAGGCGACGTTATATTTTCTTGATATTTTGTATATGTTTCTCCTGTAGAAGGGCGGACAAGCTCGAAAGCTTGAGAAGACCAGAATAAAAGATACTCATCCCCATAAACGTTTTACTTTGATATCAGAAATCAATGATAATATTAAGGTTTTGCCACAAACAATGTGAATCGTAAAAGACAGCGGCGAGAGATGCGGTATACACCGCCTCAACATAACTTTCATTGCCTGATAAAATGCCAGTGAAACGGAAAGCATAAATTAAAATTCACGATTTATAATAGACTGTTAATCTCAGGATGCGTGGACTACTTCACCAATACTTAAAAATAGTATGGCTTTTCATTAGGTATATATTTCTAAAGTATAGGGGATGAAACATATACTAAATTCGAGCCCCGCGGCGGGCGACATTGTTGCGTTCCCGGTTTGGATAGATGAAAAGGGAGGATACACGATGTGACTTATTAAAGTTTCCTTACTTAAGTATATATATATATAGCAATTTAGGCCAACAACCCCATGTATATAACCCGCAGCAAGACCTTAATGTTGTATAATAGAAGCACAGCTGTCAATGATGCACTATCGACATATGTCTTTACATCATCACATGTAATGCAATTTGTGCAAACAGGATAAATAAAATAAAAAAAAGGGGGGAAACTCTGTAATTGATTAAGAGTTGAGCTAAAGCAGGGATCGAGCATATAATATTGTCAGAACAAAGGTCTAAAGATGGAAACAGCCACGACACTAGTATACAATTTCATCAGACAACCCATGAAATCGTTATTAAATTGGGCAATCTATAAAAGACTCCTTCTGGAGGTTTAGCAACCCACTGAAGACGCTGGGAGCTATTTCATAGAGGAAAATTATAGCAACAGATCTCTATAATTTCTACAGATCAACTGTAAATAGATTCATATTAAGGCATTTTTATAGCCCAAATAACACAAACAATAGTCAAACATACAAATCTGTTTGCATCATGCCGTACCCTCCTAACAGCGTAACAATAGCCCGAGGAATCAGAAAATATGGTATAATGGTAAATATGATGGAATAACGCACTGAAACACATAAAAGTACAAACATTACTAAAACCTGACAGATAGATACCCTCAAAGTAGCCCTAATAAAGTCGTAATTTGCAACTGTCGCTGTGTCAATATATCACAGCAAAGATATAGTACACAACTCTATTCCAACAGAGTCGATAGTTCTATATTTAGTACAATTTGTGAAATTAAGGTGTGGGGGGTAGTACCATAAAGCAAAAGGAATGAAATATGTATGAGAGGAAACAAGAAAATTTCTCTAGATATTTATTTAAATAAATTAAAATTTGGGAACATGTCTATACTGACGAGATATGCTATTTACATAGTAAAATTTAGATAGAGGTGACCTGAAGTTACTTTATAGCCCTTTAGGGCCCATGCGAAATCTAGGTTGGTTACTACACAAAAAGGGGGGGCGCTAAGTCATAATGACAAATGGCTTACCTTTTCTCGAAAGTGCCGGCAAAGGTCTGGTCTCCCGTCTGAAGACTGTCCTCTCACTGAGCGACTCAGATTCAATCTGCCTTTTGGCAAAGAAACCCTCTTTTATTCTTGTCTCTCTCCGTTTTCATTCGCTGGCCGCGCCAAAGTTTCTATTGGCTGGCATTTTCATTCGCCGAAAGAAACACCAATCAAAATGGCCAACGGCTCCAGTATACGATTTCACAGACGCCCCAGGCCTCTCCCATCAAAATAGAACATATAGTATTACCAAAACAAAAAAAAATCTAAAGAGAGAAACAGCCACGGCAATAGTGTAAAATTTCATCAGACCCCAGGCCTCCTCCACATGGGCTGTAATACGATCCTCCCTTTTCTCGGGACGGTATATATATCGCCCCCCGTCTTGGCTAAAAATCGACCCAGGCCCCTTTTACCTGGACTGTAATGTGATGCTTCCTTTTTTCGGGAAGGATATTTATAAGGCTTAGTCTTTTAGAAATCTTCCTTCTCCATTTTTTTCTGGTCACCTTTACCTAAATTTTTGGTGAGGGGAATATATGTACATATGGAACAACAGCTTCCAGCGCGGATGTCTCTGGATGTCACTGGTGTCTTCTTCACCAGGCATCAGCTTTCGGCATGGAAGTCTGGTGTCATCAATTGTCTAGGTTTCTGGGCAAAAAGGTGGTCTGTAAGTCTATGTGGGAGGGAAGCCATGTATCCATTTGATTTGATTATACATACGCCTTCTGTTGGGGTATGGTTACAAAAACGTGCCCCAAAAATAGGTACACATTCTTGGCACATCTTTTCAGCTTGTATTGCAGACGACGGCGCTGACACATTGCGCGCGACTTCCGGGTCACAGACATTGTCGTCGGACTTCCACAGAGCGTCCAACGCTCTATTCCGTTCAGTCGGGTCGCCGGCTCCAACTTCGGGGTGCTTCGACCATCTAGCCTTGTCGCACTTCCACGGAGCACCCAGCTCCGTCCCGTCCAGTTGGATCGCCGCTGTAGTCCCTGACAGTCTGTTACTGTCGCAAAAGTCAGCCACGCCGTCGTACTGCAGCTCACCAAGATCGTTATTGTTCTCATGGAGTATTTCAGAATGGATCACAAGGGTTGAATTTCCGCACTATATATAACCTGGAGGGCACTCTCCTTCCATGAGCTTGATTTGGTTCAAATCACTCGTGCCACAGCCGTTGTCGGAGGCGATCAGCTCGTCCTCCTCCGCTACACAACCAGTCTGGACAGTCTGACAGTCCACTTACGACGTCTCCCGACGTGACGGTCTTTGTTGTGATGGTCTTGCCGGGATCTTCCTCACCTGGACTCGTCTTTTGTCCCTTCAGACTTTGAGCAGACATTGAGCTATTGGTTGCTGTGATTGTTTTTGAAAAGCCATCAGGATTTTCTGGCTGGTGTTCATTGATCTTAACTTCGCAAGACATGGGTGTGGCAGAGAAGGTTTGACATTCCGATTATGCTCGAGTCGGCTCATTCGAGATTCCAATGGAGTAATCCCTTCTTTAACCTGGCCAACGACGTCTTCCTTGAACGTATCTATTTTCTGGTTCATCAGACTAAAGAAGTTTCTGATCAATTTCTTTCATTCTTCAATTTCGAGGTCGGTTAGTTCTTCCATTTTTCTTTTTAAATTAGCGCAAAATAAAATATTCAATTAAAATTAACTAAGCTGCACTCCACTTCTGACACCAAATGTTACGTTGCACCCAGACGCTGTTTATATTATTTGTCTAATCAGGATGCCACAAAGATACACACGTGAGTTCAAAGGGATGCAGCAAAAGTTAGAGATTTATTATACGTGGCACTAAACAGAAGGAGTACAATAAGTAGGATTTGCCTTCAACTACTCGTCAGAAGGATCCTTGGCGTCGTGGATGTCACTCTTGGGAAACCTTCCGCTCCACACTATACACGTCCAGCCTGGACTTCACTACTTTGTAGGTCTCTCCGATGTCAGGCTCTCCTGGTACCGTCTTGCAGGATCATCCAGGAGGTAACTCGGCGCGTCCTCCGCTCGCCGCAGATGTAACCAGACTCTGTCCTCCCCCACACACGACTGCTGTTTTTGGCGCCTGCCCCTTCCCCTGACACATCCCCCGCAGCTGGTGTCAACCGATCTTCCCCCAACTTTACTCTGAAATCTTGGCTTCTCAGATAGCTTGTCATCCATTTTACAATATTCAATAATGATAATACACTCTTTAAATAAATTTGTTATATATATATATAAGTTATTCAAAGGAAATATCTTTATTTACGAGGCTGTTAACCAAAATAGATGATTTTTGAGCCCCAATGGCCGCATAAAGCGGAATATATACAAAGCACTATGACCAGGTTGGGGAGGCTAGGGACAGGATCTCCGTTAGGGAAGAGACAGGTTAGGCCGGATTGGGTCCGCGGAGGTCAGGAGGCAGGAAGAGGGCGGGAGGACTAGAACTTTGCAGCTCTAGCTTTGGCAGTTGGACAAGACATTTATCTTGCTTCGTGGTCGGCAGAGAGGCACTTGGCCTAGCAGTTAGCGCACTTGGCCGTGCGCAGGTTGGTGAGAGTTGGACAGCTTCGGCCTTGGTGGTCACCAGAAGCGCAGTGGAAGCAGCCGACTGTAGCCTTGGTGCACCTATCGGCGTTGTGGCCGTAGCCACAGCAGCGGTAGCAGACGCGGAGAGACTCCTCGTAGTTCAGGATCACGTGGTCCACAATGATCCTGCCGCGTCTTCCAATGGCCTTGTAGGAAGCCAAGTCCAGGTCGATGAAGGCCGTGCAGATAAAAGTTGCGCCGCCCGGAATGTTATTCAAAGATTAACAATACATATCTCTTTTTTAAATTATAAAAGTGATCTTTCGAATAACGAAGCTCTTCTGGTTTAACAACGTCAAGTGGAGTAATACACACATACAAAGCCTTTATTAAGACACCAGTCTTATACAGATTCTCCTCTCTCATTGCTGGCTTGCAACAATTCTCTCACGATGATCAATCACCATCATGTAGTGGAGGAGATAAATCCAAGTTCCTACTTACTGCTTTGTAAAAGTTATATAGGGACAGAGCAACCATTCGACTTGATATGGTGCTGGTTAAAATACTTTGCACTGAGGTAAGTTGGCTGTTGTTTACTTTTGAGAAGAACATTTCTCTTTCTTCGCTAATATTCTGGCACTCAAAGATGTAATGAGATATTTCAATTTCTATTTTTTCTTTGCAAATAGATGGAGTTAGAGAAATAGCAACTTTTTGTAAAAAATAAATGGACGGTCGCATATATCCAGGTAAACATTTGTTTTTACAAACAGTTTGGATTTTTCTTCTTGATATTGACAAGCCAGTAGAAGAGCTTCGTTGTTCGAAAACTTGCTTTTCCAATAAAAAGGATATTTATTTTTAAATTTTAAATTAATTTTTGAATAATAATACACACCACACACTTTTTCAGAAAAACATAGCTACATCAACTAATGATTTATTCAACTCCCAATGTTTCAGTTACCTGCTGTCACTCTGCTACCTATTGTTGACTTTGCTTAGAATTTTTAAAGAAACTGATTCCAATATATTATTAATTAAATATTATATTGTGGCGAAGAAATATTTTATTATTTAATTTATAATTATTCAATGAAAATATATTCAACAGATTATAAAAATATATATTACTCTGTATTGGTAAAAATCATCTTTAAAATATTTCTTTGCTTGCTTGCTTAAGATTCCCTAGCTGTAGATAGTTTTGCTGTCTTGTTAATAATTGTTGACTCGTCGCTGTGACGTCATCAATAAATACTTTTACATCTTAGGATATTTCAAGGCTTGATTTCTACGCTACAATATTTATTGATTTACAAGAGAGAGAACAAAATATAAAATAGAAATTAATATTAAAACAAAGAACTTCTTTTTTCGATTAGCGCCTATTTACCTATGAGCTTACACACACTCTGTGGAACAATTAATTAATATATATACAACACACGCTCCTTAGGGGAATGCGACTCTCCTCAGAGTGACAGGAAGTTACTGAAATATCAGGAGTTAAATAAATCACTGGTTGATGTGACTGTACTGAATCAACTTTCAACTAACAAATAATCTTAGGAAAACTCTTTCAAATATAATACAAAATTAATGTGAAAAGTAAATATCGTAATTTAAACAATGTGATATGTAAGTAATAAAGTATGGCGTCTTTTCTAGTCGTCTCAAAATGACACCAGCTTGCCACTGGACACCCGGGGGATCCAGAGAGGGTCAAAGAAGGGGCGTTGGTCCGGATGTTGACAGTTAGTTAGGTTACAGTGGATATTTTCGGCGAGGCCCGCTCAGTGCTAGGTCTCACGGCGGCCCTCGTGGCCGCCGTTTTGGTTCCTCCCTGCCTCCGCGGCTTCATGCAGGACGCCGAGCTTTCCTCAGTTAATCCTCAACTTCCCCTGGTCCTGGTGCCACGTGAGACGTACTAGGAGAGTGTCTTTTGTTCCCAAACTTTGTCCTTACTGTCCCGTGCGGACTTCCCACTCTGCACGCCTTGCCACTCAACCCCGACTAGTTCCAACTCACTTGTTGGCTTACCCGGGTTTACGACATAAATATATGGTCGTAGTGGTTACAGCCTACTCCACGCTGACGAGCGCCAACAGCGCGAAACGCGTTCGTGGATGGCTTTTCTTGATTTATCAAGATATTGGGTTGGCCAAATATCACGGAGCAAGCTAAATAAAGTTTAGTTTATTTTTGCTCCATTAGATGGCGCTCTGCCATCTAAAAAGTACATGTGCTCGTGGTCAGGAGATGCCTTCTTTATTTTTAATATCAACACCTGACCCACTTATCTTTTATTTTTTTTCTATTGTTTTTCCATTATATAATTTAATTGATAAAATAAATCATGATGCTACAATAACTTCCTGATCTATCGTTTTTTTTCAGCCGTGTGGTCACGTGAAGCGCAAGCTCCGCATTTTCCGAAAAAAAAAGGATAGATGATTGAGCTTGTTAATGCTTAAGAAATACCAGCGAAGAGCTAGGAGCATGGTGGTACAACTCCCATCCAGAAAATATGCAGAGAAGAGATTGGCTTAAGAACTATCTAACACAATCCAAATGAAAAAAAGACATCTCCTGATCATGCAACTAAAAGTTGCTAAGGGCTTGCACCATCTATTAGAATAAATATTAAGAATTTATTAATCAAGAATTGGTATTTGGAAAATTCTGTGGAATAATTAAAATTCAACGAATAGTTGTTATTTATTTCGACAGATGGCGCAAGACATCAGAAACTTTTAGTTGCACAATCAGGAGATCCTTTTTCTTAATTTATTCATCTGATCTCACTACAATTTCATTATTTTTTGTACTATTTTTCCACAATCTAAAAGATTTTTAAAAAATGGTGGACAAGCAAATTTAATTTTATTAACAGGCGAATATGCAAATTCTTTTTCAACTGGGATTAAAGATGGAGGATATCTCTGACCATTTGGACGTGTCATTAAGAGGAAGCTTTCGCCTTCTGAACAATCACGTCATCCTGGTACATCTCGCCGACAAGTTAGCCAGGCCACTTCAACCGCCAAGGAAGGACACTGTGTCACAGCTAAAAGACTGTAGACAACAGCAGGTCCTGCTGAGAAAAGCCAAGTAAAGGGCGACAGATTTCTATCAATGTTGGTACGTCAAGTACTGCCATGACTTTAGTCCCTAACAGTACATAGATACATTGAAAGAGATGCTTGGGAAAGGTGAAGTCTTCCGGATCATCTTGAAGAGGTTCTGATCGGATTGGACAACATCGTGATGGTGGCGCAAATATCTGAAGAGGGAATCACCATCGGGAACGTCTTCTTTAAAGTATTTACATATAGGAAACGGGAGGGGAACATATTAATTAGGAACCTTCTAATTGCTATTAGAGATGAAGACATCGTCAGGCAGCTGGGACCACTACAGTAGAGTTGTCTCCTTGACACAAACTTGTGTCCAGAGATGGCTACTCCTGAACCACTGGTAAGAAGAAGGTCTTCCGCTAGTTCCCTTCCAAATAACTCATCATCTTAAAATGCAAATTGACGATCGCCTAGGTCACCTACACCGTCAGGTCTAGAGGATACCAGGGACATCGGCGAGCTATTTGTCTCTTGCGAACTAACTGGAATTGTCCAGGCCATCTTAAAGACACTCTGAATGGATCGGTGTCAACGTCTCACCCTCAAAGCCCAGGCACTTCAACAAGCGTCCAAATCGGCCGTGGAACATTCTGAGCTCGTTCAGAAGACCCCGTGATATCTCCAAGCCATGTCGCGTCTTCGTCCATTGTGAACAGTTCGGTTCCTCTCGAGGTCGAGCGCCCACCCATCGCTGTCACCACCAGCGCTCTCCTCAACCATCCCCACACCACAGGCTGAAATCTCTATCAAGAACTACTCAGTCTTCTGCTGTCTTAATGTCCTAGAAGAAGCAGCCTCCTCAGGACAAGCAGAAGAAGAGTCCATCCAAGAAATATCTGAGAAAAGGGATCAAAGCACACTAGCATCTAGACACGACTTAATCGACAGCTAGGATCTGCCAGAAGTACTGGATATCAATCAGAGAGGTATACTACCCACATGATATATCTCTTATAAGTCCTAAATTCTGAGCAGAAAGCAGTACGAAATACACAGATCCCATGGCTTAATCCCCTAGCACAGTATACAAAAGACTCACCACCTTCAGAGTGGCATATTACAAGAAACCTAGTTTATTTACATATAATTCACACAGTTGTTTGGTCTGATAGAAATGAACATTTCGTGTTTTCTTAAAACCTTGTTTTTATTATTACTTAGCGAATAATAATATTACGGCGAATAAATAATAATGCACATAATACAATTACTTTATAATAAATATATAAAAGCTTCCAGGGCTAAGTTTCTTGTGTAGCTTTTATTTTCAACCTTTCGGACTTGTCAGTCCTTTAACAGGAGTATCACATTAACATATATTAATGATCAATACTATTTTTATACAAATTATTATTTACATATTTTGAATACTTATGATTTTGAGAGAAATTATATATAATACAAAGACATTATATATAATGGCGAATAATATTATGACGAATAATATTGGTACTCCAATTTTTTTTACATGTGTTTACGAACTTTTGGGATAACCTTGTGATATATAGCTAGCAATAAATATGTATATATATATGTTTCTATGAAAATGTTAATCTGCAAGACGCAGGTTATCATCATCCCTTTTTGATTTGTTTTTGTCACTTTTTGGCGTCCCGAAAATAAACAATAAAAGGCTGTATCAGACTTTACTAAGACAATAAAGATTTGCTTAAAATAAATGTGTACGAAGATGTTGCATTTGGCGACGAGGATATAAGAGTAAGTACCCTCGAATTTTGAAGTAAATATTTTTAGAAAATATCTTTGATTTTGCATATAATTGAAAGTAAATTTTAAAAGACACAAATTGCAAAGTTTTAGGATGCAAATTTAAGAAAGAGTGAAATAAAATGGCTAGTTACCAATTTAAGGAATATAATGAGGAAACTGAAACTTTTGAAACGTTTTATGAACGATTGGAACAGTTTCTCATATTGGAGGAGGCAGGGGATGAGAAGAAAAAGGCTTATCTCCTAACCCTCATGGGAAGTAAAACATATGGTGTTTTGAAGAATTTGTGCAGTCCTATTCTACCTAAAGATAAAACTTTTGATAACCTAATTGATATCTTGAAAAGGCACTTCTCTCCAAAGCGCTCAATTGTAGTAGAGAGGTTCATTTTTTTTAAAAGAATGCAATTAAAGAAAGAAAGCATCTCGGATTACTTGGTGGAAATTAAGCGTTTGGCTTCCTCATGCAACTTTGGAAATTTTCTGGAGGATTCTTTACGTGATAAAATGGTTTGTGGATTATATAATGCCAAAATACAAAATAGAATTTTGTCGGAGGGCGACATTTCTTTAGCTAAAGTAATTGAGATAGCATTATCTATGGAAGCGGCTGAGAAAAATACAAAATTATTTCACTTGGAGCAGGGTGAAGATTGTGTAGATAAGTTGAGGATGGAACGCAAGGTTGAATCAAATTTCCAGAATGGCAAATGTAAACATTGTGGTAAACAGCATAAAGAACTATGTAGATTTAAGGAGGCGATATGCTTTAAGTGTAATAAAAAAGGACACATTGCCTCAATATGTTGGAGCAGTAGAAGAAATCTAAGGCAACATCAGAATCAGCCGGGAAATATACATCAGATAGGAGACCAAGAAGAGGAGGAAGAGTATGTCCAGAAAATTATAAGCGTGACGATACCTGAGTATAAAATTAATTTTGCCTCAAGTGACCCTCCCTATCTGATGGAGTTAAAAGTAGAAGGAAACTTTATTAAATTTGAAATGGATACGGGTAGTGGTCTAACACTGATATCAGAAAAGGATTTTAAAAATAGTCTTCAACACTTGAAATTGGAAAAAGCGGGTATTATTGTAAGAACTTATGATGGTACCGTGGTACCCATTCTGGGTAAAATCAATGTCAAAGTGGAGTGTCAAGATATTACTTACAAACTTAGAGCGTTGGTGGTGAAAGGAGATAAGAGGGCTTTGATGGGAAGAGAATGGATAAATAGATTGAAATTGGGCTGTTTCGCGGTAAAACATATGCCTGTGGAAATTACCATTGAGGAAATTTTGAAGGAAAATCAAGCCCTATTTGTTGAGACAACCGAACCAATAAAAGGTTTCACATTTTCAGTAAACATGTGTGATGTGAATCCAATTTTCCATAAGGCTCGTCCGGTGCCTTTCGCCATTAGGCCAGCAGTTACTGAAGCATTAGACAAAATGGTGGCTAAGGGTTATCTATGTGAGGTGGCGAGCAGTAAATGGGCCACTCCAGTGGTTGTAGTGCCGAAGAAAAATAAAGAGATCAGAATTTGCTGCGACTTCAAGGTAACTCTAAATAAATATTTGGACACTGCGGCCTATCCCCTTCCCACACAGCAAGATTTATTCTCCACATTGGCCAAGGGAAAATACTTTTCTAAATTGGACTTGAGGAACGCTTATCTGCAATTAGAGGTGGACCCAGGCACCCGACCGTTACTAACGATAAATACTCATAAAGGGCTTTTCAGGTTTAAGAGAATGCCATTTGGATTGGCAAATGCGCCCAGTTATTTTCAATCTGTAATGGATAGGGTTTTGTCGGGTATAGGAGGCGTAATTTGTTATATTGATGATGTCCTTATAGCCACAGCATCAATTGAAGAACATCTGGCGTTGTTGAAGACTATATTTGCTCGCTTGGCGAAGTATAATATCAAACTAAAGAAAGAAAAATGCCTATTTTTGCAAAAAGAAATTGAATATTTAGGACATCTTGTCACGGGAGAGGGCATCAGACCTTTAGATCATAAGGTACAAGCAATACAGAAGGCCAAAACGCCTACGAATATCTCTGAATTAAGGTCATTTCTTGGTTTGGTAAACTTTTATGGGAAGTTCATACCCAATTTGCCAGAGCTTTTGAAGCCTCTTCATGAGCTTCTTCACAAAAAAACGTCCTTGGGTTTGGACAAAGGAATGTGGAGAGGCCATTGACAAGTGCAAGAACAGCATTACCTCTGAGAGGGTGCTAGTCCCATATGATACGACTTTGCCATTGTGTTTGGCCACTGATGCATCGCAGATTGGAGTGGGCGCTGTGTTGTCACATATTATAGAAGGCCAGGAGAGACCGATTATGTTTGCCTCTCGGACTTTATCGGGAGCAGAACAAAATTATTCTCAGATTGAGAAGGAGGCTCTAGCCATTATATATGGAGTTACCAAGTTTCATCAATTTATTTATGGAAGAAAATTTATTCTTATTACAGACCATAAGCCATTGGTGACCATTTTGGGCCCAAAATCAGGAATCCCCACCTTATCTACTTCAAGATTGCAGCGTTGGGCGCTTATTTTGTCAGCTTATACTTACGATATTAAATTTCGAAGAACTCAAGACCATGGGAATGCAGATCTTCTGTCACGTTTTCCTGTGGGCTGTGAAGAAATTCCAAGATTAAATAATGTCTATGCTTTATCCTTTGTGGAAGAATTGCCGATCACAGCAGAGGAAATTTCCACGGAAACTGAAAAAGACGAAGTGCTCTCATTGGCCAAATTTTATACTCAGCAAGGCTGGCCTGAAAAGGTGGCTGATCACCTCAGACCTTATTTTCAAAGGAAACTTGAGCTAACTGTAGATGGGGAGTGTTTGGTTTGGGGAATGAGAGTTGTCATTCCACCATCTCTCAGATTAAAAATGTTGAACTGTCTTCATGAGACTCATTCCGGTATGAACAGAATGAAGGCTGTAGCAAGATCACATTTTTGGTGGCCAAATTTAGATACCCAAATCGAGTTTTTGGTGAATAAGTGCAGAAGCTGTCAGCAATCCCAGGATGGGCCAAATAAAGGAAAATGGCAACCCTGGAAATGGTCAACCAGACCTTGGCAAAGAATTCACATTGATTTTGCAAATAAGGAAAACATTAATTTATTAATAGTAGTAGATAGTCATTCAAAGTGGATCGAAGCCATCCCAATGAGAGAGACCACCACACGCAAAACCATTGAGCAACTACGGCGACTTTTTTCTTCCTATGGGTTACCGGAGGAACTTGTATCTGATAATGGACCTCAGTTTACTGGTAGTGAAATGAAAGGTTTTCTGGAAGGAAATGGAATTAAACAAACATTGATCCCGGCGTACCACCCGCAAAGTAATGGCTTGGCTGAAAGAGCGGTTAGAACAATTAAGACTGCCCTGGATAAAAATAAAAGGAAAATTGGGGATACCATTCAAGACACCTTATCAAAAGTTCTTCTGGCATATCGAAGCACCCCGCATGTGACAACAGGAAAGACTCCATCAGAGCTCTTTATTGGGCGTGCGCTTCGAACCAGAGTATCGTTGATACATCCCAGCTTGGCATCTAGAGTTAGGGACCAGCAAGCCAGGCAAATGAAGTATGATCGGCGAACCCAATTGGAAGAATTCCAGATAGATGATTTAGTGTGGTGTAAAAACTTTAGAGGTGGTGATAAATGGATCCCAGGAAAAATTGTGGGCAAGAAGGGAACTAGAGTCTACACCATTTTGATCCACGGACAGGTAAAGGCCTATCACAGGGATCAAATTAGAAAAAGGTGGAGGAATGGTGAGGAAGATGAGAGTGGAGATGGAGAGCGTCAACCCGAGCACTCAAGAGGAGCAGGTCCCAGTGCCATAATCTCGGAGGTTGTACGAGACAGAGGTTATATGGAGTCGCTGTCGCCAGGACTAACTAGCCAGCGGTCGGATCAAGATTCAGAGGTTCAGAGTGATACAGACGATGGAAAGTCATTGGAGCCTCTTCGCTCGCTGGACCCCGAGGCCTTGAAAGAGGAGGGTCCTGTCCTAAGGCGGAACCCACCTCGAGCGAGGAGACCACCTGTGAGATTTCGTGTTTGAAGAGAGAAGATGGTGATATATAGCTAGCAATAAATATGTATATATATATGTTTCTATGAAAATGTTAATCTGCAAGACGCAGGTTATCATCATCCCTTTTTGATTTGTTTTTGTCACTTTTTGGCGTCCCGAAAATAAACAATAAAAGGCTGTATCAGACTTTACTAAGACAATAAAGATTTGCTTAAAATAAATGTGTACGAAGATGTTGCACCTTGTATTTAAGTTGGAGTTTTCAAAAATGACGCCCAGCTTTTCCTATTGACAAGAAGGGAGATGTTAATATTGCACAGAACTTGGCAATGTTCCAGTGTATTTATGGAAGCATCCTTGGCAACACGGAGCTTCGAGTTATAGACTTTCGTCTCGTACATCTGCCAGCGCTTCTATGTTTTCAATTTTTTTTTTAAATTGTTTACTGGCCTATATAAAAACGATACTTTGGAATTTCATTGATAAAATATAGATTTTTTTTCATTTTAATTTCGAAATATACATTTAAATATGTAAATATTATGGATATAAATGGCAAAAATACGCTGACAATAATGTGGCAATTGTTCTTTTGGTGAAGATATCGTACAAAAGAGACAGCGTATTTTCTAAATTCATTAAAACTAATATGCAAATGAATAATATTGAAGTTTAAAAAATATATTTATTTCGTGAAAAAAATTGAAAACGAGGTATTTAAGAATTATTGTTATGGTGTTTACATCATTTTGTAATTTAAAATTGTCCTTTAAAGCTGATTAAGAGATATACAAGCAATTAAAAAGAAAAACTTTGTGTAAACAACTACCCCTCCTCAAACGTTTATATCTACGTTTATGTAAATTAATATCTGCCAATATGCATATACATAATAAATATGTAAATATATAAACAACAAATATTTAAAATCTTAGTTGTGAGCGCTTTTAAAAGTTCGCGTTGATTGTCCCTGACCCTAATTAAAATTGATAGAGTGAAATATGACTTCAAGTACGACCTTATTTAATTCAAATAACTCTTATAAACATAAATGTAAGATATCTGAAACACTTGAAAGTTTGCCAGCACTTTCTCTATATATATTTTGTTAGAGGTTATCACAGTGTTATCTATAAAATAAATAAATAATTCACTGCATTTTTATTATCCCTAATACATATACTTACATTTACTATTTTGATTTTCAATATCCTATTAATATATTTGCTGCTTCTAAATTCACTTTTCATCACTTTCATATAAATTAAAAGTTTGAATAGAGTCATCTGGTTATTTTTATTTTTCATTATTTTTTTTTCTGTGGGAATAGGATTTTTTTCAGCTATTAATATAACCGTAAAACAATGTGTGGAATAATTTATATAAAATAAATAAATTATTGGAGCACTTTCGTAGATAGAAGTAGTGACGACACTATGCTGTTGATAACCCTATTTCCGGTCATGTGATGTTTTGAATCTTTTGGTTTTGCCTTCGCCATTTTGTTAAAGCGGCTCCACTCGTCTGGTCTTAAGTAGGTATTTAGGGAATCCTTTTAGGGCCATAATATATACTCTTACACACTATATATACAATATAAATACATTTTTAAAAATAAATAAGGGCATATTTCATTTGATAAATGAGAGGTAAATGTGTAATTTAGTTTTGGAGATGAAAATAATTATTATACTTTATTTTTAAAATAAACACAATACATTATAATTTTAAAATATATTATACGTGATCATTTATTTTAATTTTATATTTGGTTAGAGCTACTTATAGTAATTTATATTTTGCCATTTTTGAAAATTTACTATTGGGTATATATAGCAGACTTTGTGACGACAAAAATAAATATATATTTGAATAAATTAAATCCGACACAAATTAAACATGTAATTCACATTATAAACGTTTAAGATAAAAAGTAATCTGGTGGTTTTTAGAGAGAAAAAAAAAAGTTTTCATCTTGAGTAAAGGCCACTGCCTCCCTATTTTTGGTCAGGATATGCCATTATTATTTTTAATATATATGATTATATATAAATATATTGCAAGAATCGTTTGATTTTAAATAAATATGATTTAAAATAAAAAGTACTGAAAATTTATAAAATATATTTTTAAAAATTAAAATAGTATTTTTACGTGTATTCATTTATAATACCTGATTAAAATTTAAATGATTTTTATGTATATAGGTTTTACACACTTTCATGGCACAATTAAATTGAGCAAAATGAAAAACAAACATAGTGTTACCTATTATTAAATCATAAAATTATATATAATGTAGAATATTATAATAATTTTTAATAAAGGTATATTACAAGATATAATTTTATAGGAATACCTTTACCTTGCCCAACTTATATATGTCTTTGTCTTTCAATGTTAATCTGTTCTATAAAGTTGATGTTGAAATAAAGATTGAACTTAAAAATAAAGGCGATAGGAAGTAGATATATTTAGTGCGATTATACATTTTTTATTTTATTAAGAATTTTTAAAAATTCATCAAGAAAATTTGTAACTTAAGAATTTCAAAAAAAGACATTATTATTATATGTAAATATATGTATATATGTAAATATGTAAACGTTTTTCACAATTTTATCTTGAAAATGTAAATATATATATATTTTTTTACTTTTCTGTTTTTTGAAGTACAAGATGAATTCATGTGTGTGTGTGTAATGTCGCCATGGAAAATTTGGAAATAAAGAAACTGATGACATTTTAATAAGAATATTGGGAAACAATAAAAATAATTAATTTGTTGATATTTTATTAACTTGTTGTTCCAAACAACACTTTTATCTTTGTTTTGTGTTTGTTATTTAAGTTTAAAAACACATTTAAACTTTATATATATTTTTATTCAATGAAGATCAAAATTATATATCATAACTATATAACATTAAACCATCTATTTTCAATTTTGTTTTTGTGACTGGTCCAATATTTTTATTTTCACAGACTAAATTATGAGATTAATTTATAAATGAAAAATATGTAAAACAAATAAACAACTATATACATAGATCTTCTTTGGTGGTTGTTTTAGATTAATCAAGATATATTTAACTCCAGCACTCACAATGCCAAGGTAAGATTTTCTCTATCACTAACACATGAAACTGCTTTTGTTAACTTTTTGTGAAAATTCGACATTAAGGGGGTGAAAATAAAGTGGGTTGAAATAATTCAATAACAAACTCTTTGGATAGAAAATAAAAGGTAACAGGGTATATATAAGCTATAAAGGATTATAGATTTTAAATTGTATAACAATTTTTTTGAAGTAAAAAACTGAAAACGAGTGTTAAACAATATAAAAAAGCACGAATAGGAATGTAAAATGGTCTCTATATGAAAAGTATAATATTAAGAAAATGGTGTTTAATGAGCTTTATAGGGAATATTTATCACGTGAACTTATTGCATGGATTTTAGCAATCCTTTTGTTCTTTAGCTGTGGGATAGTTTTGGGTGATATCAAAGACTTGATCTTTTAAATAACTCCACACACCAAACAACCATTGGTTTTCTCACCCCATAATGTCTGGTAATATACTCTCTGGGTCATCACTATGGAAAAATTATTTTCAAAAATAAAATTTCTATGATTTTAATCTTCTTTGTGGTTGTAAGTTTTATCATTTTTGAATCTCCCATATTTAGATTAGTGAATTATGGGTTGTGTCACGGAATGCACACCTAGGTGAACTAAGAGGTGCTACAGTGAAAGTATATTGGAAGGAAGCCAAGGCTTTCAGGGTCAGGGTAAACCGGTACTAGAAGCAACGCCATTCCCATTAATTTTGTTGGAAGGAAAAGCAGGACACACCTTTTATTTTAAATATTTATTTTTATATATAAAAAGGAGGTACTCCTGGATCTGTGAAAGAAACAATTTTTTTTTTCAAAATATTTCGAGGTATGGCTTCTCTTTTTGGGTACAAAGACCATTCCATCCTTGACAAGAGGAGTCTTAACTGTATATGTGTTGGGTACAAAGACCATTCCATCCTTGTCAAGGGGAGTGCTAGGATGGAATTGTCTTTGTACCCAACACATATACAGTTAGCACTCCCCTTGACAAGGATGGAATGGTCTTTGTACCCAACACATATACAGTTAGCACTCCCCTTGACAAGGATGGAATGGTCTTTGTACCCAACACATATACAGTTAGCACTCCCCTTGACAAGGATGGAATGGTCTTTGTACCCAACACATATACAGTTAGCACTCCCCTTGACAAGGATGGAATGGTCTTTGTACCCAACACATATACAGTTAGCACTCCCCTTGACAAGGATGGAATGGTCTTTGTACCCAACACATATACAGTTAGCACTCCCCTTGACAAGGATGGAATGGTCGTTGTACCCAACACATATGCAGTTAGCACTCCCCTTGACAAGGATGGAATGGTCTTAGAACCCAACACATATACAGTTAGCACTCCCCTTGACAAGGATGGAATGGTCTTAGAACCCAACACATATACAGTTAGCACTCCCCTTGACAAGGATGGAATGGTCTTAGAACCCAACACATATACAGTTAGCACTCCCCTTGACAATGATGAAATGGCCTTAGAACCCAACACATATACAGTTAGCACTCCCCTTGACAAGGATGGAATGGTCTTAGAACCCAACACATATACAGTTAGCACTCCCCTTGACAATGATGAAATGGCCTTTGTACCCAACACATATACAGTTAGCACTCCCCTTGACAAGGATGGAATGGTCTTTGTACCCAACACATATACAGTTAGCACTCCCCTTGACAAGGATGGAATGGTCTTTGTAACCAACACATTTACAGTTAGCACTCCCCTTGACAAGGATAGAATGGTCTTTGTACCCAACACATATACAGTTAGCACTCCCCTTGACAAGGATGGAATGGTCTTTGTACCCAACACATATACAGTTAGCACTCCCCTTGACAAAGATGGGATGGTCTTTGTACCCAACACATATACAGTTAGCACTCTCCTTGACAAGGATGGAATGGTCTTTGTAACCAACACATATACAGTTAGCACTCCCCTTGACAAGGATGGGATGGTCTTTGTACCCAACACATATACAGTTAAGACATAGCCACCCTACTTTGCTGGTGTTTTATATTAGTAGGTAGAGGTTGGGATGTGTATGACACACAGAGTAGAAACAGATAAGTTTTGATATCTAGGTTGGCCGGCTTATCAGTCTCTCACCAAGTTCCATTCCCAGTACAGAGTAATGTAAGTAGTTCCGTTCACAACCTAATAACAATAATAAGTACCATTGTTACTGATATTTGATTATTGAAGTAACTTTTCAGTTTATAAATATATCACCTTTTTATTGCATATCTATTTATAATTATATACAGTTAAACCTTTCTATTGCACCCCCTCTAAATAGCGCCTTCCTCTCTATAACGCCCAATTTTAAATACGTAGTACGATGCGATTTACATTAAAAGTGACCTGTCTATAGCACCCTCTCTCTATAACACCCTATTTTGGTGAGTCCCAAGAGGGGGCGCTATAGACAGATTTAACTGTATATCAGCAAAATATATATCTCCATACCTTACTATAATAATAAATGACTAGAAAAAGAAGGGATTGATATAATATATATTTAAATCATAATTAAAATACCGCCATCTATTGGTGATAATTCTAAACATTTTAAACGCTACTTCTAAAATATATAATTAAAATATATTTCTACAGCACTTATTCTGTAATGAATAAATGTTGAAAGAGAAAGGGTTTGGCTCATCATTGATGTTACTTCTCAGCGGTTACACTATGTCATTATCTAGACTGCTTCACTATTGTATTGGAATTCTAGTTCAAAATCACTTTATTAGGTACCACTCAACAAGAGCAACCTAGTTCATGATAATTGTAACAATGAATAATATGTGGAGGTTATTTACATATTAAACAAAATGTTAACGCGGGATTCAATCCCGGTTCATGACTGTCGGGAATCGAGGGTGTTACCCACTTGTTTACGACTCTTTTTATGTATTGGAACCGGTTCAAAATCACTTTATTAGGTACCGCTCAACAAGAGCAACCTAGTTTATGATAATTGAAACAATGAATAATATGTGAAGGTTATTCACATATTAAACAAAATGTTAACGCGGGATTCAATCCCAATTCATGACAGCCAGGAATCGAGGATGGTTACCCACTTGTTTACGACTCTTTGTATGCATTGGAATGTATTTCTCAAATAACCTGCATTTGTTATTAAATACTGTAAATTAGTGTTTTGAAATAACTATAGACATATGCTTCTAGTACTGTAGAAATGTATATCGAACAATACTCTTCCTCAAAGATCACAAATAATTTTGTTATGCAACATTGAAAAATATTGTCACTGAATAATTATTTTGAATACTCTGTTGTTTATCATCATAAATATTTGCATAATCATCACCCCTTACCATGCTTGTATATTATCACTTGTAAATTAAATTTAAAAATAGTTTGCATTCTAATCAATACATTATTTTTACTACCCTGACAATATTATTAATAACTGATATCCATATATCACTGAAATTTATAAACATTTTTAACTCTGTTCTAAAATATTTAATTAAAAACCTTTTTTTATATCTTCTTCTTCTTTCTTATCTCCACTTAATCATATTAAGGTATCAAGCTTGTAAAGCTTGTTGATGGTGTCTGTCGGGGAAGAGTAGAGCTAATCATTGGATGAGTCAATACAGTCAATAATGTTTTGGGGTTGCAGGTTGGCACTTAGTACATATGGTACTTTTTATATAATACAGTTTAACTTGGATAATTCGAAGCCCAAGGGACAAAAAAAAATTTTTTTTTTTTCGATTTAACCAAAAATTTGAATTAAAAACGGAAATTCTATTTATAGAAAATTCTAGGGACCCAAGATAAATATTCGAATTAAAGACATTTTCGAATTATTCAAGTTTTACTGTATATATAATATACACTCATAGATAAAACTTAAGAAAGTTTCGTATTTTGATGTCGCTATTCGTCTGCTTTTTTTAAAAGAAGGCAGAGGCAATTTTGTTCACAGTGATCTCGTGTGTATTCAATAAAGATCACTGTGTATTAAATATATTTCAGAGTTTTTGTCCCTAATATGCATGCTAAAAGGTACAACTTCCTTAAGTTTTGTCTATGAGTGTATCATAAGAGAAACATAAAATGTCAAAAATAATTTCATAATTAATCTCAAGATGGAATTTATAATTTGCTATTCTTTGTTGGCAGACGATTTTTTGTCGGCTAAGCGAACTTTCTAAAGAGAGAATCGCCAAGAGTGGTTAATGGAAATCAGTAAGTACTGATAACCAATTTTAGGCAAATATATATTGGCTTTTTATGATATTTATTTTTACCTAAAATGTTGATTAGTGCAACCGCCACTATTTTTAAAGGTGTTATGGTACTATCTCAAGTATTACGATGCACTAGCGCGCCATCTGTTATGAAAATTAGAAACTATTATAGACGCGCAAGATTCTTTTTAAATTAAACAATTTCTACTGCCCTTACTGCAATGGAAAAATTAAAGATAGAAAAAATTCAATATAACAGCGGTATGGTAATAACTGGCAAAACACTGGGAGAGTTCACCACTGATGAGCTCCCATTAATTTTTCCATTGCAGTAAGGACAGTAGAAATTGTTTAATTTTAAAAAGAATCTTACGCTTCTATAATAGTTTCTAATCTCAAGTATGTTTGAACCACAAAACCTTGAAAAAAAGTGGCGTTCAAATACCACAAACATTTTAAAAATACAATATCAACAACAATAAAAGCTTTATTAAGGCATTCCGTAACGATTCGCAGTACAAAAGAAAATGAAAAAATGAAGCCAAATATTTAAATAATTAAAGGTATAAGAGGAGAGTTGTTTTATATACTGTTAAATCTATAGCGCCCCCTCTAAATAGCGCCTTCCTCTCTATAACGCCCGATTTTAAACATTAAAATATAATCATTTTACATTAAAAGTGACCTGTCTATAGCACCCCCTCTCTATAACACCCTATTTTGGTGAGTCCCAAGAGGGGGCGCTATAGACAGCTTTAACTGTATATACATATGTTGACTTTTGTGAAGCTATTTTTTCCAAGACAGCTTTATGATAGTTATATAGTTCTATAGCTATGTTTTCTGATGAGATTTTAATCAGTTGAACTGGTTCAACATATATCTGGTTAATGTCCTTCACATGTTTTTCCTTTTCCTCCTTCATATAAATACAATCGGATAGATAGTGGGACATTTAATTTGTAATTTTTGTTCAGCAAAGCTTGCAATAAATGGATTCATTTTTGATGATTTGAAGGTGATCGTCTTTAAAGAGTGTTGCTGTAATTGGTACTTGAAAATACAATATAGGTCCATTAAAATAATTAATATTATGGATTGTTCTATATATTTAGAACTGCTAATTATAGATTCTGTTGCTATAATTGATTGACTCAAATCTTCTGAGAAAGGGTTGTATAAACTCGAATGTGTTTTTTTCAAAGAATTGAAGATTTTAGGAAAAAGATTTGGTGAGATACTCAGTGTATAACACCACTGGATGAAATATAATGCCTAGTATAATCAATACGCTAGGTTAGGTGAGGTTAAAATAGGTTAAGTTAGTTTAGGGCAATTTAGAAATACCCTAAATCTTTTTGTTTACCTAGAGTAGGTTCAGTGTAGAATATTTACAATCGCCAATGACACGTTGAAATGAGTATTTTCCCAAAAGGTTTTTGTGCATTGAATGCACAAAAGAGGTGAAAATCAATAGTAACTTTTGGTTTTGGTCAAAATGGAATAGGCTGATCAAGTAACTTTTGGTTTTGGTGAAAATGGAATAGAGTGATATAGTAACTTTTGGTTTTGGTGAGAATGGGAATAGGCTGATATAGTAACTTTTGGTTTTGGTGAGAATGGAATAGGCTGATCAAGTAACTTTTGGTTTAGGTGAAAATGGAATAGAGTGATATAGTAACTTTTGGTTTTGGTGAAAATGGAATAGGCTGATATAGTAACTTTTGGTTTTGGTGAAAATGGAATAGAATGATATAGTAACTTTTGGTTTTGGTGAAAATGGAATAGGCTGATATAGTAACTTTTGGTTTTGGTGAAATTGGAATAGGCTGATCAAGTAACTTTTGGTTTTGGTGAGAATGGAATAGACTGATATAGTAACTTTTGGTTTTGGTGAAAATGGAATAGAGTGATATAGTAACTTTTGGTTTTGGTGAAAATGGAATAGAGTGATATAGTAACTTTTGGTTTTGGTGAAAATGGAATAGAATGATATAGTAACTTTTGGTTTTGGTGAAAATGGAATAGGCTGATATAGTAACTTTTGGTTTTGGTGAGAATGGAATAGGCTGATCAAGTAACTTTGGTTTTGGTGAGAAATGGAATAGACTGATATAGTAACTTTTGGTTTTGGTGAAAATGGAATAGAGTGATATAGTAACTTTTGGTTTTGGTGAAAATGGAATAGAGTGATATAGTAACTTTTCGTTTTGGTGAAAATGGAATAGAGTGATATAGTAACTTTTGGTTTTGGTGAAAATGGAATAGACTGATATAGTAACTTTTCGTTTTGGTGAAAATGGAATAGACTGATATAGTAACTTTTGGTTTTGGTGAAAATGGAATAGAGTGATATAGTAACTTTTGGTTTTGGTGAAAATGGAATAGAGTGATATAGTAACTTTTCGTTTTGGTGAAAATGGAATAGACTAATATAGTAACTTTTGGTTTTGGTGAAAATGGAATAGAGTGATATAGTAACTTTTGTTTTGGGTGAAAATGGAATAGACTGATATAGTAACTTTTGGTTTTGGTGAAAATGGAATAGACTGATCAAGTAACTTTTGGTTTTGATGAAAATGGAATAGAGTGATATAGTAACTCTTTGTTTTGGTGAAAATGGAATAGAGTGATATAGTAACTTTTGGTTTTGGTGAAAATGGAATAGACTGATATAGTAACTTTTGGTTTTGGTGAAAATGGAATAGACTGATATAGTAACTTTTGGTTTTGGTGAAAATGGAATAGAGTGATATAGTAACTTTTGGTTTGGGTGAAAATGTAATAGAGTGATATAGTAACTTTTGGTTTTGGTGAAAATGGAATAAGTGATATAGTAACTTTTGGTTTTGGTGAAAATGGAATAGACTGATATAGTAACTTTTGGTTTTTGGTGAAAATGGAATAGACTGATATAGTAACTTTTGGTTTTGGTGAGAATGGAATAGGCTGATATAGTAACTTTTGGTTTGGTGAAAATGGAATAGACTGATATAGTAACTTTTGGTTTTGGTGAGAATGGAATAGATTGATCAAGTAACTTCTGGTTTTGGTGAAAATGGGAATAGACTGATATAGTAACTTTTGGTTTTGGTGAAAATGGAATAGAGTGATAGAGTAACTTTTGGTTTTGGTTTAAAAAAAATAGAGTGATATAGTAACTTTTGGTTTTGGTGAAAATGGAATAGACTGATATAGTAACTTTTGGTTTTGGTGAAAATGGAATAGAGTGATAGAGTAACTTTTGGTTTTGGTGAAAATGGAATAGACTGATATAGTAACTTTTGGTTTTGGTAATAATTGGAATAAAGTGATAGAGTAACTTTTGGTTTTGGTGAAAATGGAATAGAGTGATATAGTAACTTTTGGTTTTGGTGAAAATGGAATAGAGTGATAGAGTAACTTTTGGTTTTGGTGAAATTGGAATAGAGTGATATAGTAACTTTTGGTTTTGGTGAAAATGGAATAGAAGTGATAGAGTAACTTTTGGTTTTGGTGAAAATGGAATAGACTGATATAGTAACCTTTTGGTTTTGGTGAAAATGGAATAAAGTGATAGAGTAACTTTTGGTTTTGGTGAAAATGGAATAGAGTGATAGAGTAAACTTTTGGTTTTGGGTGAAAATGGAATAGACTGATATAGTAACTTTGGTTTTGGTGAAAATGGAATAGAGCTGATATAAGTAACTTTTGGTTTTGGTGAACATGGAATAGAGTGATAGAGTAACTTTTGGTTTTGGTGAAAATGGAATAGACTGATATAGTAACTTTCTGGTTTTGGTGAAAATGGAATAAAGTGATAGAGTACACTTTTGGTTTTGGTGAAAATGGAATAGAGCTGATATAGTAACTTTTGGTTTAGGTGAAAATGGAATAGACTGATATAGTAACTCTTTGGTTTGGTGAAAATGGAATAGAGTGATAGAGAAACATTTGGTTTTGGTGAAAATGGAATAGACTGATCTAGTAACCTTTGGTTTTGGGGAAAATGGAATAGAGCCTGATATAGTAACTTTTGGTTTTGGTGGAAAATGGAATAGAGTGATAGAGTAACTTTTGGTTTTGGTGAAAATGGAATAGAACTGATATAGTAACTTTTGGTTTTGTGTGAAAAGGAATAAAGTGATAGAGTAACTTTTGGTTTTGGTGAAAATGGAATAGAGTGATATAGTAACTTTTGGTTTTGGTGAAAATGGAATAGACTGATATAGTAACCTTTTGGTTTTGGTGAAAATGGAATAGATGATATAGTAACTTTGGTTTTAGGTGAAAATGGAATAGACTGATATAGTAACCTTTTGGTTTTGGTGAAAATGGAATAAAGTGATATAGTAACTTTTGGTTTTAGGTGAAAATGGAATAGACTGATATAGTAACCTTTGGTTTTGGTGAAAATGGAATAGAGTGATAGAGTAACTTTTGGTTTTGGTGAAAATGGAATAAAGTGATATAGTAACTTTTGGTTTTGATGAAAATGAATAGACTGATATAGTAACCTTTGGTTTTGGTGAAAATGGAATAGAGTGATATAGTAACCTTTGGTTTTGGTGAAAATGGAATAGAGTGATATAGTAACTTTTGGTTTGGTGAAAATGGAATATACTGATATAGTACCCTTTGGGTTTTTGGTGAAAATGGAATAGAGTGATATAGTAACTTTTGGTTTAGGTGAAAATGGAATAGACTGATATAGTAACCTTTGGTTTTGGTGAAAATGGAATAGAGTGATATAGTAACTTTTGGTTTAGGTGAAAATGGAATAGACTGATATAGTAACCTTTGGGTTTGGTGAAAATGGAATAAAGTGATATAGTGAACTTTATGGTTTAGGTGAAAAATGGAATAGACTGATATAGTAACCTTTGGTTTTGGGTGAAAATGGAATAGAGTGATAGAGTAACTTTTGGTTTTGGTGAAAATGGAATATACTGATATAGTAACTTTTGGTTTTGGTGAAAATGGAATAGAGTGATATAGTAACCTTTGGTTTTGGTGAAAATGGAATAGACTTATCAAGTAACTTCTGGTTTTGGTGAACATGGAATAAAGTGATCAAGTAACTTTTGGTTTTGGTGAAAATGGAATAGAGTGATATAGTAACTTCTGGTTTTGGTGAACATGGAATAGAGTGATATAGTAAACATTTGGTTTTGGTGAAAATGGAATAGACTGATCAAGTAACTTTTGGTTTTTGGTGAAAATGGAATAGACTGATATAGTAACTTCTGGTTTTGGTGAAAATGGAATAGAGTGATATAGTAACATTTGGTTTTGGTGAAAATGGAATAGATTGATCAAGTAACTTTTGGTTTTGGTGAAAATGGAATAGACTGATCAAGTAACTTCTGGTTTTGGTGAAAATGGAATAGAGTGATATAGTAACATTTGGTTTTGGTGAAAATGGAATAAAGTGATCAAGTAACTTTTGGTTTTGGTGAAAAATGGGAATAGAGTGATATAGTAACTTTTGGTTTTGGTGAAAATGGAATAGAGTGATATAGTAACTTTTGGTTTTGGGTGAAAATGGAATAAAGTGATATAGTAACTTTTGGTTTTGGTGAAAATGGAATAGAGTGATATAGTAACTTTTGGTTTTGGGTGAAAATGGAATAAAGTGATATAGTAACTTTTGGTTTTGGTGAAAATGGAATAAAGTGATATAGTAACTTTTGGTTTTGGTGAAAATGGAATAGAGTGATATAGTAACTTTTGGTTTTGGTGAAAATGGAATAAAGTGATATAGTAACTTTTGGTTTTGGTGAAAATGGAATAAAGTGATATAGTAACTTTTGGTTTTGGTGAAATGGAATAGAGTGATATAGTAACTTTTTTTTGGTGAAAATGGAATAGACTGATATAGTAACTTTTGGTTTTGGTGAAAATGGAATAGAGTGATATAGTAACTTTTGGTTTTGGTGAAAATGGAATAGAGTGATATAGTAACCTTTGGTTTTGGTGAAAATGGAATAGAGTGATATAGTAACTTTTGGTTTTGGTGAAAATGGAATAAAGTGATATAGTAACTTTTGGTTTTGGTGAAAATGGAATAAAGTGATGTAGTAACTTTTGGTTTAGGTGAAAATGGAATAGACTGATATAGTAACTTTTGGTTTTGGTGAAAATGGAATAGACTGATATAGTAACTTTTGTTTTGGTGAAAATGTAATAGACTGATATAGTAACTTTTGGTTTTGGTGAAAATGGAATAGAGTGATATAGTAACTTTTGGTTTTGGTGAAAATGGAATAGACTGATATAGTAACTTTTGGTTTTGGTGAAAATGGAATAGATTGATAGAGTAACTTTTGGTTTTGGTGAAAATGGAATAAAGTGATGTAGTAAATTTTGGTTTTGGTGAAAATGGAATAGAGTGATGTAGTAAATTTGGTTTTGGTGAAAATGGAATAGAGTGATAGAGTAACTTTTGGTTTTGGTGAAAATGGAATAGAGTGATATAGTAACTTTTGGTTTTGGTGAAAATGGAATAGACTGATCAAGTAACTTTTGGTTTTGGTGAAAATGGAATAGGCTGATCAAGTAACTTTTGGTTTTGGTGAAAATGGAATAGACTGATATAGTAACTTTTGGTTTTGGTGAAAATGGAATAGAGTGATATAGTAACTTTGGTTTTGGTGAAAATGGAATAGGCTGATATAGTAACTTTTGGTTTTGGTGAAAATGGAATAGGCTGATCAAGTAACTTTTGGTTTTGGTGAAAATGGAATAGAGTGATAGAGTAACTTTTGGTTTTGGTGAAAATGGAATAGGCTGATCAAGTAACTTTTGGTTTTGATGAAAATGGAATAGAGTGATATAGTAACTTTTGGTTTTGGTGAAAATGGAATAGACTGATATAGTTACTTTTGGTTTTGGTGAAAATGGAATAGGCTGATCAAGTAACTTTTGGTTTTGGTGAAAAATGGAATAGACTGATATAGTAACTTTTGGTTTTGGTGAAAATGGAATAGAGTGATAGAGTAACTTTTAGTTTTGGTGAAAATAGAATAGACTGATATAGTCACTTTTGGTTTTGGTGAAAATGGAATAGACTGATAGAGTAACTTTTAGTTTTGGTGAAAATGGAATAGACTGATAGGTATATTTTAGCTTTGCTTTTTTTGTGTCGCTGATCTGCGTGTCATTACCGAAGTGAATTTATAAGATTATGCTAAAAATTGAGTAGGGAAAGCTTTATAAATGAATCCATTATTTAGTATATCTTACAAATTGATAAAAAAATTATGATAGATATATGTTCATACCAGTCATCTCTAGTTGAGAGAGAATTTTAATAAGATAACAGAGATATACAATAATACAATATAATGCAGACTTTGATTGTAGAACGACGTTAGACAATTATCCCGCAAATGTTTCTTTTGAACGAAAAATCTAAATTTATTTTAAGGAGAAATAACGACTATTTCTAACCTTTAGGGATGAAGTATGAACGGACGAATTGTGAAAAGTAATGATAAACGGAAAAATAAAGTGTACAGGGATGGGAATCGAACCCACAGTTTCGAATCCCCAACCCACAAATACACAATATTTTTTTTTATAATAAGTGATTTCTTTATAAATGAGGTATAACAAGATATAGTTTCTCTTTATATAATTTTACCACAGGATCTTTTTAAGAATTTTTTTTCCAGTAAATCGAGTGAGGAATCTAAATTTTGTGTATTGTCTTTTACCTTTAGACATGTCCTTCTCTCTTTATAGGCTAGGAATTTCTCATCAACTTCTCCAACTGGGAAGATTGGGCCTTGTATTTGGTCAATAGGGTTTTATTTTAGCTGTTTCCCTTCGCTATAGGTTACGATAATTAATTAAATATTTTTATTATCTCTTTATTATTTTCCTTTGAAGAGTATTTTATTAAGTTTTCTCTATATAAAATTGTTTTTTTTTAAATTTGTAAAAAAGAACTAAAAACTTGATAAATTTATCAGAATATTATAAAAAGATACATTCGGGCTTTAATTCTTTCATTTCCTATGTATAGATGGTTCTTTATTGCATTATAAATGATATTAAAAATAAAAATACATTTGTTCCTACAGGATCAACACTAATTTTAAAAAATATATGTAAATAAGTTTATATACTTATCTTATTCTAGAATATAAATACATTTTAATTTTAAATTTGTAAATGGGAGATATGATTTTATGTGACAATATCAGCAATTCAGAGATTCAATATTTACTTATAAAAAAAACGTAATAGTATGTCTTTAATGCTTAATATATTCCATATGTGAATATTTTATAGTAGAATAACCCTAAATATGTATATATTCATATGGATATTCAGGAATTATTCTATATTTTTATCTTAGAAAAATATATGATGTGAATGCTTTGTATTTAAAACGCAAGAAGAATTAAAATTGAATGCAAACATTACAGTTAGTAAAGGATGAGAGAAGTGTTAAAAAAAAGAAGGCAACGATTCTGTTATCAGATGATCAATAAAGTTGCATAATACGAGATAAAATTCCTCACCCTACATGTTGAAACAAGATTGAAAAGTTAATCATTGAAAACATTTTTGTCAACGATATTTTTAGTTGTTACCCAACTTTTAGTTCAAAATGATTAATGTTATATTTTATTCCCCTGATCTAAATGATTTAACTCTCTTACATCACACAGTCACACTTTGTCTATATACATTTTATAAACTCAATAGATTAATAAATTTAAAATTATTAATTATTAATTCTAAATTTTAATTTGGTTTCATTTGTTTCTTCTGTGATAGGTGCAAATTTACGCTTGGTTGATTTTAATAAATAAATTTTAAAAAATTTGAGAAATTGAAAATATGTAAATTGATTAGAATAATATCCAGTTATATTACGACAAAGAAATTGTAGAATGCTATAAACCGAAATTCAATGTTTATCTGAAATCTCCCCATAACATTTTTTCACATAAAAAAACTAACATAAATCTTGTAGAGCTGTCGATATAGAGGTCACAAATATACTGTAATGGTTGAGGCTGAGTACAGGGTGTGGTAGATATTTGAAAAAATGAATATACAAAGGAAAAAGAGCATTTATTACATATACAAATTTTATATAGATGGACACATACCTAAAGGATGACATTATTCAATGGACCCGCCATCAGCGGCAATAACAGCTTCTATACGCTGTCGACTGCAGACAGTAATGTGTCTTGAGGATGTTTGTATCCAATATAGCAGCTCTGTGTTTTGGGAATGTTTGTATCCACTATAGCAGTTCTGTGTTGTGGGAATGTTTGTATCCTCTATAGCAGCTCTGTGTTGTGGGAATGTTTGTATCCACTATAGCAGCTCTGTGTTGTGGGAATGTTTGTATCCCCTATAGCAGCTCTGTGTTGTGGGAATGTTTGTATCCACTATAGAAGCTCTGTGTTGTGGGAATGTTTGCATCCACTATAGCAGCTCTGTGTTGTGGGAATGTTTGCATCCACTATAGCAGCTCTGTGTTGTGGGAATGTTTGCATCCACTATAGCAGTTCTGTGTTGTGGGAATGTTTGTATCCACTATAGAAGTTCTGTGTTGTGTGGGAATGTTTGCATCCACTATAGCAGCTCTGTGTTGTGGGAATGTTTGCATCCACTATAGCAGCTCTGTGTTGTGGGAATGTTTGTACCCACACTTAGGCAGCTCTGTGTTGTGGAATGTTTGTATCCACTATAGCAGTTCTGTGTTGTGGGAATGTTTGTATCCACTTAAGCAGCTCTGTGTTGTGGGAATGTTTGCATCCACTATAGCCGCTCCGTGTTGTGGGAATGTTTGTACCCACACTTAGGCAGCTCTGTGTTGTGGGAATGTTTGTATCCACTATAGCAGTTCTGTGTTGTGGGAAGTTTGTATCCACTATAGCAGCTCTGTGTTGTGGGAATGTTTGTATCCACTATAGCCGCTCTGTGTTGTGGGAATGTTTGTATCCACACTATAGTAGCTCTGTGTTGTGGGAATGTTTGCATCCACTATAGCCGCTCTGTGTTGTGGGAATGTTTGTATCCACTTAGGCAGCTCTGTGTTGTGGGAATGTTTGTATCCACTTAGGCAGCTCTGTGTTGTGGGAATGTTTGTATCCCCTATAGGCAGCTCTGTGTTGTGGGAATGTTTGTATCCACT
>CP092878.1:31645563-31852310 GCA_030710605.1 Cordylochernes scorpioides
CCAAATTGTCCTTTAGGGAGAGGTGTCCTCTTACCGGAGAGTTTTTTTTTTTGTAATTATTAAATATCATCATGAAATGAATGATATTTGATGATTGAAGGTAAACTTTATTTTAGTAGTGCTTGTAAATATACAACATTTTTTGTTTTCTTAAATGGTGCAAGAACAAATAAATTTGATAGTTTTCCAACTTGTGAACACCCAACGTACAGCTGTCCATGTGAGAAGTATGGATTTATCAAATTTAATCCACATACTTGCAATGATTGTCCCTGTGCTTTGTTATTTTACAATTATTGCTTATCGGAGAGTTGCTAAATAGTAAAAATGGTAATTTGACAATGAAAACTGTCCTTTGTAGAGAGGTGTCCTCTAGCGTGAGTATCCTCTCATGGAGGTTCTACTGTACATAGGATTATAGGATTTACATTATTTTTATGTTTGCAAGGTTTTCACCACTATGTACTAAGTGTCAACCTGCAACCCCAAACTACATTATTGACTGTATTGACTCATCCATTGATAAGCTCTACTCATCATCCCCAGAAGACACCATCAACAGGCTCTACTACAAGCTTGATATCCTGATATGATTGAATGGAGATAAGAAAGAAGAATACATTATTTCCATAGTTTATTACTATAGTTGATTGCTATAGCTTAGGTTTGGTGAGGCTAAGGTTAAATATGTTGGAGTTGGTGGATAAAGAAAACTAAATACATCTTCACATGAATCTTATTTCAACAAAGGTTGACTTTGCCAACATACTTTGGCTCCAAGATGTTAGAAATATGCAAAAAGGATTAAACCAGCTTATTTATATCACAAAGACTTGACATTGAAAAAGGTTAATAATAAAAGGTTATGTTATATGTAATTTTAATTGTAAACATAATGAAAATATGTAACCACAAGGTAATAAGACCAAATCCAAATAAATAGTGTGTGACGTTTCAATAACAGTGTTGTTACCATCTTCAGACAATGTTACTGAAATGTCACACACTATTTATTTATTTGGATTTGGTCTTATTACCTTGCGTTTACTTTACAAGCTTGATACCTTAATATGATTGAGTGGAGATAAGAAAGAAGAAGAAGACCTTGTGTTTATAATCCAAATTGTCCCTTATCGAATATAAGTAACAAAAAATGTTTCATAAAATCTAATTTTTTTTACAATGAACTTCTATAGAGGAGATAGGCCTCAGAAAAGATGGTAAATTGTAAAATGCCTTAACTCATAAAAATAAAGAAAAATTGGCTGTTTCTGAATCAAAGAAAGTGCTTGTACAATGAATATATTCTAATCACAAAAATAGAAACCCACCTTCAAAATTGATGGTTGATGGGGTTATTTAAAGGACAAAATCTATAAAACCCTCCAAAAACCTTCTTTCAACTAAAATAATAATTTCATGGCTTAAATTTATGCAATAAACTCTGCTACACTTAACAAAGTTATGAAAAATATACTCCATAGGGTTAATTTGAGCTAAGCTGAAAATCAACATTATTTCTGTGCTTTCATTTAAAGACCATTTAATCTTTCCATTTGGATATTTTATATTGTTTGTAAACTTTGTCTATAAACTGTGTTTTTGTTTGCAAAGAAATTCATAATTTAAAATGTATCATTGTTCTGCTGTATGTTGTTGTATTTCATAACAAACTGCTGCTGTGACATTGTAAGGAACTTTCGTAGTAATATAATTAAACAACAATAAAATCGCATTGGCAATTTATAAACCCTGATACATAATAAGATCACTTATTACGAGTGTTTATATCAATTTATATTGATATAGTCAAAATCACAAACTCTAGTTTTATACCAAAACATAACGGCTTATCAATTTTATCGATGACTTGACTACACGGACAACTAACATGTATTTTATGCGATAGCAAACAAAATACCTGGGTTCCTTTTCCACAACCTGGCGGTCCTAATAATATGGCATTTATTCCACTTTTAGAATCATCTTTGGCATCTGGTTGAACAATTTGTTCTTTGGGAACTGCTAATGGTGCCATAATTATCAAAAGTGAGTTAAATTTTTTTTTTTAATAATTGACTATTTAAGTTGCCGAGAAAGCATAAATCACGTGTGCCCAACAAAAATTTTCAGAAACAAACTACTCGCCAAAAGAATAATTTTTATTGACCATGATTTTTTTTTTTTTTTTTTCAAATACTGTGTATATTTTTTAAATCACTGAAAATTTATATATGCATTTTTATTATGTTTTTATAGAATTTTCATCGGAGTTCTAATTTTTCATACTCAATAAACGAAAATGAAATTTTCAAGAAAGAGTGACAAGGTGTTCCATTGTTGTCTTGTAAGTATCATTAATCACCACAGACACGGTTAGCCACTAAACTTGTTTTTATTTTTATTTTTTATTTCGTCTCAATTTACAGGTGTTACATTCGAGCACAGCTCGCGAGTCACCTTGTCCTGGCTATTTACACATGGCGAGTTGGTGGAGTAGAGGTGGTCCCCCTAGGCCTTGCAGGAGGGCAGCTGTTGGGCGATGAGCTCTTAACTAAACGTCATGGCCGGGTCGTCGGAATCGGGGATTGATATCTCCTTTATTTTGTAGAATATCTTGTATGGTTAGATTATTTGAATTTTGCATTTGAAGGTATAATTTCTTAAGGGGAAGTTTGGTACATATCTTCTAGATCAGGTTGGTTCAAGTCCTCCTTCAGTATCTTGCTTGATAGGTTGAATGGAGCTCCTATACTTGTCAGATTCTCATAAATGCGTTTATCCTATTTTTGTCTGTGGTTGTAATATATTTGCACCAAACTAGGAGTGCGTATGTTACTATTGGGAGGATACAACTTCTGTATAGAGTAAACTTTTGTTTTGTAGTCAATTTGCTTCTATAGTTGAACAGTCTTGATAATGTTATTTTGGCGATTTTTGCTTTCTTTATGATATTTTTGACATGCATGTTGAATTTCAACTTGGAGTCCAAAAGGTAACTCCAAGATATTTAACGCTGTCAGTCCAGTTACTAGGGCTCTGGTTTACCTTTAGGATGGATTGTGGCTTGAATTTTTATTGTCTAGTGGAGGAAAAATTATTGCTTGAGACTTTTTTGGGTTGATGTCTAATTTCCAATCATTGCACCATATGGTTATATTGTTTATGTAATTTTGGAGTTGTGTAGTTATTATTTCTATTGATTTAGAGTTTGCTAAAATTGCTGCGTCATCTGCGAAAAGTTTTATTTGACATTTTGGATGTGGAGGGAAATCGTTGATGTAGATGTTGAATAGGTAGGGTCCAAGGATAGAGCCTTGAGGGACTCCAATCTGGGTTGGTTTTGTCGTGGTTATATAATTCCCTTGCTTAATTGAAAAGGTCCTGTCCTGGAGATAGTTTTTCAAGAATTTGATAAAATCCCTTGAAAATTGATTTTTTGTTATTTTTGCTATCAAGCCATCATGCCATACTCTATCAAAGGCTTTGGTAAAGTCTAGAAAAACAGCACTTACTGCCTCCTTGTGGGACTTTCTTATTTGGATGTAGTCTATTGTTTTTATTTCAAAAAGTCTCTCGACTTATTTAGGCATACAATTTTAGTCAAATGGTATTCTAGCAAAAAAAGAAATTAATATATACAGTTATCAGCGTCATGCACAATTCTTTCTTAATTCTGTCACCGTTTGCTTTTGGTTCAGTGGTAGAATGCTCGCCTGCCACGCGGGCGCCCTTGGTTCGATTTTCCCGCGCGATGCATTTTTTTTTTTTACAATTTTTAAATTCATCTATATTATTAAAATATATGTGCTTTTCCTGTCTATGTACAGATTTATGGTCTATGTACACAAGTATACAAGTAAGTATATAAGTTATTTGCAAATTGCGTGGCAAATTTGCCCTTTCGCTCGCAAGCAGCGTCTCTAGCGGTGAAGATGGGAGGTAATATCAGCTGACCTAATGGACATGTAAAACGTGTTTTAACAGGACATAGAGAAAAATCTGGAAAAGATATTTTTCGGATTTTTAGTCAAGAAAAATAAATTGACAGGTTCTGGGAAAAAAAGTAGTTGTTTTTTATTCAGAAAATGATGATGACAATATTGCTGTATCATATTTGATTATCAGATACAAAATTATATCTGGAAAAATTCCAAAAAGCAGAGACCACGGTGAAGCCAGTTCATTTTTAGTATGCAGGAACAAAATTCTAACAGAAAAACATTCATTCGAGCAGAAGACACAAAGCCAGATCATCTCTTTATAAAAATATCGCTTCTCAAACACAAAGTTTGGAGCGGGACGTTTCACAAGAATGACATCCACGGCGCCAATTTATAATTGTAACGAATAGTATTTGAATAGCATTTAATCAACCGGGTCATTTGGCTAGTATAACATATTGTTTACAATAAAATATAAAATCTATATATATATATTCTGAAAATAGAGCAATCCATATTGTTATATTTGTTCATAAAGGGCACATCTTGGATTCAATAAATAATCTTTTATTTCCGATATTTCAATGGGCTAAGCGGCCATCTTTTTCAAGGATCTCATCCCCTCTCGCGGCAAGCCGCGCATTACACTTGAGACACGGGCGTCTCACAATCTCTTCGGGCGAAAATCATCCAAATGAAAATTTATATATATATATATATATATATATAAATGAATGAAGGAATGTGTGTGTGTCTGTCCTTTATGCCTGACCAAACCACTCATTGGAACGCCATGAAACTTTGGGAAGTTATTTAGTATAGTACTGGGAAGTTTTCTGAAAAATAATTTCTTGAATATCTTGAATATCCTTAGAGTTATTTGCAGATTTGTATATTTAACTCGCAAGCAGCGCCACCATTGCGACGATGATAACAAGTTTTTTATCTATAAGTTTTATTATCACTAAGTTTATTATCTTAAACAGGGGTCTCCAAACTACGGCCTGAGGGCCACATCCGGCCCGCAGACAGATTTTGTCCGGCCCGCGGAGACATACTTGAAAACTCCTTTTAGAGAACAAATATTTTTTATAGCAAATAAAATGTTTGTGATAAGTTGGATAAAGAAACACAGAATGGTAATGAGTAAAGACATGTATAATTTATGCAGTAAATTTAACTTCAGCATATAATAACTAACAAATTATTGAAATGAATCCAACTTACATTTTATACATTGTAAGTAATGAACAACACATACCTTATAACATGACATATGAAATGCTAATGAGATGTATGTAATTGAGATTTTCCACCGACAATAGTTTGTAGTTGTGGACTAATTTTACTTGTACCAATTATTAAAAGAGATTTAAGATGCTCGTCAGTTAATTTAGATCTGTATACATTTTTTGTGTACTTCATTTTGGAGAAGGTTTTCTCACACAAATAAGTAGTACCAAAAACGGAAAACAGCCCACGAGCAAATTTATGCAAATTATCAAATTGTGTCAATGGAAGACTCTTATAAAATTCCAACAAAGATGAGTTTTCATATTTGTTCTTAATTATATCACTGCACTGAAGATCAATCATTTCCATTTGAAGTTCCGGGGCTAGGGTTTCAATGTCAGCATCAAAAGGATTCTGAAAAATCTTAATTTGATTCGCAATGGCATCAAAGTCCGAGAAACGAGTATCAAAATTTATCTTCAAAGCACTCAAAGTTTCGATTGCAAAATCGATAGGAAACTCAGTCTCAGTAGTGTGGCTGAATATTTCACATGTTTTAAAATGTGAAAAACATTTACTTCGTAGTTGTGATTGAAACAGTATCAATTTCATCCGGAATGACTTGATATTAGTGTATAAATCAGGAAGATGCTGGTTTTCTCCTTGCAATCTCAAATTCAGTTCGTTCACATGTTTTGTCAAATCAACATAGAATGCTAACTTCCATAGCCATGCGTTGTTTTGTAATTCAGTAAGAGGGCGGTGCTTTTCATTCAAAAAAATTTCGATCACTGCTCGAAGTTCAAAAAAGCGCTGAAGGACTTTCCCACAACTAAGCCAGCGTACGGCAGTATGATAAGGTAAGTCTGTTTCTCCAATCTCTGCAATAAATTGTCGGAATTGTCGGTGATTCAGCCCAAAATATCTGATGAAATTAACAGTTGATATTGTTACATCATGATTAATGGCGTATTTCTTATATTAGTTTTAATATATTTGAAATTTAAATTATATATTTATTTATTTTTATATAAAATATTCTATGATATTTATTTAAAACAGATTATTAATTTATCATCATTTGTATTTAGGTACACTGTGACTTCACTGCTCTCTTTGATGTGAGAAAATAAAGAAAGGATTCTGGTGGCTACTTAAAGAAGACTTATCTCGTTATTCCCTTTTATAAATTTGTAGGATGGTTGAAACACGCTCTGGTAAGATGCAGGACCCAGCACAGGAGAGAATCCAGGCTGAAGAGTCTGCCAAGCCGCAACCTGGTGCAACAATTGGTAGAGATGCTAGTTCCGACCCAGTTGTCCTGAATCCCAACATCGACATCCCCAAGTATGATGGAACGGAAGACCCTCGCCCATGGATTGAATCTCTTGAAGAAATTGGCTTCTTGTACCATTGGGCAGACTACATTATCTCTCGTTATGCCGCCATGAACATGACGGGAAGCGCTAAAACCTGGTTGAATTTACACAAAGCTAGTTTCACGAGCTGGGAAAATATTAAAATCCGCCTCATTCAGGATTTTTCTTTGGACGTGAATAAAGAAGAACTTAGAATGAAGCTCAACAGAATGCAACACTGGAATGAACCAGCAATCAGGTTCGCGGAAGACATTCTAGTGTTGTGCAACAAGGTTGACCCCGCAATGGAAGAAGAAACAAAAATTGAACATGTTATTGGAGGACTGAAAAAAGAGTACTCATTCGCGCTCTACCTGAACCCTCCTAAAACGACCGATGACCTTCTTGTCGTGTGCAAGAAAATGGATTATTTTGAAAAGAAGTATCGGGAACGTGTGGAGAAATCCAGAAACCTATATAACGGCCCACGCTATTCTAGACCCCAACAACAATCGAGGTACGTGCCACCGACTGCCGCACGAAACTACCAGACCACTTCCAGGCCCCAAGCCCCTGTTTCCAATAATTACAAGAACGACTCCCCTCCTACTCCCAGACAGTATCGAAACAACTTTCCCCAGCCCTCTACCCCTAGACGTCCTTATAATCCTAACTTTGTGCCGAAACCAAACCTTCAGAGAAACACTTACAATAAAAGCCAAGAAGTGAGCAAAAATAGGACGGAAGATGGAAGACCAATCTGCTTTAAATGTAACAAGCCAGGGCACGTGGCCCGTTATTGTAGGGTCAAGTTTATAAGAATCCTAGAAGAGGATCCAGCAGATACCCAAGAGAAGGTCGAAGAAAAATGCCAAATGAATGAAACATCAGAGAAATCAGGACCTCGGCTTTATGCTGATGTATGTCATAGCACACAGACAAATATTCCTACCCGGAATAGATATTCCGTGTTGGAAGATTTAAACTAAGCGTCGCGCCTGAATCTGTCAATCAAAGCAAGTCGACCATAAACGGAATCAAGAAGTTGGACCCTAAATACAAATTAAAAATTAATGTGGACAAGATAAGGACTTTTGAAGCTTTGGTTGATACAGGTGCTGACCTCTCAGTGGTCGACCTCAGAACGGCCCTCGATACAGGCCATGGCATAAGTAAACTCGCAAAAATTTGTGCAGGACCCGATGGAAAAAAATTGGACATGGTAGGAAGTATATTTTTAAATATAAAAATTGATGACGAAACATTATCACACAACTTTGTGATATTGAAAACGCATTTACGGACATTAATTCTTGGGAGAGATTTCCTTAAGAAAATGAACGCAAAAATAGATTGTAAGCAAGAAACTATAAAATATGATTTGAAGAATAATCATGACGAAATCAATTTTGAAATGTTGAAAATAAAGAGTGCCAAGGATTCCATTGTACCGGAATGTTCCATGAAATTGATCAAGGCATTGGTAGAAACAGAGGATGGAGAATATATTATCGAAGAGAGCAGCAAAATGTTTCAAACAAATGGACTTCGTCTAGCAAGAAGCTTGATCAATGTTATAAATAGGGAAACACACATCTGGATAACTAATCCGTATCCTCGACCGTTAAAAATAATGAAAAACCAAACATTGGCTTTTGGAAGTAGTCCAGCGAAAATAAATGTGAGTCGAGAAAGAGAGGTAGAAAAGAACGAAGAACCTAGATTCCAAATAAACGAAAATCTTTCACCAAAGGAACAGAAGGAGTTAAAACAAGTTTTAGAAAGGTATGGAGATCTTTTTTCATCGAGATTAGGGAGAACCAATTTGGCAAAACATCGGATAGACACAGAAGACGCGAAGCCAATTAAACACAAGCCTTACCGGGTAAGTGCTAAAGAACGAGATATTATAAAAGAGCAAATTGACGAGATGCTTACAGAAGGCATAATTAGGCCATCTTCTAGTCCCTGGTCTTTTCCAGTAATATTGGTCAAGAAGCGAGATGGTAAATACAGATTTTGTGTGGACTACAGGAAACTGAATAATGTGACGGTAAAAGATGTCTATCCGATCCCTAGAATAGACGAAGTTATGGATACTCTCCAAGGATCTACACACTTCTCAGCAATAGACCTCAGATCTGGATATTGGCAAGTTGAAGTCGAAGAAAGAGACAAGGAGAAAACAGCTTTCACTACAGCGCATGGATTATATGAATTCAACGTGATGCCTTTTGGACTTTGTAACGCGCCCTGCTACCTTTGAGAGAAATATGGAGAATATGCTTGGAAATCTGAGATGGCAAATTTGTTTGTGTTATCTGGATGATGTTATCATATATAGCCCGGATTTTCCAACGCACCTCAAAAGACTTGAAGCTGTTTTTAGATGTTTTCGTGAATCTAATTTAAGGTTAAACGACAAAAAATGCCGATTTGCTTTTGAAGAATTGGAGATTCTCGGCTATATAACGAGCAAACATGGTATAAAACCCGCGGAACATAACATCAAAGCTGTCAGAAATTTTCCTCGGCCCAAAAAGGTCAAAGAAGTACAATCCTTTTTGGGAATGTGTTCATATTATAGAAAATTTATCAAAGACTTTTCAAAAATTGCTGACCCTTTGACCAACCTTATAAAAAAAAGTGTATCATTTACCTGGACAGAAAGACAAGAGGAAGCGTTTCAAACCCTAAAAACAGCACTATTAAGTCCACCAATTTTAGGTCACTTCAATCCAAATGCACCTACTTATGTTCATACTGATGCGTCCAACATCGGCATAGGTGCAACACTTGTCCAAGACATCGGTGGTGAAGAGAAGGTGATCTCATATTTGAGTCGTACCCTAAGTAAAGCGGAGCAAAATTATTCAACCACTGAAAAAGAATGTCTGGCCGTTGTCTGGTCAATGTCAAAATTACGACCCTACCTTTATGGAAGACACTTTAAAATAGTAACAGACCATCACGCCTTATGCTGGCTCAAAAACTTGAAGGATCCAACAGGTCGATTGGCAAGATGGGCATTGAAAATTCAAGAATATGACTTCGATATAATACATAAATCGGGAAAGAAGCATCTGGACGCCGATGGCTTATCTAGGGGGCCCTTACCAGAAACTGATTGGGATGAGGATTTTGAAAGGCTATTTTTAAATCAAATAACAGACGAAGAGGATAAATTTATCGAAAGTGTTAAGAAAAACCTTAATGGAAGCAGGCGATCAATTGCGCAAAACTTTAAAGAAGAAGATGGATGCCTCTTTAAGAAAAACCCGAACCCTGAAGGCAGGGCGTGGTTGCTTGTGGTTCCAGAGAATAAAAAGAGAGAAATTATGAAAGAATATCACAATCATATGTCGAATGGCCATCTGGGCGTCGCCAGAACCATGTACCGAATAAAGAGTAAATACTTTTGGCCATCCATGCTAAAGGATGTCTCAGAATTCGTTAAGACGTGTCACCTTTGCCAAAGTAGGAAAGGCTCAAACCAATTACCTTCTGGACTACTACAGCCCATCCCCCCAGCCAACTTTCCTTTCGAAAGAATTGGAATTGACTTTGTTGGTCCACTACCATCTACGAAAAACAGGAAAAAATGGATAATCGTGCTGTCGGACTACTACACTAGATATGCAGAAACAAGAGCAGTCTCGGAAGCAACAGTGAAAGAAGTTTCTAAATTTCTAGTAGAGGATATTTTTCTTCGGCACGGAGCCCCACAATATCTTATTAGTGACAGAGGCTCTCAATTTACCAGTAATTTAATGAAAGAGGTGATGAAAACGTGCAAGATTAAACATTGCTTCACAACGAGCTATCATCCCCAGACTAATGGATTGACAGAGCGGTTAAATAGAACATTGATCAATATGCTCAGTATGTATGTGAACACTGATCAGAAAAATTGGGACGAAATACTCCCATTCATCACTCACGCTTACAATACTACAATTCAGGAAACCACAGGATATTCTCCCTTTTTCCTGATGTTTGGAAGAGAACCCACGTCTCTTTTGGACGACAGGAATATCTCGGTGGACATTGACAAAGATGATTATGATGAATACATAAAACATCACTTAGACAAAATAAACAGAACAAGAAAATTAGTTATTAACAACACAATAAAGACTCAAGAAAGAATGAAAAAGAACTATGACAAGAAACACATGGAAAGAAGCTACGAACCAGGAGAATTAGTAGCAGTTTGGACACCAATTAGGAAAATAGGAAAGTGTGAGAAACTACTGAGAAAATATTTTGGCCCATATAGAATATTAAAGAAGCTGTCCAACGTAAATTACTTAATTGAACCAAAAGATAATCCTGGCCAAGACCCATTGATTGTCCATGTCTCAAGAATCAAACCCTATTTTGAAAGAATTGATGAGGTCAATCACGAGGACGTGACGACCTCTGGAGAGGGGGAAGTGTTACATCATGATTAATGGCGTATTTCTTATATTAGTTTTAATATATTTGAAATTTAAATTATATATTTATTTATTTTTATATAAAATATTCTATGATATTTATTTAAAACAGATTATTAATTTATCATCATTTGTATTTAGGTACACTGTGACTTCACTGCTCTCTTTGATGTGAGAAAATAAAGAAAGGATTCTGGTGGCTACTTAAAGAAGACTTATCTCGTTATTCCCTTTTATAAATTTGTAGGATGGTTGAAACACGCTCTGGTAAGATGCAGGACCCAGCACAGGAGAGAATCCAGGCTGAAGAGTCTGCCAAGCCGCAACCTGGTGCAACAATATGACTGGTTTCAAAACGTCAGACATATCCAAACATTTTCCGCACAAAGACTGTTGATGAATGATACAATGTAAGACTAATGGTTTTGAGCCGCCGTCATTTTCTACAGCCTTTGACACAAGAGCGACCACTCCTTTATCTTTCCCACTCATGTTTTTGCCTCCATCAGTTGTAATACATTTCAAGTTTTTCCATCGAAGGTTCTTTTTATTAATGGCCATTTCAACTCCTTTAAAAAAAATATCGGTACCAGTAGTTGTGCCATGAATACTATACATAGCAAGAAGTTCTTCGTGCACTTCATAGCTTTTATCTACTCCTCTAATATAAATCAACACCTGAGCAGTATCTGACACATCCGTTGACTCATCCAAGGCCAAAGAAAACCACTCAACATGTCCATTTTTGTCGAACAGTTGAGAGGATATATTTTCAGCGATGTTTTCTACCCTTCGAGCCACAGTGTTTGCTGACATACTGACAGTTTTTAATAAATTTACCTTTTCAGGGCACATTTCTTCGACTACTGCAATTATGCATTCCTTGATCATTTCTCCATCGGTGAATGGTTTTCCACGTTTTGCAATTTCAAGAGCCACACGAAAGCTGGCACGAGTTGCCGCCTCTTGTTCAGTTTTGACTTTTGTAAATAAAGATTGCTGCGATTTCAATCCGCGCTTCAAAGCTTCGAATTTTTCTGTCCGCACAATTCCTGTATATTTTGAGTAATTTTGAGAATGTTTTGTTTCATAATGACGTTTCATGTTATATTTTTTGAGAACGGCTATGCTTTCATTGCAAATCAAACATAGCGCCTTGTTACTGGACTCAATTACGAAATACTGAATGTTCCACTGATCTTTGAATTTTCTGCATTCACTATCAATTTTTCGCTTCTTTTCCATTCTGCTAAATCACACACAAAAGCAACAATTAATAATAACATTTAATAACAAATAAACATAACAATTAATACAGGAAAATTAATAATATGCAGTGTTGCCATCTTGGCCCTCGGAACTTACTGGAGTAATCAGTATGGCCCTAAGGCTGGAAAGACCCCATCAGTATGGCCCTAAGGCTGGAAAGTTTGGAGACCCCTGATCTTAAAGATTATTTATCAAAAGTAAGATTATCTCAGAATGACATGGCAATTTATTTGAGACAAGAATAATGATACAATTCCAAGGCGAAGATACTATTCCTTTAACTTCCAATTACCGAGGGAACCAATTAATATTGATTTTATTCAATTTATCGAGTATTTTTCAAGGGACGGGGAAAAATGTTTACTTAGATAAAACGATGATTTTGTAATGTAGAAAATTAGGAAAGACAAAATTCAGGATGACACGGCTTACAACGGGGGAGGGGGGGGGGGGGGAAATGTTCACTTTATCGAGAGATTCAAATTTACGAGTTTCAAATTATCAAAATATATCTTTTTTTTATAAGTTTATAGAGAATTGTTTTAACAAATGTTCTATGTACAGATTTATGGTCTATGTACACAAGTATACAAGTATGTATACAAGTTATTTGCAAATTGCGTTGCAAATTTGCCCTTTCGCTCGCAAGCAGCGCCTCTAGCGGTGAAGATGGGAGGTAATATCAGCTGACCTAATGGACATGTAAAACGTGTTTTAACAGGACATAGAGAAAAATCTGGAAAAGATAATTTTCGGATTTTTAGTCAAGAAAAATAAATTGACAGGTTCTGGGAAAAAAGTAGTTGTTTTTTATTCCGAAAATGATGATGACAATATTGCTGTATCATATTTGATTATCAGATACAAAATTATATCCGGAAAAATTCCAAAAAGCAGAGACCACGGTGAAGCCAGTTCATTTTTAGTATGCAGGAACAAAATTCTAACAGAAAAACATTCATTCAAGCAGAAGACACAAAGCCAGATCATCTCTTTATAAAAATATCGCTTCTCAGACACAAAGTTTGGAGCGGGACGTTTCACAAGAATGACATCCACGGCGCCCATTTATAATTGTACTGAATAGTATTTGAATAAAAGCATTTAATCAACCTGGGCGTTGCCCGGGGTCATTCGGCTAGTAATTTAATAAAGAATAATTGAATATTTACATTTACAAAATGTAACTTTTATAACACACAAAGTTTAACACAGCGCCATCTAGGTGTGGCAATTGGAATTATTTAACCCTACAGTCTGATGTTCGTTGGCAAAAAATAACTTCTACAGTTAAAATATGTATGAATATATTTGTAGCCCCTCTCCCTTTAAATATATATTACACACAATATATATATAATCAATTTATTACTCTATTAAATCCAAAAGACAAAAAACCTCTCGCAATCAGCATCTTTTATTATTACAAATAACAGACGCTAGCTTTCGAACAATTAGTTCTTCAACGGGCGCTAGCTTTTGTAAGAACGCCCGTTGAAGAACTAATTGTTCGAAAGCTAGCGTCTGTTATTTGTAATAATAAAAGATGCTGATTGCGAGAGGTTTTTTGTCTTTTGGATTTAATTTTATGCGCAAGTTCTTTGATCTTATTACTCTATTAAAAACTTAAAGAGGTGATAAAGAAATGAGCTACAGCTAGATAAAAATAAAACAAAAGTCAACCTGAATACCATGGTTTCTGGCTATGGCCTTCATCAGTATTTGGGCGTCTTCGATTTATAACTTCCTAAGAAAGGAGTTATAGAATCGGTCGAATTTCCGAAATGGTGTTTAAGCTGGTAAAGTGGAAGGACCGATTTTCAGGCTAGAATACAACATAAAGTTGCGTAAAAATGATAGTGATGTACTAAAGAAGGCATCTCTCCATTTTAATAGGCTTAAAACAATGCATTATCTTTATAATCCCAGTGTCCATCACCACCTTTATGTTTTTACTGGGGTGATAAACACAATGCATTGCCTTTAATGAATTTTTAAAGGGATAGGAACCTCTTTTGATACTTGAACACCTTCTCTTCCCACAATTTTTGTTATATAAATGTGGCGACCACACTTTGCTTCTGCGAGTGCGAACTGGGACAAAGCTTCACTCCACGCCATGGTCGAAGGGCGCAAGAACGCATCCTGCCAATGGACGCCAACAGCACTCCAGGCTTTCGACCAGTGCAAACTTCAACTAGCCAACGCTGCACTCTTGCACCATCCTTTTCCAGAAGTGCCTCTCTGCCTTTCAGTAGATGCCTCGGATTTTGCTGTGGGCGCCGCGCTTCACCAGCAGGTTGGCACCAATTTTCAAAAATAGCGTTTTTCTCAAGGAAACTAGACGCTGCACAAAGAAACTACAGCGCATACCACAGGGAACTTCTGGCGGTATACTTGACTATCAAGCATTTCAGGCATTTATTGGAAGGGCGACAATTTCCGGTCTATACAGACCACAAACCTCTCACATACGCCTTCCAACAAAATCTGGACAAAGCCGACACCTCGATTTCATCGGGCAGTTCACAACAGACATCCGCCACATCGCGGGCTGTGAAAATGTACCTGCAGATTTCCTGTCACGTGTGGAACCCATCTTCCATCACCAACCTTATGACCCGAAATCCCTCGCCGAAGCGCAAGCAGTAGACCAGGAGCTACAAGCTCTCTTGACATCGGAAAACCGCAGCTTATTACAACTGGAAAAAGTACAAATCCCAGAAACGAAAATTTCCCTGTACTGTGACGTTTCCACAGCAAAACCCAGACCATTCGTACCCGCATCCTGTCGCCGCATAATTTTTTCTGCATACCACAACTTGTCTCACCCTGGAGTAGAGCTACTACAAGGATGGTCACCGCCCATTACTCTGGCTGGCCGTCAAGAAGGATTGCGCACTTTGGACTCGCGCCTGCCACCGCCGCCAAGTGTCCAAAACCACTAGACACACAAGAACGCCCCTTCAGTCGTTTAGTCCCCCAGACGGAAGGTTCAGTCATGTTCACATTGACCTGGTCGGACCATTACCACCGAGTGAAAACTATCGGTACATATTCACCTGCGTCGACCGATTCACTAGATGGCCCGAAGCCCTACCCATACAGGACATCACCGCCAAAACAGTAGCAAATGCCTTTCTATCGGTCTGGATATCTCGTTTTGGCGTGCCAGCAAAAGTGACTACAGACCAAGGCAGGCAGTTTGAATCAGCACTTTTCGGTGAGTTGACACGGCTTCTGGGAATCAGCAGAAAAAGGACATCACCCTACCACCCAGCAGCAAACGGCCTGGCAGAAAGATTCCACAGACAGCTGAAAGACTCCCTTCGCTGTCATCTGGTCCTTGAAACTTTTCCCTGGTGCTCCTGGGGATTCGTTCGTCGCTAAGGGAAGATCTCAACACCACAACCGCTGAGCTGGTCTATGGGAAGCCCCTACCCCTTCCAGGAACATTTTTCGAGGACCCCCCCCCCCCTCTGCAAGCTCGCCTACCGAAACGTGGCTGGAGGACTTCAATCGCGCCATGGCATCTCTGAAACCTGCACCAAGCAAACCACATGGGACCAAACCACTCGAGACATGTTCCCATTTCTATCTACGTCGGGACCTGATATTGCCACCGCTAGCTCCCCCATACGACGGTCCATACCAAGTCCTTTTTAGGAAACCCAAATTTACAAACTGAAAATTAAAAAGAGATCCACGTGGGTGTCAATCGACCGCCTCAAGCCTGCTTTCACATCAGAAGGACCGATGTTTTCCCAAGACGACCTGTACTTGGCAAGCCAATAAGATTGCATAGGATCGCTGGAAAGATCCTACTTCAGCGAGCGCGAACTGGGCCGTTACTTCAACCGTTACTTATTTTCTCTCTATGTATTTCTGGCTTTAAATAAATTAATTTTAATTATAATTTTATCAGCGGCCTTTCCACAAGCCACACCACACATCACGCAACAACCATCCTACATAAATATAATATTTTTTATTCCTTTTTAATTTTTTCTTAGAGTTTTCCCATGTCTTAATAAAGCTTATATTGGAAATTTTACTCCTCTTTTCTCCAAATGCTCCTAACTATCCATATGTCTGTTTGTTAACAATTTCCAAGAGTTAATTTGTGAAATTATAAAATCTTTAAAATGAATCTAATTTTGTTGAAGGGATTCCTCTTGTAAAGATTTGGGACTTTATGCTACTGTTACAACACCTTAGTGACCTTTGCACAATAGTATGCCATGATTCACCCAAAACTCAACCTAACCTAATCATGTCCCACCCTTCCTCCTTGTAGCTCTGGTGAATGTGAGGCTCATATCGCGTCTAAATTCTTCAGCTTTGACAGCACCAAGTCAGAGTCTAATATAGACTAAAGCTTCCTTTCCCTGTGGTCGAGCCTCATGACCCATGGTCACTTAATTAATCCCACCAGCACCAAGCGTGAACTATACCTAAATTCCCTATCCCTATGGGTAAGCCATAGTCTAATGGTGACTGATCACATCATCATCTTTAGACAGAACACCAGCTTTACCAGGAGCCCTAAACATTCCCCAAGCCCACCCCAAGATGGTTAGGTCCCACCATGTTCATTTTATTTTTTATTTTAAATACTTTTATATATCCATATTTATTTTATTGGTTAATTTTTAAAAATATTTTCTTATTTTTATTTTTTACTTCACAGAGAAGGGTGATTATAGCTTTGGAAATGAGTTTGGAAACACTGGGGTAAGTAAGCAGGATTATTTGGATTATTTTTAGAGTGGTGGGCAAGAAAAAGTAACAAGCAGGAGTTGCGGAGAGCGTGGCTTTGTCCAGCCGCTGGACGCCTTGGACTCTCTTTTTTAAACATGGACTTGCTCTGGTTGTTGAATTAAGGTTGGTGGGGCGAGATGATTGTTTTCTCGTGGGCATAGTTCTTTTTGTTTATTTTTTGTATATATTTTCAAATCCTCCCTTTAAGCCTTATGTATACTTAATTATGAATTTTGAATTTAAATCGTTTTTTTTTGGGCTTAAGGTTTTTAATAGCACTAAAAATAATAGTTGAAGTGTGATATTTTTACCAAAGCCCATAAGCTCTAATGATATTGAAGAAAAATATATTATTATTTATAAACACACAGATTATCAATTTTGATATTTATATTTTACTACTCCATAAGCCTCCCTCATTGCCTCTCTGGTAATTTATAAATTTGTTTCGCCTTAAATAAATTTCTGTTCCATTCAGAAGTTGTCAATTTTTCTAATTTATATGTGCCAATAAGTGTTGTTGGAGAGTATGCAGAAGACAAATCTAATATAATTATTTGTAGATAGCTGGTGGCCTAAATAAATTTAAATGGAATGAAAGGATGTCTGCTGTAGGGGGAACAATGTTAAAAATAATTTTTAAAAAAGAACTCACCTGTATGTGGGAGTGTTGTGGCAGGGGAGTCATGAGTCCCTGAGGACCAATTCTGACAGCCAACTGACTGCTGTAGCATGCAGTCTGGACTACAAGGTAACCCTACTCCAGGTCTAGAACCACATCGACATCGTCAAGGAGGCGGCATGCTACAGGAGCTCACCACTGACTAGGAAATGTGTGTGAGGGACTACACCAAGCCTGGTGTGAGAGCTGCAAAGTATGGCTGGAAGAATTGTTTAAAAAAGGCCTATAGACCTCCCTGGCCGTCCTATGGACTACCCATGCGACCTCCTTCTACACCCCGACGCCAAGAGCACCTCAGTGATGGCAGACCTGTGAAGCTCGACAGCCCTGACCAGGCAAGAGAAAGGCTTGAACCCCATCACAATAACCACCACCAACAGCCTCAACCTCCAACTGAGATGAAGATCCAGAACCCATCACCCAATAAAGACATTATTAAACATTTATAATTTCTTAAAATGTGTACAAAATGTAATAGGTATTGTGGCAACTAGCTTCAAAGGTTGGCTTTCTGCAGTATAAGAAAAGGGACAGCCAGGAAATAAAAAATGAGATAAAAATCCCATCCCTTTAGTGTTATGAAGACGCAATAAAGAAATAAATATTCAGCATGGTGGCGAATTTACTATATGGTGGGAGAACATACACTTTCCAAGAAAGGGATAAATAAGGAAATGCTAAAGATCGATGCAAAACTTCACATCTCAATCACTTTTTCCTGTTTGTGAATAATTTAAAAGTGTCCTTACCTTATAAAAAAACCCTCCATACCTCCAATTTATTGTAAATAATCTAACCATTCCAATTTGTAATAATTAAATGAACAAAAGTTAAATCAAATTCAGCCCTCTGACACACTGACAAGAAGTAAGTCATTTAAATAACCTGTGTGGAAAATGGGAAATACAGGTAAAATTAGATGTTTCTTCCTCATCCAAACGTGCCAGCTATTAGACTATGACTATCATTATCTGATTGGTCGTGGTCAACAGACGATACAGGGGCAGCAGACAGCAGTCTCAGCAGTCAGTAATGAATCCTCCAACAGATGAGCCATGCCCTCTCACTTTCAAATGTTATTCATTTCAATATAAGGGCTGTAGAAATAACTTTTAAATATATATACAGTAGAACTTTGATAATTCGAACTTCTTTAATTCGAAAACCTCTTTAATTCGAATATTTATCTTGGTCCCTAGAATTTCCTATATATATAATTTCCGTTTTTAATTCGAATTTTTGGATATATATATTTAAAATAAAAGTGTCTAATTTTATGCGATAGGGGGCGTCAAGTTGATGATGATATTTAGTACCACTTTTAAAAACATCTTCACAAGGATTTCCTTAATCTTTTAATATTTGAAGAGCTGATTACTGACGCCTTCGTCCCGAAATCCATGAAGACTCTTTCGTTCTCAGGGAGTTCACGAAATATACACCCTGCTATATAAAATAAATATAATTTGCATATATCCTGCGCGCACTGGGGTTAAAAAAATAATTGACTCTAAATTAAATTAATGATTCAGAGTCAAAGTTTAGATTAAGAACAAATTATTATATTTATTTATCTATTGTAATGGTCACAGACAATTAATAAATAAAGAAAAAAATAAATAAAACGGCAATAAGAATAAATTAGGAAAATATGCATAAATATAACCTGTTTAAAAATATTATGAAAAGTTACTTATCTTATTTGGTGCTTCAGTTGGATGATTGGAAAATTTCTTCCACTAAAATCTTGAAAGACTACATTTTTGCACTAATTTCTCAGGAGCTCTGTTTGAACTCCCCACTGCTATCGCTGCTTAGTCTCTATCTTATTTTTCTTATCGCCTTCCTCAAAAAGTGCGCCTGAAATTATTTTAACAGAGTAAAAAAAAAAATTCAATAATATTCCAAATTTGAAAAAAATTTACAAAATTTTGAAAATTAAAAAATTATAATTAAAAGTTATTATTCAAAATATTATTTTAATTAATGAATATTATTTAAAATATTAAAACAAAATAGAGAGAGAGAGCTGCTTATTTATTTAAAAAACAAAAAGGAAATTTATTATAATAATATATACAAAAATTAGGAGTAAAAGAAGGTGAAGAGATGGACAGGTTTGACAATGAAGAATTCTTGAAGTCCGCTTCGTTCTTGTCGAGGCAGCTTCACCATTGTCCACCAGCTTTCTATTAGGCACTGTGGGTGAACTTTGTGGTATCATGCGTTAATGCTTGTTTTGCTTGTTTTGGATACAAGACTTTTAAATAACAAGGAACTTACTTTATTACCAGTGGTTGATAGTAGAATTAAGGATCATATACACTTGCCTCTTATTTCCACTACCAGAAGGAACTTTTGTTGGGTTCCCGGTTTGGATAGTTGAAAAGGGAGGATACACGATGTGACTTATTAAAGTTTCCTTACTTAAGTATATATATATATAGCAATTTAGGCCAACAACCCCATGTATATAACCCGCAGCAAGACCTTAATGTTGTATAATAGCAGCACAGCTGTCAATGATGCACTATCGGCATATGTCTTTACATCATCACATGTAATGCAATTTGTGCAAACAGGATAAATAAAATTAAAAAAAAAAGGGAAAAAACTCTGTAATTGATTAAGAGTTGAGCTAAAGCAAGGATCGAGCATATAATATTGTCAGAACAATGGTCTAAAGATGGAAACAGCCGCGACACTAGTATACAATTTCATCAGGCAACCCATGAAATCGTTATTAAATTGGGCAATCTATAAAACACTGAAACACAGACACTCGCGACAATGTATGTGGCCGGTAATTTATGGGAGACTTGATTATTAGTAACATTCCCTTCAAATAGGTAAGAAACATACAACATTTCATTTAAACAGTGGGAGTAGCACCATAAGGCAAATTATGTATGAAATAGGTAACAGAGGAAACAAGAAAATTTCTCTAGATATTTATTTAAATATCTTAAAATTTGGGAACATGTCTATACTGACGAGATATGCTATTTACATAGTAAAATTTAGATAGAGGTGACCTGAAGTTACTTTATAGCCCTTTAGGGCCCATGCGAAATCTAGGTTGGTTACTACACAAGAAGGGGGGGGGGGGGGGGAGAAGGCGCTAAGTCATAATGACAAATGGCTTACCTTTTCTCGAAAGTGCCGGCAAAGGTCTGGTCTCTCGTCTGAAAACTGTCCTCTCACTGAGCGACTCCGATTGAATCTGCCTTTTGGCAAAGAACCCTCTTTTATTCATGTCTCTCTCCGTTTTCATTCGCCGAAAGAAAACCAATCAAAATGGCCAACGGCTCCAGTATACGATTTCACAGACGCCCCAGGCCTCTCCCATCAAAATAGAACATATAGTATTACCAAAACAAAAAAATCTAAAGAGAGAAACAGCCACGGCACTAGTGTAAGATTTCAGACTCCAGGCCCCCCCCTTTCCACATGGATTGAAATACAATCCTCCCTTTTTCTCGGGACGGTATATATATCGCCCCCCCCCCCCCCCCGTCTTGGCTAAAATCGACCCAGGCCCTTTTTACCTGGACTGTAATGTGATGCTTTCCTTTCTCGGGAAGGATATTTTATAAGGTTCAGTCTTTAGAGATCTTCCTTCTCCATTTTTCTCCTTTTTTTTTTCTGGTCACCTTTACCTAAATTTTTGGTGAGGGGAATATATGTACATATGAAACAACAGTTTCCAGCTCGGATGTCTCTGGATGTCTTCTTCTTTACCAGGCATCAGCTTTCGGCATGGAAGTCTGGTGTCACCAAGTGTCTAAGTTTCTGGGCAAAAAAAAATGGTCTGTAAGTCTATGTGGGAGGGAAGCCATGTATCCATTTGATTTGATTATACATACGCCTTCTGTTGGGGTATGGTTACAAAAACGTGCCCCAACAATTTCTCCCTAACAGCAGGATCCCGTCCAGGTCGAGCCAGCTTCTTTGGCACCCTCTTCCAGGATCATACACATGGCCACACTCCCGGAGACAACTTGCCGCTTCCATTCACATCGCCAATGTCATCAGACTTTCTGTTCTCCCTTCAGCTGCCTTTTCTTTTAATAAGATACCATATACAAGTCTCTAAATATAAATTTGGTGTGAATTGCTGCTAAAGCCATTGCCGACCACCCAGAATCCTAAAATTTTGTCAAATTACATTGTTAGCTGCATTGCGCGAGTGAACAACATTTTTAAAATCTCTGTATAGTCAGGAATTATATTAACATCGTCATAAATTTTTATATTTAATATAGAAATTGAAAATAGTCCTTTTCTGACCACCCTAACCACCCAGAAGTTTGAGATATTGTCAACTTTCCTTGTCACAAATTTAAAAAGTGTATTGAATATAAGAATTCTAGGTGCTCTGTAAGTACTTAAAGACTTTATCACAAGATTTTTAGGAAGACAGAGAGGGAAGCAAGTTAATAAAAGCTTTAAAAAATATTAAGAGAGCCTAACTAAAATCAGTAGTGAACCCTCCCAGCGGTTTTAATGGGCCTGCTTCCCTCCCCCTTTATATTTTTTATCTTTACAATAAGGGTAGTAGAAAATTGTTTCAGTAAAAAAATGAGTATATGGTTATAAATAGTTTGCATTTATAAAATTAAAAATGGGGTATTATTTTTGCATTAACCAAATTGTGAAAACAAAACAAACTAAACAAAGAGTATAGGAAATTTCCTCTCTGGAAAAGCTCCCGTTTTCCGCCTGTAAAGCAAAAGTGGCTTCAAAAAAGATGATAAATGAGGATAAATTTAAATATGATATATATTTTTTATTTTCTTTTATTATCAGATTTTAAAAAATGATAAAATACATAATACAACAAATTAATGTTAATCTTATCTGGGCCAAATTAATTTATTGAACAAAAATTTTAAAGTGTCAATTTTGAAATCTTATCTTTCTTTATTTAGTTTATTAGTAAATGCAAAAAAAAAAAAATTGTGTGAGATTAAATGTTATTTGCCATACTTTTTCCATTCACTAAGATATAACCAAAAATATCGAACTTTTATTTTAAATCTTTTTAAACTGTATAAATAATTTTTTTTATAAATTCTCTTAACCAACTCCAATTTCGTTGGCAACATTGTACACTTTTCTTAAAAGAGATCTGGTTAAACCTTATCGTCTACACATATGATTTTCTAAACAAAATATTTAAGTTGTATTTTTTTAATTTCAAATTTCAAAATGCATTTTTCTATTCCGGACACTCAAGAAATCAAAATGCGAAAATAGTCCATCTTATATTGTAAGCATACTTTTCCAATGTTTTTTTGTGTCAAATGTGACGTGCCACTCAACTAGAATAAACAATTGTCAATGGCTTCTTTATGTTTGTTTTCATTTTACCCCTTTAAGCGAGGATTATCTAATTATAATAGGTTGAGAAGATTTAAAGAGTATATTTTAGCGCACATCTATATACCATACGTAGAACATTTAATAAATATGATTCGAAATTTATTTAGTTATAAAATTATATTTTATCATTAGAGAGAATAAATAACAGAGCGAAAATTCAACAAATTGCAATCAAACTTATTAAATATGGAAAAGACAGCAATGCATTAAAATATGCATTTTATTATTATTTTTTAAAATCAGCCGATCAAAGCCTATTTATTTATTAATTTTTAAACAGTTATTTGAACTATTTATTTTATTAGATCTTAAACTATTTTTTAAACAAAAATAATTATTAACAAAAGAAAAACTTTCTTAGACAATTGCCCTAATTTAAGGGGTGATTAAAGAACATACAATACTTTGAGCCTTTTAAATGATGAACTATTTATAGATGTAGGTTTTCTTTTAAATAAAAAGCAAGTATTTTACAATAATATTATGTGATGGATAACATTCTACCTACTTTTAAACTTATTAATTTACAAATTTTATATTCCTACAGTAGAATATCAATAATTGACAACTTGGTAATTTTCAATTCTATGGTAAAGTGTCATGAGTATATCAATAGAATAGATCATGTTTGGTTCAGATAGGATAAATTAGTTTAAGTTGTTTTTTAACATTTTGAGAATAGTTGATTCTAGATTGCATGGTCTCCACAGAGCCATATTAAAATAGAGTTGTTTATGATAAAAATAATTTTTATATTATAATCTGTGGAAAATTTGAAATAATAAATATATATATTTTAAATTATATATAAATATAAACACAAGGTAATAAGACTAAATCCAAATAAATAAATAGTTTGTGACGTTTCGGTAACAGCATTGTTACCATCCTCAGATAAAAGTACTGAATGATTTGTCTGAAGATGGTAACAATGCTGTTACCGAAACGTCACAAACTATTTATTTATTTAGATTTGGTCTTATTACCTTGTGTTCATAATCTATAATCCAAATTGTGCCTTATCATTATATAAAAATAGTGCATTTTATTTTTTTTTAAATGTTGCTCAATTTTTTGGTGGATTAAATTGGCGAAACCACTGAAAGGATTGACCACTGATGAGCCAGGCCCCTTCCCCCCAATATTTTTCATTGCAGTAAGAACAGTATAAAGAGAGAGAAAAGGCATCTCCTTATCATGAAACTGAAAGTTACTGACGGTTTACTCCATAAATCGGTATAAATTAATCAAAGAATGGGTATTTGGCCAATTCTGGAATAATTATAAATCAACACGAATAGTTGATATTTATTCCGATAGATGGTGCAAGCCATCAGCAACTTTCAGTTTCACGATAAAGAGATGCCTTTTTCTTAATTATGAAACCTTATCCCAGTACAATATCACATTTGTACTATTTTTTTTACAGTATAAAAAGAGTTTGTTTTAATACAAGAAAATAAGACCTAATCCAAATAATTTATTAGTGTGTGACATTTCGGCAACAACATTGTCACCATCATCAGACAAAAGAATAAATGAGAAAAAATATCACAGCAAGTTCTTAAATAATACTGTTATATAGTACTGTTGGATAACAGTACTATTTAAGAACTTGCTGTAATATATTTTTTCTCATTTATTCTTTTGTCTGATGATGGTGACAATGTTGTTGCCGAAACGTCATACATTAATAAATTATTTGGATTTGGTCTTATTTTCTTGTATTATAATCTATAATCCAAATTGTGCTTTATCAGAGTTTATTTTATTTAAAATAAAAATAAAATATTATTGTAATCAAAGTGTATAAACAATATAAAATACACAAATGTGAAAAAAAAAAGGTCTATACATGAAAATGAATATCAAGCAAATGGTTTCTATTTTGAGCTTCACACAGATGGGTTCTATGGAGGACATTAGTCATGTGTACTTGGACTTTTGTTGCACAAATTCCAGCAATGATATTGTTCTGGGTTATTTTATATAGACCTTGTTATATATAACCTCATCCAAGGTAATAAGACCAAATCCTAATAAATAAATAGTGTGACTTTTCAGTAACTGTTGTTACCATCTTCAGGCAAAAGTATTGAATGAATAAGACCAAATCCAAATAAATAGTGTGTGACGTTTCGGTAACAGCCTTGTTACCATCTTCAAACAAAAGTACTGAATCAATTTTGTCTGAAGAAGGTAACAACGTTATAGCATTGTAGAAAAAAAAAACTTTGATATACAGCATATAACCTCTATAAGCAGACAATCTATACAGTTTAGAAAGAGGGAATCATATATCGCCGCAACTCTTTTTTATTAACGCGATTAAGGAAGCTTTCGGGCAAGCCCTTCTTCAGCTAACTATAGTGTACAAACAAGGAGAGATTATATATCATATTTAATATAAAAATAAAATAAAAGAAAAGAAAATTACCACGCCCCTATCGCCCTCGTTTCAATAGCACCGCGTGGCCACGTCATGTCTGATCCTAACTTCAAATATAATATAGTACAAAAATATCTTAAAAGAAATTTACGTAATTGAACACTTGCCTGAAAACTTCCTTAATCGCGTTAATAAAAAAGAGTTGCGGCAATATATGATTCCCTCTTTCTAAATTGTCGAAATCCGCAAACCGTTTACCATGAATCTATACAGTTTTCTTAATATAACCCATTCCAGGAGTCTAACATCAGTATCACTATAAAAGGAAAACCGAAAAAATGCAATATAACAGTGGTATGGTAGATTAAACTGGGGAAACCGTTGGAAGGGTTCACCACTGATGAGCCAAGCCCTCCCATTAATTTTTCATTGCAGTAGGGGCAATAGAGAAAATTGTTTAATTTTTAAAAGAATGATATGTGTCTATAGTTTTGAATTCTTATAACAATTTTCATAGCCAAAATAATAATTTTTTACACCAATTATACCTGCTCTCCTGTAAGAGGATGCCTCTCTCTTTCTAAAGGACACTTTGGCTTTGTAACTAGGTGTTGTTCCTATAGAAACATTCTCTAACTGATCCTTCTCATGTGTATGTTGCAGGCTTATAATATCCACATCAATGGCGCATTCCACTGCACTGTCCGCTACAAACAGCTGCACAGCTTTCATGAACAGGTAGGTTCACAAATGTTCATGTTGTTGTTGTGTTCAATGAAGAGCTTCAGATGTCTCCGTACATCTCTATCACAGCAATGTTCTCTATCTTGGATGTTCTGGGTCCATGTCAATTTTCTGTTATTGTTGTCGTGTCCAATGAAGAGCTTCAGATGTCTTCATGCATCTCTATCACAGCAATGTTCTCTATCTTGGATCTGTAAAGCTGCTGTTCTGGGTCCATGTCAATTTTCTGTTGTTGTTGTCGTGTCCAATGAAGAGCTTCAGATGTCTCCGTACATCTCTATCACAGCAATGTTCTCTATCAGGTATCAGCCTCTTCTTAAAACTCACAGTTTGTAGAAATAAAAATATACACAAGGTAATAACACCAAATAAATAATTAGTGTGTGACGTTTCAGTAACAGCGTTGTTACCATCTTTAGACAAAAGTACTGAACTAATTATTTATTTGGATTTGGTCTTATTACCTTGTGTTTATAATCTATAATCCAAATTGTGCCTTATCATAGAAATAAAAAAAAGATACCAGAGAAGACCTTCAGGTGAGACTACATGAGAGGTACTACTATATGGTGAATTCCACTCAGGTTTACAAATCCAGAGTGGAATCCACCATTCAATATAGTATTACCTCTCATTTTGAACCACTGTGGTATCACCTGAAGGTCTTCTCTCGTCATTTTTTGAAAAAATTCTACAAATTGTGAGTTGAGGCAGATATTCTTATGTAAAAAAAAAAAGGTATCTCTTCCATTGAAGAAAAAATTTGTTGACCATCTTGGCACATATTTAGGTCAATTAAGCCCTCCAGCTGAATAGAACCAAACAAAGAAGTCCGCACACAATTAGCCAGATTGAAGTCAGGTCACCTATGTCCATTGATCTATAAAGATAGAGCATAAACTCAAAGGTATAAAAGGCTCAATATGTCCACTTTTCCCTGCTTGTATTGAAAAACACATCCATTCAAGTCTTAAGTATTGTGGAAGAGGTTTGTTTGATCATTATATCAGCTATGATAAGGCACAATTTGGATTTAAAAAATATATATATATTATCGCATTGTATAATTATACAAGGTCATGGAGATTATATTCATAGATCAAATTCACAATCTTGGTAGGGTTGGAATACAGGTCCTGTCTTGAGGCTTCCATACATTCCAAGAGGTGGTCTGGTGGAGAGCTCTTTGGTCCTACAGTTGGTGATAGTCCATAAATCTCCATGGTCCTGCAAATGGTGCATTTTGGGAAGGTCTTTACATCATCCTGGAACCATTTGGATTATAGATTTGAACTACAAGGTAATAAGACCAAGTGCAAATAAATAAATTGTAAATAAATAGCCTTGTTACCATCCTCAGACAAAAGAGACTTAAAGACATTTAGTCTTTTGTCTGAGGATGGCAATGAAGATGTAACTGAAACGTCACATTTTCATCTTTTTATTTGGATTTGGTCTTCTTATTACCTTGTAATTATATCAGCTAGTTTTCTGTTCTTTAAGTTCACCATCTGTGTGAAGTGCAATTCTCAGCCTGCAACCTCAAGACACATTATTTACTGTATTGACTCATCCATTGACTCTTCCCCGGCAGACACCATCAAAAGTCTCAAGCTTTACAAGCTTGATACCTTAGTGTGATTGAGTGGAGATAAGAAAGAAGAAGAAGTTCACCATCATTTCCCCATAGTAGCATTCAATTTTTCTGTTGTTTCTGACTTAATTGATTCCACAAAGTTGTCTGGTTCATTCGAGAGCACAAAATTGCATGGACTTTCAAAAGTTGTTGAGTGTGGTGTTACTATCAGATGAGAGTTGATAGCAGATACAGACATCGCTTGGACTTCAACCCCAAGTTGCCACTTCCTGTGAGTCAGCCTATGGATGAGTTGACCTCAGCGCTATCACTTCACAAGAAGATTTCCCACTATGTACTAAGTGTCTACCTGCAACCCTAAAACACATTATTGACTGTATGGACTCATCCATTGATGTGCTCTACTCATCCCCGACAGACACTATCAACAAGCTTGATACCCTAACATGATTGAGTGGAGATAAGAAAGAAGAAGAAGACTTCACAAGAAGATTTCCTATCCGAACATCAAATTGAATTTCTTGGATTCAAATTTTCTAGTTTCTTGTGTACCAATCTATTGAAATCTATGATTTTTTACTCTGTTATCTTTCTTAATTTAGAATCATTATAATTTTACTGATCCATTATCCAATCTCTAAATCATTTTGTTTAAATATGTGCATCAAATATGTTGCAGTAAGCTACATTTAGAATTTCTGCCAAAAAATAGTTTATTAGGTGTCATTCCAAGAGTTTGTCACATTCAGAATATAAGTTCTGTGTTTACATGCCTCAGCCAAAAAACATCCTGGAAGGTTTCAAGAATGTATCATTGATCTGACTGCTTCTCCACACTCGTACAATTGTCTCTTTCTACTTGTTCATGTATATAAGAAGCAGTAAACTCTCGAATTATTCCAAATAATTGTAAATCTGTAAAATATATTATTGATTTTGTAAATTTTGCATGTTATCTCAGTTATTTTATGTTTGAGGATAGATTAGAGTCTAACATACTCTTTGAGAGTTTATCTAAAAACATCTGATTTATTTCTCATAAAAAAAAAGATATAGCAAAGAAGCTAAAAAAAATGAGCTTTTACTTGATGCTTTCAGATCTAATGATAACTCTGCCTTTGCCGGTCCCAAGCCCGGATGAAAAAGGAGGAGGGGGAGCAGCAACAAGCTCACTAAAAAACCTGGGTTTAGCTGGCCAGGCTGATAGTACCCTGTAAGGGCTCCTAATCCAGGAATACAGGATGAGCAGCGTTTGTACTCCATGTTAGGAGCGGCTGCACATGGTGTCAGTTCCTCATGTCAGTGACGGCCATTTCTTTTGGAGCTAAGTCGGCCTGCCACTGAATAGTGCTCCCAGTCTTAATGACAAAGGCAGACGCATTCTACTTCACCCAGTGTGGAGATAAGAAAGAAGAAGAGATCTAATGATTCCATGCAGCAATATACTTGAGGGTGAATTAAAAGTTTTTGATACTTTTCCATCTTTCATGATGTTTCCTCCTGCCTGCAGGAATCTGTGCAGGAATAGTTTCATTTTTTTTTTTTTGCTATGAAATCATTTATTATTTCTGCCATTTGTGTATCAAAGAACTGCTACTAAAGTAATCCTCTAACATGTAATTCCTGAACTAACCCTATGATAAAATGATAAGTGATGCAATAACCAGGTTTAAAGTCTAGATAACCCATCTATGTACCAATGTTTTGTTCACACTTGATTATCTTATGGCTTCAATAAAGGTCACTGTAATATCTTTCAGTTATTTCCTGAATCCCAATATACGTGCTAAAAGGTACAGCTTCCTTAACTTTTGTCCATGAGTGTACTATGTTCACACTTGTTTATCTCGTGTGTCTGCAATAAAGGTCACTGTAATATCTTTCAGAGTTATTGTCTGAATCCCGATATACATGTTAAAAGGTACAACTTCCTTAAGTTTTGTCCATGAGTGTATCTTTCAGAGTTATTGTCTGAATCCCGATATACATGCTAAAAGGTACAACTTCCTTAAGTTTTGTCCATGAATGTATCTTTAAGAGTTATTGCCTGAATCCCAAATATACATGCTAAAAGGTACAGCTTCCTTAAGTTTTGTCCATGAGTGTATCTTACAGAGTTATTGCCTGAATCCCAAATATACATGCCAAAAGGTACAACTTCCTTAAGTTTTGTTTATGAATGTATAAGACTTAATTGGTCTTGGTCTTATTACCTGGTGATCAATTACCAACCTGTACTTGATTCTCAGGGTCTTGAGAGTGAGATGACAGATCTCCATATAGGAGTAGGCACTTCATGATGCATGTCTGTAATCAAAATAGTATGAAAAGAGTGAAGAAAAAAAGGTGAAAGTGGTCAAATTTCAACTTTTTTCAGGCTGATTCGCCTCCAAAGCTAGCATGCTACTAGCTATTAAAGCAATCTCCTTTTTTTGTTTCTTATCTCAGAATCTCCCTAATTGCCCTTCTAAATGTAAAAAGGAAGAAATCAGTTGCTATTTATGGCCAGCCGGATTTTTTTGTTTCCAGCCTATCCTGCAGATAATTTGTTCAACATCCCCGTTTGACATAACTCTTCCTTAGTATGCCATTAGATACACAAATTGCCTCCAATTTCCTGCAGCAATCCCATAATGGTAGGGGTTATATATCACCTTTTTACACTAATGGACAACACACTTAAGGAAGTTGTACCTTTTAGCATGTATACCGGGACAATAACTCTGAAAGATATTTGCTACACAGTGACTTTTATCGAAGATACAAGAGATAACCAATTGTGAACAAAATTGACTCTGTCTCCTTAAAAAAAATAGACACCAGCGACATCAATGACTTTCCACTTCCATAAGTTTTGTCCATGAGTGTAATTAACAAAAGAGTATTATGCTTTAAAAAACACTCTGTTGATAAACATTATGTTTATGATCAAAATTCAAAACTATTATAGATGCGTATGATTCTTTTTAAAAATAAACAATTTCTACTGTCCTTACTGCAATGGAAAAATTAATGGGAGGGTCTCTGGCTCATCAGTGGTGTTGAGGTTTTGAATTTTGAAAACATTATGTTTATTTAGTCAAGTTGAGCTTTGAGTTAATGGCTCCTTTAGGGATCTTATGATAAAGAGATGCTAAAGAGAGCTATTAATTTGTTTGAATATTGGTTCAGTATTCTGTATCAGTTTTTGTTGTAAGGGCAGGCCATAGATGAGCCATTAGCTTGGTCTTGTAAATAAATAAACATATTGGTTATCAACTGAGTGTATTTTTATAGAAGGATATTTGCATTTGGTTGGCTCCCATTGACTGGCATTGTTGTTTGAGAAGTCTTCCCCTTCAAGATACACAAGCATTCTTTTACATTAAATACAGTAGAACTACCTCTCTGTAAAGGACAACACCTAGTTGTCGAGATAAAGTGTCCTTTATTGAGAGGTGTTCTCTTACCAGAGAGTTGCTAAATAGTAAGAATGGTTATTAAATGGTAAGAGAATGGTAATTATGAAAACAGTTCCTTGTAGAGAGGTGTCCTCTAGCGTCCTCTGATGGAGTATGTTCTACTGAACTAGTAAAATATTCTCCAGAGTAAAACACACCAGCCAACACATTCAGAGAACCTAAACAAAATATCAACACACAGTTGCATCTTGTATATAACATAGTAATAGAGATTAATGTGAAAATAATAATTATTCTTATGCGACATATTTCTTTATTATGATTAACTTTTAGTTTTAGTTGGGCTGAGGCCTTCGTTATTTGTGTTGAGTCCATCATCAGTAGTGCTATCATATATGAGCCGTGACACCATGTTGCTGTGCCCAGCTGAAGAAGGAGTACGGCCAGACCAGCCTGCCCACCTTCCCACCCAAGAAGTTGCTCTCCCTCACTCCAGCTCAGACAGAGGAGCGGCGTTCCCAGCTGGAGAAATACATCCAGCTTGGTGAGTCCATCCATCCACCCAATGGTACATTATACTACACACATATGTAGAAGCAGTTTGATTTTTACGCTTGAAAGGCATCCAAGATTTGTGTAGCTACTTCTTGGACTCACAGGTAAGGTTGGAGTTACACAAGAATGGGGAGCCATTAAATATCATTTTCAAATTCTGTTTCTTCTCCCATTAACTTAACAGTTGATGCTGTTACAAAAAGCTTAAGATGCTGTGCAACTCTTTTTATTTTCTTGATTAAAGGAATCTTTCGGGCAAGTCCTTTTTCATCAGCTAACTAAAACATGCATCATGCAATATCTAACACTCAACTCCTGTTCAAGGGCATAATGGCCCAAAAGCTTGATAAATAGAGAGTAATTAAAAGAGACCTGGTGCTGGATGGCTTATTGATTTTGTTAAATTGCAAAGGCAGGGATGAATATGTAAGAAAATTCTAATCAGTGCAAAAAAAAAAAAGTACCTATACAATCCAAGAATTATATACATAATAGTACCTTTGCCTGTTGTCTATCCTGAAAATTTCATGAATAATTAATTCTGTGAAAAAAGTGACTTTTCTATATAATAATCTAGGGCCAGGTCTCTTTTAACTATTCTTTATTTCTCAAGCTTCCAGATCAATATGCCCATCGACAGTCCACTCCTGTTGAAGGGCATATCGGCCCAAAATCTTAAGAAATAGAGTTATAGAGTATAGAGAAATAGTTAAAAGAGACCTGCCCCTCTGGATTGCTTATTGATTTTGTTAAAAAGAATTTACTTGTTTCCGCTAAAGGATTGACTTTTAAGGTGTCAAATCTGTGGAGCTTTTTGATGGGAGTGAGTAGAGCTGGGTGAAGCAATACAGTTGATGCATGTGGTTTAGGGTTACAGGTTGGAAGTTACACTTGGCTCACAGTGGGAAACACTCCTAAATGACTAAATCAATATTGTGGTCTTTAACCTCCAACCATAGAGATTGCCACTACATACCTTAGAGGTTTTTTTTTTTTTTAAATTAAAATCTTTCTTGATTTACAACCTAACCCAGCTGCCCATGAAAATTCTCTCAAGAAAACCTCCAGTAAATTACCTCAATAAATTAGGATCTCCATTAAGGCACAAACACACATATGCAAATGTAGTTGTACAGGGATCAGGTGGATAAATTAAGAAAAAGCATCTAATTGTGCAACAAAGGTTGAGGTACAGCTTGCACCACACTGATGAGGGCCAACTGCCTGAAACATGTACATGGTTAACTTTTCTTGATTAACCAAGAAAGGGTATTCAGACATTTCTGGAATAATTGAAAAATCAATGAATAGTTGATATTTATTATGACAGATGGTGCAAGCCATCAGCAACTTTTAGTTGCACAATCAGAAGTCTTTTACTTAACATTATTATATTGACCTTTGCCGGTCCCAAGCCCGGATGAAAAGAGGAGGGGGAGCAGTAACAAGCTCACTAAAAAACCTGGGTTCAGCTGGCCCGGCTGATAGTACCCTGTAAGGGCTCCTAATCCAGGGATACAGGATGAGCAGCGTCTGTATTCCATGTTAGGAGCGGCTGCACCTGGCGTCTGTTCCTCATGTCAGAGGCGGCCATTTCTTTGGAGCTAAGTCGGCCTGCCACTGAGTAGTGCTCACAGTCTTAATGACAAAGGCAGACGCATTCTACTTCACCTAATCATGATGGTTGTCAAGCTTGACACCCTAATATGATTGAGTGGAGATAAGAAAGAAGAAGATTATTATATTGAAAACAAAAAAAAATGCATATTATGACTGCTCAACATGAGCATTTTAGATGGCAGAGCTCCATCTAGTGGAACAAAAATCAACTAAACGTTGATTTAACTTGTTCCCTGATATTTGGCCAACCCATTTTCTTGATAAATATAGAAAAACCAACTACTATATATAGAAATAAAGAAGGAATGTTTGTGGATGTGTGGGTGTTTGATCCACATATGTTTCTATAATATTTGCCCCCCCCCCATCTGGTTGAAACTTCTTCATGATGCTATGTCTATCTGTAAAGAGTCGCTGGCATAGTTTCGCGCTTGTGTGTTGTGTAATATGCAAATTTTTCTGATTTTAAACTAATTTACATATTTCCTTTGAAACACAAACAAAAGGCTGAGCCATTTCTGTCCTGTAATTGGCAGCAGACAGGCCTGTATATATGCCACAGTAATAGGAATTTGGCAGTAGGTTTCACAAAGCATCTTATCTTTAACCATATCAAAAGTTGACGTTAAAACAAAATATTATCTAAAATGAAAGTGTATGGTGTCATCACTTTTATCTTCATTTTTTTTAGTTAACAGCTATTATATCGTGCTTTAAGTTATTTATTATCACAAAAATTCTTGTGTGTTTTTATCAAGAAGTTTCAGTACAGTAAAAATTCCAATGAGAGAAGAGATAAAACCACGGTTTCTCTGCCTAGAAACATCCTAGTATACCCATGGTATTGCCACATGGAAATGTAGGACAGCAAAAGTAAACAAAGCGGTACTATGATAGCCCCCCACACCTATCTCTTAGATAGCTCTACCAGATTCTCTTCTTGTTTTCCCCTTCAATTTGAAGATGGTTTTCTTGACCCCCAGATATTTTTTTTTACTTATCCTTTTATTAGTTATAAGACAAGATCTTGGAGGTCGTGCTCATAAAGAAGTTCAAGAACTCTTCTTGGTTCTCTGTACAGGGATCCTTTGTCTTTTCCAATACAATTCTATATACAGTTACGAGCGTCATGCGTTCTTCATCTCTGTCACCGTTTGCTTTTTTTTTGGAATGGCGCTCTCTTATTGGTTCGCTACGATAGCGCCGCCACTGCGCGAGAAACTTTGCCCCCCCCCCCACTCGCTTTTTGGTTTTTGTAACTATTTTGTTGGAGCGGGTCGCTCCTTAAATAAATGCATATATTAGTTAATAACTAAATGGAATCCTCTCTTTCTTTTTCCCAGTAAGAGACGCCTACGGAAGCCACAGTACATAGACAGATAAAGCACATAGGCTATAGTTATTAATTAATATATGCATTTATTTAAGGCGCCAATTTATAATTGTAACAAATAGTATTTGAATAAAAACATTCAATCGGGGGTAAAACACGGGCGTTAATGATCCAACAGGTCCACGTGTCTAAATTAAAACACGGGCGTTGCCCGGGTTATTCTGCTAGTTTAGTATATGTTGGGGAGTGGCCTCTTCGGTTTTGCACCTAGTGCACATGGGAAGGCTCTTGGCTCCCTCTTTATAGACTAGAAGGCGCAGGTGACCAGATTTCCATCTGGCCAACTGTGTCGACTTCCAACCCCCTGTTATAAAATAGAAGAATGCAATTCCTACAACACAAGCAAAGATGATAGGTTCTAAATAAGACAATTATATCTTGTGTGTTGTAACTACATCAGGTTTATCAAGTAGGATTTTTTAGAATATATCTTAGGTGTGCATATTTTACCTTTTGGAGGTTTAATAAATATATATACAGTAGAACTTCCCTGTAAATGATGCCTAATTGTAGAGCCAAAGTGTCCTTTAGGGAGAGATGCCCACTTACCGGAGAGTTGCTAAATAGTAAAAATGGTAATTTTGCAAATGAAAACTGTCTTTTGTGGAGAGGTGTCCCTCGAGCGTGAGCTTGTCCTCTCATGGAGTATGTTCTACTGTACATGCTAAAAGGTACAACTTCCATAATTCCATGAGTGTAGATGAAGCCAAATTACAAAAAGAGCAACAAAAATGCTAGAATTGGTGTCCACCAGACCTAACTAACCAGCAGTGTGTGGCCCAGTGAGCCAGGATGTCCACATAGCCACAGGGGAGATCTTCAACGGGTTCTTCCTGCGAGCCCAGCAGGAATCCCTCAATGTCCAGGAGCAGCCCACAGAGGTGGACCTCTACCTTCTCAACTGGCAGCGGGTCAGGGTCTCCCTGCTCAACACTGCTCCCACCTCCGCCGTCCTCAAGGTGGGCCCACCTTTGTTTCTTTCTTTCTTTATCTTTACACGTTGCCCTCCCCTCCTCTCAACCAAATCATTGACCCTTTCCATTCTGATCAGTTAACTGTGGCTTTGAGTCTGGCAGCAGCAATCATTCTATATACATTTACGAGCGTCATCAATTCTTTTTCATCTCTGTCACCGTTTGCTTTTTTTTTGGAATGGCTCTCTCCTATTGGTTCGCTACGATCACGCTACCTTTGCCCCCCCCCACTCGCTTTGTTGTTTTTGTAACTATTGTGTTGGAGCGGGTCGCTCCTTAAATAAATGCATATATTAGTTAATAACCAAATGGAATCCTCTCTTTCTTTTTCCCAGTAAGAGATGCCTACGGAAGCCAACAGTACATAGACAGATAAAGCACATAGGCTATAGTTATTAACTAATATATGCATTTATTTAAGGCGCCAATTTATAATTGTAACAAATAGTATTTGAATAAAAACATTCAATCGGGTAAAACACGGGCGTTGCCCGGGTCATTCGGCTAGTTTATATATAAACTACAAGGTAATAAGACTAAATCGTGTATGACATCTCTGTAACAGCATTGTTACCATCATCAGACAAAAGTACTGAATGAGGAAAAAATATCACAACATGCATTTTTTTTAATATTTGGTCTTATTACCTTTTATATATGTAATCCAAATTGTGCCCCCTCATCATGTATATAAACCATTTAAAACTATAAAATTGTTTATTTTTAAAAATTATATATGTAATAAATGTGTATATACTCTTCTTTGAAAGTTGACACACTCTTAAAAATAAAATAATAAGTGAAATGAAAATTGAAATAACCTAATTTTTTTTCCCCACAAATACCGCCTAAATATATTTTTAAGAATCACAGAAAAATATGAAATTCTCAATATTTGACCATCAATTCAAGTCAGAGAGAGAGAGATCTTCCTAACAATCCTCTCTCTAGTCATTGTAAACTAGTAGATAATAAAAAGGCATATATTGGATTGAATAAAAATATTTTTTTGCCAATATTTTGGTTGGCTAAACGCCAACCTTTATCAAGACATTATTGTAAACTATATGTTCAATATTTAAAAAAAGGTTTCACTGAAGTATTTTGTAGAAAGGCCAAACACATGGTCACATAAAAAAAAGAGACGACCACACATCTTGTCCCCAATAATGGGAAGTAATTACTCATAGCTGTGATACATCAGCAATCTCTCACAGTTTTGTTGCTTTACTCACTTTTTATCTTTCTAAGTGACATTTATGATGCCATCTGAACAGAAAATTTGAAAAAAAACAGAAACTCTCATTATGGATCAATTTATTATTATTGTTTTGTTATTTTTGAACCAAAATATATACAGTAGAACCTCAATGAGAGGACACTCTCGCTAGAGAACACCTCTCTACAAAGGACAGTTTTCATTTTCAAAATTACCATTTTTACTTATTTAGCAACTCTCCAGTAAGAGGACACCTCTCCCTAAAGGACACTTTGGCTCTGTAATTAGATGTCCTTTACAGGGAGGTAGTTCTACTGTAGTAGGAACTTCTCTGTAAAGAACAACACATTGTTGCAGAAACAATTTGTCCTATAAGCAGAGAGTTGCTAATTAGTAAAAACATTAATTTTGATGATTAAAACTTATTCTTTCTAGAGAGGTGTCCTCTCATGGAGGTTATACTGTATTTAAAATTGTGATGTACCTTTGATTAAATATATAAATATGCTTTATCAAATTAAGAAACAAATTTCACTTATATCTTTCTAATGCTATATTATACACTTTTTGAATATATTAATAACAATAACAAGAATTACAGTGCTGCCAAATCCAAACATTCAAAAATAATTAATTAAACAGAGTATATTATAATATTATTATATGGTATATTACACTAATAAAGAACATACAATAGAAATTTTAAAAAAAGAATGCATGTAGAGTGACTGCAAAAATTCTGCACTGTGTGAGACATATACAGTAGAACCTCCATGAGAGGACACCCGTGTTAAAGGACACTTCTCTATAAAGGACAGTTTTCATTTGTAAAATTACCATTTTTACTATTTACCAAATCTCTGGTAGGAAGACACCTCTCCCTAAAGGACACTTTGACTCTGCAATTAGGTGTCCTTTACAGGGAGGTTCTATTGTATTACCAATACATGATGTTGGTTCATTGGGTCATTTTTCTAAGAGAGTTTCATGTTATTTGCCTTATTCTTCAAATGTTACTAATGTATAATGCCCCAGTCTATACAGTTGAACCATCTCCATGTGAGGACACATTTCTACAAAGAACAATTTTCATCACCAAAATTACCATTTTTACTAATTTAGCTGCTCTCAGTATGAGCACACCTCTTCCTAAAGGACACTTTGGCTCTGCAATTAGGTGTTGTCCTTTACAGAGAGGTTCTGCTACATAGAGTTGTTGTTGTTGTTTCTTATCCCCTTGTGTAAAGATTACACAAATTCCATGAGTTCATGCTCCTCGAGCTGGCTACATAGAGTTAAACTGTTAGCTACAAGAAAATAAGACTTAATTCAAATAAATTAATAGTTTGTGACTTTCTGTAACAGCATTGTTATCAGATAAAATATATTTTTTTTTAATGTCTGATTGTAACAACGCTGTTACAGAAATGTCACATACTATTAAATCATTTGGATTAGGCCTTATTTTCTTGTAGCTAATAATTTATAATCCAAATTGTGCAGTTAAGCTGTTAGGTTATTTCCAAGTATGTTATATAGTATAAAAAAGAAAGTTTTCCCATTTAATTAAATGTCCAATGTGTGTCTCAGCTTGTAGCTCAGAATCTCAACCTTCCAGCCCAGTACCACGGCTACTTTGACATCTTCCTGGTCCGCAAGTATGATGCCTCCCATATTACAGGTGAGTGGTCTTCTTCTTCAATGGCCTTCCTGTCATCTTCTTTCTTATCTCCACTCAATCATATTAGGGTGTCAAGCTTGTTGATGGTGTCTGTTGACAACCATCATGACTGGGTGAAGTAGAATGTCTCTGCCTTTGTCATTAAGACTGGGAGCACTACTCAGTGGCAGGCCGACTTAGCTCCAAAGGAAATGGCCGCCTCTGACATGAACAGACGCCATGTACAGCCGCTCCTAACATGGAGTGCAAACGCTGCTCATCCTGTATCCCTGGATTAGGAGCCCTTACAGGGTACTATCAGCCGGGCCAGCTGAGCCCAGGTTTTTTACCGAGCTTGTTACTGCTCCCCCTACTCCTGTGATCTAATAACTGTAAACTAAATGGAATATAAACTTAAATCACAAGCAATATACCTCCCGTAAGAGACCACCTAAAACAGTTACTTTTGGACTTTCTTTGGAGAAGTTGGTTTAGTCCAGTTCAAATATAGTTACAATTTGGAATATAGATGTGAATATAGCTGAAACTTTCTCTAAAACCTAGTTTCAGAACCAAAGATGTCCTCTTACGAGACATACAAATTTTAATTCCGACATCCCCTTAAAAGTGTTGACAACAAAATTTCCACTCGCAGTGAATGTTGCAATGGACTGATTAATCATCTTTTAACCCACTCTAATTCAACACATTGATTCTAACATTACAGAAAATGTTGATCCCCTTTTGGAGTGTTGAATTAAATAAATTGGAGATTGTATAGTATGAGGTTTGATTGTTGGTGTGGCAGTGGTGAGGTGGCTCCAGGACTTTGAAAGTCCATGTCTCACCCTCCAAGCTGCCGGACCCTCCAAGTACTGCCTTGTCCTACGTAAAAGGTAAGGTACCACCGCAGTGACACCTGTGCTACAACCTCCAGTTCTTTGGGAGAGGCCGCTGCTTATCATCAAACAGCTCCAAGAGCATGGACTTTCCACAAGGAGATAAGAAACAACAACCACCAGTCATATATACAGTTAAACCTGTCTATTACGCCCCCTCTAAATAGCGCCTCCCTCTCTATAGCGCCCGATTTTAAATTACGTAGTACGATGCGATTTACATTAAAAGTGACCTGTCTATAGCATCCTATTTTGGTGAGTCCCAAGAGGGGGCGCTATAGACAGGTTTAACTGTATTTACCAAGGTGCAAGACTATAAAAGTATACATTTTAGCAACTATGTGTTGTCTTTTACAGAAAGGTTCTATTGTACAATTCTACAAATCTCTGGTGACCTGTTTGGCACGAATGATCATCCTCCATCATTTCTTTGTCCAATATAATGCAATAGATAAATATAAGAGATATAAGATCTGGTTGATGTATTGACAGTATTGAACTGTTGGTCTTCTTCTCTTTTCCATTGGTAGGGCAGTAGAGAGCTAATCAGTTGAATCTGGACATGGTGTAGAGAGTTGTGCGTACAAGCCACTTAGTTTTATTAATTGGGGCTAATTATTTGTCTCTTTTTTCTCTCTTTACCAGGAAGTCCAAATTAAAAGGAAGCACGCTACAAACACATTGACAAAATTGCTGTGAAGGTTATCCACAGAGATTAGCCAGGCTCTCCCAAATTTTTCCCATGGCAGTATGTTGTTGTTTCTTATCCCCTTGTGTAAAGATTACACAAGTTTCATGAGTTCATTCTCCTCAAGAAATTTTATGATTAGCAGTGGCTTCTCCCAAAGGTCCTGTTTAGTGTATCTAATACAAGCCAAAATGTGTTCTGGAGCTGCAGGTGTCAAGCTACATTTTGGGCAAGTGGGGTAGATTTTGTTGTTATTTTCTATCTTCAATGGATTGAGATGGCCTGTTCTAAATCTTGTTAGTGTTGTTTGGTGCTGTCTATTTCTGGGTCCTCTAGCAGTATGTACAGTAGAAAGTTATTCAATAAAATATTTCAGTTTCTTCTAAAATGTAGAGAAAATGGTGTTCTATAGAGAGGCACCACTTCTTTGTGTAGAATCTATAGGTAGAAGCTGTGATGTTCACAATAAACCGCTCTGTATAATATTTTTCTGTAAGATTTGCAGCTCTTGCTGGCCATTTACTGTGTGGCGACCACACTTTGCTTCAGCGAGTGTGAACTGGGACAAAGCTTCGCTACACATACGGGCAGTAATGTGGCGACCACACTTTGCTTCAGCGAGTGTGAACTGGGACAAAGCTTCACTACACATACGGGCAGTAATGTGGCGACCACACTTTGCTTCAGCGAGTGTGAACTGGGACAAAGCTTCACTACACATACGGGCAGTAATGTGGCGACCACACTTTGCTTCAGCGAGTGTGAACTGGGACAAAGCTTCACTACACATACGGGCAGTAATGTGGCGACCACACTTTGCTTCAGCGAGTGTGAACTGGGACAAAGCTTCACTACACATACGGGCAGTAATGTGGCGACCACACTTTGCTTCAGCGAGTGTGAACTGGGACAAAGCTTCACTACGCATACGGGCAGTAATGTGGCGACCACACTTTGCTTCAGCGAGTGTGAACTGGGACAAAGCTTCACTACACATACGGGCAGTAATGTGGCGACCACACTTTGCTTCAGCGAGTGTGAACTGGGACAAAGCTTCACTACACATACGGGCAGTAATGTGGCGACCACACTTTGCTTCAGCGAGTGTGAACTGGGACAAAGCTTCACTACACATACGGGCAGTAATGTGGCGACCACACTTTGCTTCAGCGAGTGTGAACTGGGACAAAGCTTCACTACACATACGGGCAGTAATGTGGCGACCACACTTTGCTTCAGCGAGTGTGAACTGGGACAAAGCTTCACTACACATACGGGCAGTAATGTGGCGACCACACTTTGCTTCAGCCAGTGTGGACTGGGACAAAGCTTCACTACACATACAGGCAGTAATGTGGCGGCCTCACTACGCATGCATGGGCGGCATCCGGGACTCTTGCCACGTGCGTCGTTCGAACAACAAGGCTTGCTTCCAGTGGCCGTTACTTCTTTCCTATCTATATATTTCGAGGCTTTAAATAAATTAATTTATTTTATAAAAATAATTATAATTTTATTAGCGGCCTTTCCACAAGCTACACCAACACGCACGCAACCATCCCACAACTGAATGTTGCACCTATACTGTGGCAGAGGCAGTGGCCACCAATGGATAGCTTGCTACTTCCTTCCTTGTTGTGGCTATAAAACATTGGCTCTCCACTTATTGTGGGCCACTGCTGTAATTAGCCCAGTTAGAAATATATCCACCCCGGGGGATATGTAATTATGGTTATTCCTCTAATTAAAGTTTACAGTTGGGATTTAAACTAGGGTTGAATTAAAGAAGTTTTTATTTATTTTTATTATCCCAAGGGTAAGATTACACCAGGTCATGAAGGTTGAAAGCAATAATTTTTTTTCTACTATAGTTTTGTTGTATAGGTCTTCCTTCTTAGCTCCAATACAACAGTCCAGGATATGTGCTGGAGTGGAGTTGGAGCATATTAAAGAAGTATGATATACAATCATAGACAAAACTTAAGAAAACAGGAAAATAAGACCTAATCCAAATTAATTAATAGTGTGTGATGTTTCAATAACAGCATTGTTACCATCATCAAACAAAAAATACATTTTTTTTTGTCTGATGATGGTTAAATCGCTGTTACTGAAATGTCACACACTATTTTTTTTTTTTATTAACCCTAGTACATGTGGTACAGGCCATGATAATCATGGTGGGTAGAAGTAGGCGACTACTTTTACTGTAAGTGCATCACATGTCTACACATGTGAAAAGCAGTTCGACTTTGCCACATACAAATGTGCCAGAGCCCCTATTAATTTATTTGTTTTAGGTCTTATTTTCTTGTAGAATTTGTGTAATCTTTGCATAAGGGGGATAAGAAGAAACAACAACAGGTCTTATTACCTTGTAAACAACAAGTTCCATGCATGGCCGGGCTACAATAGAGTTAGTGCAAGGACTGGTGTGTCCCCACAGCTACTGGGACATGGGGTATGACACGGAGGTGTCAAGAGACCCAGCTGGACTCCACCTACTCTACGTCCAGGCTGTGGCAGAGGTGGAATGGGGCTGGCTGAGGGCAGGGCCGGACTCTCGCCAGCAGCTGGACTCCCTCCAGGCCAGGGGGGCCAAGAAGGAAGTAAGTCCGTGGGGTTTATAGTTTCACTAGTCTAGCCTCCTTCCAGCTAATAAACTATTCTACAGCCATAAAACATTATCTAATGAGCATTTTGTAAAGTTTCAGGGCTATAGAAGAACTTTTTTTTTCTTAGCTGGAAAGCTAGTCTAATAAATATAGAGATATTTAGAATGACATTTGAAAATTATCCCGCATGTGTTTCTTTTGAACGAAAAATCAAAATTTATTTTAAGGAGAAATAACGATCCATTCATCATTACTTTTTACAATTCATCCTTTCATACTTCATCCTTAAGGATAGAAATAATCGTTATTTCTCCTTAAAATAAATTTGGACTTTTCGTTCAAAAGAAACACATGCGGGATAATTTTCAAATGTCATTCTACAATCATAAGCCGCATTATATTATATTATAAATATGGATATGGAAACATATCGCTCTTTTTACATTATTTTGAATATTTTTCAAATTGTTGATTTCAACCTGTGATTTGGGCTGTATCTTGCTCATATGGGATGTCTGTGCTCCAGTACCTGCAGCTGGCCAGGTCCCTCCAGTTCTACGGCTACCTACACTTCCCTCCCTGTATCTGTGACTTCCCCCACCCTGACACCCCCGCCATAGTGGCCGTGGGGGGCCGGGAGCTCCACCTACGGGTCAAGACAGTGAGTACCTCACACCCTGTGCTAGGCCATAGATACAATCAAGAATTTTCAATAATACCTCATATATGAAGTACCCAGAACACATTTTGGCTTGTATTAGATGCACTAAACAGGACCTTTGGGAGAGGCCGCTGCTCATCATAAAACAGCTCGAGGAGCATGAACTCATGGAATTCGTGTAATCTTTACACAAGGGGATAAGAAACAACAACAAGTACCCCTAGGCAGAGCTGACTGCTACAGGGCGTGTCCCCAGGTAGCGGATAGGGGAATGACCTTCAGATATGAAGGCCAGCTGCGAAACTAGCAGAATAACTCTGATGAATAAGCAGTCGCGGACCAACAGCAGCATTGTTAGAAGAGGAGTAGACCTCTTTAAAAATCCTGACTTCAACTGACCCGGTTGATAGACCTCAGCAAGGGTCCCACTCCATGGATACGTAGGAGCGGCGTCTGTACTCATGTTAGAGTCGGCAGCAAAGGCATCTGCTTCCATGTTAGGAACGGCCTCAAACTACTGGCAAAGTCAGACTTTCACCAAAGTGTGCCTGGATCATGGTGCCATGATCAACGAAAGCTGCACCCCTACATACCATTCCATTAGATCCATGAGATATAAAGTGCAATTTGGGATGGACCTTTGGGAGAGCCCACTGCTTATCATAAAACAGCTTGAGGAGCAGAACTCATGGAGTTCATGTAATCTTTACACAAGGGGATAAGAAACAACAACAATTGGGGATAACCCAAAGAGAGAACCATGAGGTAAGGTAACAAGACAAAATTCAAATAAATAGAATTGATAAGGCACAATTTGGATTATAGATTATAAACACATGGTAATAAGTCCAAATCCAAATAAAAAAATAGTGTGTGACGTTTCGGTAACAACGCTGTTACCGAAACGTCACACACTATTTTTTTATTTGGATTTGGTCTTATTACCTTGTGTCAAATAAATAGAGTTTATTTGTTGCTTTGGTTGTTGACAGCTTTTTACCATCTTCAGACAAAATAAATGAATCTTTTCAGAAAGTAATGAACGAATTTAGTACATTTTATCTGAAGATTGTGACAATGCTGTTACACTGAAATGTCATATATAATTTAGTTTTGTTTGTATATGGTCTTTTTACCTTAGGGTTTTCAAAAAGACAGGAAATCCTGAAGATTTCTCATGCCTTTAGATCCCACTGTATCCCAATATAACAGCTTAGTTTATAATTTTAAAGTCCCAATTATATCATCTGTGGGATAACATGGAGTTATATAGCACCATAAAATCTTGCTCTCAAGTGATGTTGCTATAGCTAGGTTCAACTATAATTTAGAGATTTATTGTAGGGTCCAAGGGGGTTGGTAGAAGAGTGGTCTATACCGTTGGTTTTCGACTGCTACGACCCGGGATCGAATCCCGTATTGGACACTTTTTTCTAATTAAAGAAAATGCTCCATTGGTCCCCGATTCTTGCAAAAGTCCAACCCCACCAGATAGTGCAAGTAACCAAACAGGGCTCTGACACATTTGTAAGTGTACAAAAGTCGAACTGCTTTTCAGATGTGTAGACATGTGGTGCACTTACAGTAAAAGCAGTCGCTAACTTCTTCCCACCATGATTATCATGGCCTGTATCACGTGTACTAGGGATAAAAAAAAATAAAAATGTAGGGTCCTATAAGATTCCTCTGAATTAAACTTCACCTTTGGATTGTGGTAACTTCTATGATGTAATGTTGTTGTTGTTGTTGTTTCTTATCCCCTTGGTAAAGATTACACGAATTCCATGAGTTCATGCTCCTCGAGCTGTTTTATGATGAGCAGCGGCCTCTCCCAAAGGTCCTGTTTAGTGCATCTAATGCAAGCCAAAATGTGTTCTGGAGCTGCAGGTCTATGATGTAATACTAATTGTAATTGATGTGGGGTCAATGTGCCCCAATAACCCAGGTTATATGCACTCATGGGCAAAACTTAATAAGTTGTATCTTTTAGCATGTATATTTTTTCTATTTTTATTACTATTATTTTTCAAGGAGCAAATTAAATAAGCAAATAAGGAGTGGTTTATGTTATAATATGAAACTTCCTTAAGTTTTATCCACGACTGTCTATTTTGTCTCTATATAAAATGGTTTCTAAACCTTTGATTTCCTATCAGAGCTGCTGCTATGGAGGTTGTTCAAGTTGTCTGTTGTTTGCAGAAAGCCGGGCCTTCAGAATATTCCTTCAGAGTAACACGTATCCGATGTTGGAGAATCACCACTTCTGTAAGTCCTCTCTTCTTTACAGTAGAACATATTCCATGAGAGGACACACCTCTCTATCAAGGACAGTTTTAATTTGTACTAATTAGTTACTCTCCAGTAAGACCACATCTCTCTATCAAGGACAGTTTTAATTTGTACTAATTAGTTACTCTCCAGTAAGACCACACCTCTCTTTCTAAAGACATTTTACCTCTGTAACTAGGTATTGTCCCATAGAGAGAGGTAGTTCTACTGCACATCTCTTTGGTAAACACACCTTTGTACAGCAATACCTCTTTAGATCCTGATAAAGCACAATTTGGATTATAGATCATATAATAAAAGAAAATAAGACCTAATCCAAATAATTTATTAGTGTGTGACATTTCGGCAACAATATTGTCACCATCATCAGACAAAAGAATAAATGAGAATTTTTTTTTTCATTTATTCTTTTGTCTGATGATGGTGACAATGCTGTTGCCGAAACGTCACACACTAATAAATTATTTGGATTAGGTCTTATTTTCTTTTCTCTTTAAATCCTATTTATCAATAAATAAAGTTTCTTTTTACTTTGTTTTAGTGGTCCACCCTCACAAATTGACAGATATTCCATATTGTCAAGATATTTCAGAGATCCAACTTGTGTGATGACAAGGTTGGCCTGCTGTAGATTGCAGACAAGCCGCCCAGTGATGGAGGAGGGACAGTCTTCAACTCTTCAGGAGACTGCCTCCGGCTGGAACTCTCCTTCGAGTACCTCATGGCCAAGGACAAGCTGCAGTGGATCAACCTCGTTAGTGACCAGGTAGATTTGTGAGACCACCCTGTTAATACCCACAGTGATGCTTATCTCCTTGGTTGTTAAACTCCTTCAAGAAGTCCCCACTCTCCTCAGTCATAATGTTTTCTGAAGTACTCTAGATGTAGGCACCTTGGGTGATGGCTCTACCTGAAATTCTGTCCCTTACAGAGCCACAATTGAAACAGCTAACTGGGCCTGGAAGGAGTTATATGCAATAATGTGATTCAACCCTCAGTGAATGACTAATCTAAGGAAATATGAGGAACATCACGAGGAGCTCTACTCTCTACAATTACATATACAGTTAAACCTGTCTATAGTGCCCCATCTTGGGACTTACCAAAATAGGGTGCTATAGACAGGTCACCTTTAATGTAAATCGCATCGTACTACATATTTAAAATCGGGCGCTATAGAGAGGGAGGTGCTATTTAGAGGGGGCGCTATAGACAGGTTTAACTGTATTTCTCTGCTTTCCTTCTTACCATCATTTACATTTACATAATGGTGAGTCTCTTTCTGCTGCTCTGGGTGAATCCTGCACAGTTCCTTTCTGTCACTGTTGTTGTATCATGCATATTTGGGACTCGAGAATTCTAACAGGTTTCATTTCATTTAAGGTTAAAATATGGTCTCTCTCTAAATATTCAATTCTTGTTCTTTTCTGAGAGTCCAGCTCTCATATCCATTATTGGCCGCAGGGAATATAAAGCCTCTACATTTAATTCCCTTCTTGAATAAAATACCTTGTCCAATTTCATCATTGCATTCCTTCCTAGTGCTATTCTTATTTTTACTTCCTCTAACCAACCTCCCATCTTATGGATCCTAACAATATGAAGTGATCAGCTATATCAATTTTTTTTCTTGTTTCATTTTAAAGCTATTTATATTAGCGGTGGTTATAAACACAAGGTAATAAGACCAAATCCAAGAGGAGAGTTTCAGATCCTGAACTCTTTAAAATAGAATCTTCAAGTGATGGCTTAGCATCAACATTGATATTCGCTTTGGAATTCATTTTCTCCATCTCATAGGAAGAATGGTCTTATTACCTTGTGTTTATAATCTATAATCCAAATTGTGCCTTATCATTAGCGGTGGTTATAATTCTGGCCTTGCTGATATTCAACTTTAAACCAAAATTTTCACTTACTTCTTTTCTGGCACATTTGTAAGTGCAAAGTCAAACTGCTTTTCACATGTGTAGACATGTGGTGCACTTACAGTAAAAGCAGTCGCATTCTTCTACTCACCATGATTATCATGGTCTGTACCACGTGTACTTGAGATAAGCAAAAAAAAAAAAACTTTCTTCTCTAACTTTCTCAATAATCTCATTTAGGTATTTTGTGTTTTCTGCTAGAAGTGTGGTGTCATCAGCATTGCAAAAAGATTGTTTTATTTTCATTCCTCCAATGTGTACACCTATTTATTGAGATCAGCTAATCTCTTGATATGTTCATATCAGGTAGAGGTTAAGGAGATATAAACAAGTTTATTATTTTAGTTTAGCTATACTCTTATTTTCTCCATTGCATATATGACAAGTCAAGAAAAAAAGGCATCTCCTTATCATGCAACTGAAAGTTGCTGATGGCTTGCACCATCAATATTATAATAAATATAAACAAATAGTTAATAAGAAACAAGGGTCGCCTCTCCCGTCAAAATAGATGTCTAAAACCAGATGCGTCAATAGATGTTGTCTGGTTTTAGACATCTATTTTGACAGGAGAGGCGACCCTTGTCTCTTTAGATCAATTTCCTCCTGGCAAAATTTCCATCTATAAATAGTTAATTTTTATTCGATAGATGGCGCAAACCATCAGCAACTTTTAGTTGCACGATGCCTTTTTTTTTTTCTTGATTTATGCACCTCATCCCAGTACAATATCACATTTGTACTATTTTTTCATATACAGCAAGCTGAAGTTGGCCATTACTATCTACCAGTCTAAAGTCCAGCATGTTTCCAGGCCATCCTCATGAGTGTCTGCCTCCAAGGCATGGTAGATGAACTGCTACTGGACAAGTCTGGCCCCCCGAGCAGAGCCCCACCAGCAGTCCTGGGGCCACGCAGAGCCTCCTGGAGCTACATGCGGAGGGACGGCACCAGCCACCAGATCTCCCGCTCCGTCTCTACAGACACCTTTGTCAACGGCAACTCTCGCCTGGTGGTGGTGGGTATCTACCTTTGTTGATGGGATGTAAGCTACACTTGATGGTTTAATGCTGTTGCTCCTACATCATATGTGCCTTATCTGCAACCCCCAAACTACATTATTAACTGATAAAACACAATTTGGATTATAATTATAAGGCACAATTTGGATTATATATCATAAACACAAGGTAATAAGACCAAATCCAAATAAATAAATAGTGTGTGATGTTTCGGTAACAACATTGTTACCATCTTCAGACAAAAGTACTGGATTAGATTTTTTTTTTTTACGGGGCTGCTAACTGAATGAGAAATTTTACCACAGCATGTTTTAAATAGTTACTGTTATCAAGTGTGTAAACAAGATAGCAGATTAGAAGAAGACTATAATACTTGACTATATATAAAGGATGTTAAAATTCAAAACACTGATATGCGGGGTTATTTTTTGGCAATAAGGGGCGTTGTGTGTGTGTTCACCACAATTTTTTTATTTTTTATTATCCCATTGTATAATTATACAAGGTCATGGAGATTATATTCATAGATCAAATTCACAATCTTGGTAGGGTTGGAATATAGGTCCTGTCTTGAGGCTCCCATACATTCCAAAAGGTGGTTTGGTGAGGTCTCTTGATTAGTAAAAAGAGCTGCTGTCGTTGGACCACAATTATCTTCAATGAGGTACAACATTTAAACATTCCGAGATGTTTATGTGAAGCAATTCGGGGGAAAAAAATGTAAAGAAAATTGGCAAATTGTAATTGGATCTTACATCATGATCATGCCCACTCACGGCCAGCATATTTGATTCTGTTTTTATTTATTTCTTTTTTAATGTTAAAACTAAGTTTAAATACTAATTCAACCACCATATTTCCTGGATGAATGACATTTTCTTAGTTTTTTAAAAATTCAAATCAGCACTAAAAGAAAGGTGCTTTGATACAAGGATTATTGAAAAATTGCCAAAAAAAAACCTAGCAGTATCCTTTTTCAAAACACACACAATACAAAAACAACAAAAAAAGAATTTCTCATGTGTGTGTTAGCAACTCAAGAAGAATGGTACCCTCATTTATCCATTTCTAAAGTAAATTAATATTTTTTGTTCAATAAAATAATCCCTTGTATCAATATTTTTACTCAATACATTTTGTCTTATATTGGAGCCAGGGTTCTGTAGATTACAAGGGTGTGATGTTCCAGAAGGAGGATTCCCCCAGAGTATCTCACCAGACAGACAAGACTCTGGCAGTAAGTACTCCTGTCCTCTTCTACAGCTTCTTTCTCTGTATTGTGCAAAGATGACACAAATGCTCCTTGAGCTATTTGATGATAAGTCTCTCCCAAAGGTCCATCTAATGCAAGCCAAAATATGTTCTGGAGCTGTAGGTGCCAAGCTACATTTTGGGCAAGTGGGGTAGATTTTGTTATTTTCCATTGTTGTATTTTGTTGTCAATGGCTCGAGATGGCCTGTTCTAAATCTTGTTATTGTTGTTTGAAGCTGTCTATTTCTGAGGTTTAAAGTTCCTCCTATATATATTTAAAATATAATTTTTTAATCCAACATATTATTTATTGAAAAAATAATTCTGTTTGTATACTGTTAAGCTACTAATACCTACATTGCTGATTTTTTAAATCTCAATTCCTTGAAATATTGAGTTTTTCACTCCATCTCATAAAAATTAGAAGACCTGTTTTCAATTAATAGGATATTTTTTCCAGCTTTCTTTGTCTTGTGACTAAGTAGTTTCCCACATGCTGATGGCTGTGCACATTGAATGAATTTAATCTCCTCAGTGGTGAAATACACGATCTACGTATTCTTTGTAGATCGCGAAATACGTGGTGTCGCTGGAGACCCGCTGGTGATTCTCCACCAAACTCTGCAGCAATGGCAGAGGCGCCATATTCTTTGTACATATATATAATTATGCATATATATAATTATCTTTTTTAAATAGTGCAGACTGTGCACTTTGCGTGTATTGACAAGATGTTAATAAAATTATTTTAATTGTCAATTGAAACAACATACTTCTTTCATTTGTAAAAAAGCCTGTAGAAGGACGTCCGAAAGCTTGCTATCAAATTTGCACAAGAAACTCCTCTTCAATCTCCGTTTTATTTTTCTATTTTAACTCGAAGAGTTTATTTTAGTCGATACTTATTTCATCTACTATGTTGGGAATGCACAGATAAAGGAATGAGCCACTCTTTTAAATGTTTGCTCTTGTCACCAGAAGATCTAAGATGTTGTGTGTCTCTGCCAGGAGAAGCTGTCCTCGCTGTCTGTGAAATCCCTCCGCAACGGGCACCCTCCCAAGTCCACCATGGAGAACTACGCCTTCGAGGGTATCGGGGATGATGACCTCTAAGTTCTTATCCCAGCTCAGACCCCTTGCTCAACACAACAATGCTCGCCTTGTGCCTTAGCCTCCGCTGCTTCTTTTTTCTTATCTTGGTTGCTGATTTCTATCAAAGCCATTGAAGGCTCTTTCAATACATCAGGTGCCTTGTTCACCGTTTATAGCCTTGAGGTTTCTTTGTTTAGCTCTCTTTCTCTGCTAGCTTCTTATGCATTTTAAGCTTTTTATAAAAAATAATTTTTTGCTGCTTTATAAAGAAATGGACATTTATTAGGGAATTAAAAAAAAAATTTTTTTTTTTAATATTTTATTTTTTACTTATTTTGGTTTTATTATTTTTTTAAAAAGCTTTTTCGTGTAAATATATTCCTGGTGTAAATAACCTACTAATATGTAAAATGTTTTTTTTTTTACCATTTTTTTCTTTGCTTCATTTAAAATCTGCGCCATTTTATATAAATATATATAGTTTAAACTATTATAATATTATTAGGGTGTTTGTGTGCCATTTTTTTCTTCTTCTTTATGGTTCCTCTATTACCCAGGTTTTCTTATTTTCATGTTGATTGATACAAGAATTCTCCCCCCTTTTTTGTTGTTGATATTGTTGTCCCTTCTCTCTCCACTTGAGGAGTTTTAGTCAAATTTTGTAATTGATGACTTGTTTGGAGCATTAGTCTACTAAATGGAAATCTTAATTAAGTTTATTTATAATTAATTATAGTCAACTCTCTCCATATTTGGGACTTCTCGTTAAGAGAAAGTAAAGTTTCAATTAGTCTCAATTGATTACAATATGAAATCTGTATGTTTATGGAAGTTTTGTTTTCCCCCTTTATTGGTGGTGTCTTGTCCACTCCATGGAATGAGGGGTGCCATTGCCCCGTTAGTACCCACATTTCAGAGTTCCCTGTAGGTCTGTCTTTCCCTTTATTAAGGTTTAATATATTGCCATGTTATCAAATGTACGAAATTTGTGAGATGAGAAGTTTCTTGTAAAATATTTTTTTATTATTTACCTGAGAGTTTTTCAAGCTTTTCTAACCCTTCTACATTTCATACTTTTGATTATTTGCTCCAGGCAATTATATAACCTATGATGTTGCCATATGTGCTAGGACTGATAGAGAGCTTACTAAAAAGTCCGATTGAAGGATGCATTGAAGAAATCAAATCAAAAGATAAGACCCAGTACTTTATATTGTTGTTCTTTCTTATCCCCTTGTGTAAATATTACACAAATCCAGTACTTTATTGGTTTTGTAAGTGCAAAGTCGAACTGATTTTCACATGTATAGACATGTGGGGCATTTACAGTGAAAGCAGTCGCCTACTTATACCCACCATGGTTATCATGGCCTGTACCATGTGTACTAGGGATAAGCAAAAAACTTTATTGGTGGGCCAATTGATGTAAGAAAACAAGATGTCTAGCCACCAGTTGGAAACAAAGAATTGATTGATCCACTGGAAAAAGCCTGTTTGTGCAGAAACACCTCAGTGTTAAGTAGATGAATCTCTTCCTATTCTCTCCTCATCTAAAATTTACCCCAGAACATTAACAAATGATAAGACACAATTTGGATTATAGATTATAAACACAAGGTAATATGACCAAATCCAAATAAATAGTGTGTTTTCTCATTCAGCACTTTTTTTTGTCTGAAGACGATAACAACGCTGTTACCATAGTGTCACACACGATTTATTTATTTGGTTATAATATTAGTGATGGAGAAGGCCCAATTGGAGAGAGTTGACTCAATACGGGACAAAAAGTATCTTATTAAAGAGCTCTAAAAAAAAATAAAGTAAGCAAACTGATGTTAATAGGGATTTTTTAAAGTTAGGTTAACTTTTTTAATAACTCCTCTCTCTCTACATCTACCATCCCTAGAACATGTGCAATTTGGGTCAATTTGGACCAAAATCTCTTTTTCTTGTACCATATTGAACCCTCACCACGCTAACTAACCCAGCGACGTGGACAAACTTTGTGATATTTCTCTCCCCCCCCCTGTACATATGAACTGTTTGTACCATGTACAAAACTATCTCTTAACTATACCTTATATAACACCCTCCTTTTTTTATTAATTATTATTTTTCTACCAACCCTTTTTCTCTCTTTGTACATTACTGTGGCAAAAGTTGTAGGATTTGTTAACAAATCAAGTTTTTTTGTGTTTTTTTTTTCTCGTAATGTATTGTCTTTTGGCAGCTTATAGCTTTTTTTTTTTTGGGATGTTTTTTGTTTTTATCCTTTTGAAAAAAATTGTATTTTTATAATATTCAGCAAAACTTTCATCTATAGAATTTTTTAAAGTTGCATATGCATATATATTTTGTTTGTTTTTGATATATGTAGTGGGAATTTCCAAGTTGTGTGTGGTATTGCCAAATTTTTTTAGCATCTCTTTGAAATATGAAATCCCTGGTTACAAGGACTGACCGATTCTTTCAGTTTTGACCATAAAATTGGTTTAGGATTGATAATAGTATCGGTGAGAAAACAAAAGTTCTCTTTTTTTAATGTTTTTTTTTTTCAGTTTTCTCTTCTTTTTATTCCTGTCAAGAAGTTTGTTCGTACTCTATTTAAAATCCTTTGGAATATAGATTTTATATTTTAAGGTTTGACATCATCTCAAGGTCTCAAATTTCAATCTTCTATTAATGATGTTGAGAAGTTTGGTTTTTTGTAATATTGTGAGTTGTAATTTCACCTCTAGTGGTTTCTTTCAAGGATAACACAGCCAACTCAGAGCAAAGTAATAAACAACTTCTATATTTGATTATTATAAACTAAAGTGTATAGAATAGAACATCTTTCATTCCTAATGATAACATAATTGAGATCTCTCAATGTGTTTGAAATTGTTTCAATGTTTTTTTTTTTTTTTTTTTTTGCTAAGACAAATATGTAATTGGAATTCACATATAAAAGGGCATACCTAAAAAGAAAATATTTCGAGAGATTGCTCCCTCTTTTTTTAAATAATAAAATATTTTGAGAAGCAATGTGAAATCACTTCAAAGAATTTTGATATATATTGAAATGTGAAACTTTCTCTCTAATTATTATTATATAAAAGTAAAGAGACATTTTCTTCATAAAAAAAACACTGACAAGTTCTATGTTAACTCTTAACCCTGCAAATTTGACACAACTTTAGCAATGTTCCACCTGAAGAAATGGGTCATTAAGTAATGAGTTTTTACATCTCTTTTAATCCCAGAGTTTCTTCCCCACTTTTTTTTCCAAATATTGTTTTCCTCTGACAAAAATTTCCATCTATACATATAGTTTATTTGCTCACTTATATAAAAAGATAATTCATTAATTTAACTTTTTTTTTTTAAATATAATGTTTTAATTTTCTTTATATAGAGTATACCTTATTATACATTTTTATTACCTTACTTTTATACATATAACACACAATTTTATATTTTAACTTTTTTTTTATAAATGAGATCAAATTTTGTCTTGGATCAAAAAAATAACTATAATATTATTTAAAAAATTCCATAAATGGAAGAAACTTATGTTAAAAAAAAACTATATATATGTCCTTTTATATATTTTTATTTATTATTATTTTTTAATATAATACTTTTTTATATATATATAATATTTTATTTGTTTTATATTTATTTTTATTTGATATGAAAATATATGGCAGCTTTTATGTTTAATATTCAATATATATGGATAATCTTTTTTTATATATATATAGTGTGTGTGTTTTTTAAATAATATTTCTCCAAATAATGATTCTTTTGTTTGACATACTTACATATTTTCCTATATATGTAAATTGATAGGTAAAGTTATAGAGAGGAAAAACTTTGTTGTTGATGCTATCCTTGGAACTTAGCTCTATAAGTTCACTGAGTTATGCAATAGGTGACAATTCTTCTATTGGCTTGGGACAGAAAAATCTTTTTCTTCTTTATTATCTCCACTCAACAATCATATTAGGGTATCAAGCCTGTAATCAAGCTTGAGATTTTTGATGGTGTCTGCTGGGGATGAGTAGAGCTCATCAATGGATGAGTCAATACAGTCAATAATGTATTTTGAGGTTGCAGGTTGGCACTTAGTACATAGTGGGGAAACCTTGCAATCATTCTGGAAAGTCATTGTCTGTAGATGACCAGACTTAAGTCTGGAAAAGTCAGTCATGATGGGACAGAAAAATAATTAACAGGGAAACAATGTGAGTGTCATTTCACCCTCAAATAAGACCAATGATGTGATTTACTGTATTGAGATACTTTAGAACCAAATACCGGGTGGTGGTGGTTGTCTACATGAGTTGTCAATCAGAGAACTATGAACTTGAATCTGTCCTTTGTTCGAAATCAGTTTTCCATCTCCTAGCTGAACTTTAGCTGAGGAGCTTCATCTACTTTGACTTATGTGACATTTTATAAGATCACCCAGGGGGTCGGTGGAAGGATGGTCTAAACCGTTGGTTTTCGACCCGGGTTCGATTCCTGCATTGGACAGTTTTTTCTGATTAAAAAAACTGCTCTAATGGACCCCAATTCTTGTAAAAGTCTAACCCCACCAGCGAGTGCAAATAACCAAACGGAACTCTGGCACATTTGTATGTGCAAAGTCTAACTGCTTTTCACATGTGTAGACATGTGGTGTACTCACAGAAAAGCAGTCGTCTACTTCTACCCACCATAATCATCATGGCCTGTACCATGTGTACTAGGGATAAATAAATAAAATAAGATCACCTTGTCCCATCTCCATTGTCCTTTAAGTTGAGTTTGACTATGAATGACTATATGGACAAATATTCTCCAATCTTGACCCTTTCTAGCCAGCTCAATGCAAGCCTTCTAAATCAAATTCTGGATGTGTGTTTGTACATCTTTTTTTTTTTTTTGAAGTACCGGATAGCATTATAACAAAGTTTTCCTATCTATATCTATATAGATATACACAAGTAAAACCTGTTGTATAGTAACTAAACCCCTCCTTTTGGAACATTTATACAATAAAACTGTTTATGATTATCATTTCAAATGCTTATCTTTAGACAGCCTGTGTGAAAATGTTGAATCAGTTGATATTACATCTAGTGTCCTCTCTCCCCCGTCTCATTGTTTACTGGGAGTAATGCTTGCTTTGACTTAGTAACCTAAATTAAACCAACCTAAACTAAATAATCCATATTACAGTAGAACTTCCATGAGTGGACACTCCTGCTAATAGACATCTCTCTACATAGAAAAGTTTCCATTACCACAATTACAATAGTTTTTAACCATTTAGTTGTTGTTTCTTATCCCCTTGTGTAAAGATTACATGAATTCCATGAGTTCATGGAATGGGGTGGGTTTAGTTTTTGGTAAGAGGTTACCTCACACATTGTATCCGCAACTTAATATTGGTCCTTTAGAGAAGTTAGTGTGGTTGTTTTTAATTGATGCAGTTAATTATTGATCAAAGAGACCTAATAGATTTTAAGATTATATTTAAGACCAATATAATTGCTATGTCCTAAATACAATTTTATAGTATATTTTAACTAAGATTTAAGAATGGAAATTTTGTGGTAGCCTGTGTAACTCTCCTAACATTAAGAGGCTATTTGTGTTCTTTCCAAAGATGTGTGTGGGGTTTGAGAAAAGGAGAAATCTCTTCAAAACTTGCATGTGTAATGACAAACATTAGAACTCCAAACATACTAAAACTTTTTCAGTGAAAAATATACATTTCGGCCAGTTAGAGTTTTTTTTTTTCTCAACGTTTCGACAAAAATCTTTTGTCTTTGTCAGGAGAAATAAATAAAGCATTTGGCGTTAAAAATTGTTTTGAGGTTGCAAGGACGTTTTCTAAATAGCCTGTTTTAATATTTGTTTATTGGTTGGTTCTTCTATTCACAGGTTTTACTGTATACAATTTCCATCAAATATATTTATATGTATTCCTTAGATTTATAAAGTAAACATTCCAAAAAATTTATAAAAGAATTTGATGAAATTATTGGATTGAGAAGTGTATACAAATGTGTTGCCAACTTTGATGAAATTTGTATTCACAGAGTGAGCTTAATTGTCTTCTAGAGGATTATTCCTTTTATCAAACAGGAGCTCAAAATTTTTCTTTTTTTTTTATTCTATGAGAATATATTTATTTGGATTAATATATATATAACTCTACATTTTTTATATATGTTTATAAAATGCTTACTTTTTTTTGTACTTAAAAACTTGTATTTTTTTTATAAACTGCTATATTATTTTTGCATTTAAATAATTTTTCTCTTTTTATTATTATTATTATTTTTTTATGTAGAGCATATATATTAATTTTAAAGAGCTTTTCAATGTCTTTGGCTAAATAGCTTCTTTTTTTTTTATGATATTTTCTAAGCCCCAAAATTTTATTTTTGGAAAAAAATGTATGTATACATTCATGCATCAAACTTAAAGAAGTTGTACCTTTTAGCATGTATATATTGGGATTCAGAAAATAACTCTGAAAGATATTAGTTACCTTTATTGAAGACACATGAGATACCAAGTGTGAACAAAATTGCCTCTGTCTCCTTCAAAAAAGATGACTGGTGATATCAAAGACTTTCCACTTCCTTAAGTTTTTGTCCATGAGTGTATATATATTTAAAAAATTAATTACACTATAATTATTATCCTACAAATAAGTTGTTATTAATGATGCAATGTTTACTGTTTTGTGCTGATCTTTATCTGAGAAAAATCCATACTATGGAAGTTCTTGAACACAGAGAGGCTCCAGTGAAACCCTAACTTACCCATCTTGAGAGCTTCCATCTAATTTTTCATTTTCACCTGGTGAAAATACCATATAAACAAATTCTATGTGACGTTTTGGTTAACAGTGTTCAGTGGAAAGTATTGGGAATGTTTAAATTGATAAATCAAGTGCAAAGTCGAGTTGCTTTTCACATGTGTAGACATGTGGGGCACTTACAGTAAAAGCAGTTGCCTACTTCTACCCACCATGATTACCACGTATACTATAGATTAGCAAAAAAAAAATAATAATAATAAATCTGTTGATAGCAATAATACATGTTTCTGTTGCAATATTAGTTTATTTGTGTTATTTTTGTATATATTACATATGGACTAAAGAATAACTTTTATTGGAAGATCCTTCTCTTCCCTTTCTTGTTTTAAGATTCTTTGTTGCAAAGGTTTGGTAGCACTAGATTATTGACACTCCATTCTTGTTAGAATCCTCTAATTGTTGTTTTACCATATTTCTCTCCATATTGGAATGTTGATACTGGCAATGGTCATTTAGCAATTTTTACAGAGATGTTCTCTTTATTATTATAAATACAGAGAGATAATATGGATTTACTTGAAGATCTAAAGGTAACGAATTACCTTAATGCTGCTTAAAATATACCATCATTCTTTTTTTTTTTTTGGTTGACAAGAAGTATTTTTTATACATTTCTACTGTCTGCTTTCAAAGCTTTGTTATAAAGATTCTTTAAATACTTTTGACCAAGAAGTTCTAAAAATTTGTAAATATAAGCAGAATATAGTGTTTGATGAATTATTAGCTGCATGCATGTGCAATATCAGAAGGGTATGGTTGATTAAACTGGCAAAACCACTGGGAAGGGTCAACACACTGATGAGCAATGGCCCTTGCAGTATAATTTCCCATTGCGGTAAGAACACGGAAGTTTTATTTTAAAAGAAACAAAAATAAAAACAATCATAATAACTTCCTTGTATATAGATGATGCACTAATGTTTATATCTTGTTAATTTGCATATTACTCGCTTGTTAATTCCATATCAATCCTAATTGCATAGCCTTTCTTATTTGCATATCTACAGCAGAAGAAAGGACTATATTCTTAGTATAATACAGTCGACCCTAATTGAGACTAATTTACTTTATTAAACTGCTTTTCACATGTGTAGACATGTGGTGCGCTTACAGTAAAAGCAGTCGCTAACTACCCACCATGATTATCATGGCCTGTACCACGTGTACTAGGGATAAGCAAAAAAAAAACTTTATTAAAGTTTTTAAAAAGAGCAATATTTTCATTTTCCACAAACACTAGATTAGCTTGTTTACATTTTATGATGCCACCACAGGAGCTCCTAAACTAACTAAATTTAACCTAACCATATTCATATCAAATGTAAACAAGTTAATCTGGGGAACAGTTTCTTACCAACTACTATTTTTTTTACTCTTATGTAATATTAGGAGTGTATGTTAATTGGGGCTGCTTTACGTTGTTTTGTTTTTTCTCTCTCTCTGCTAGTCCTCAATAATTCATAATTGTAAATTATATTGATTATAAAAATCTTAAATTTTATGCATATTGCTATAAATAATTAAATAAAAAGAAGCTATTTAGCCATTAAAAAGTTCTATATTTAGGAAAAATTATGTGAAGAATGATTTATCGAGATTTTATTTTTTTTCATGAAAAATTTCACCTTTGTAACCAGATACTACTTAAAAGTCACTTGTCATCAATAGATTTATATTTTTGATGAAACACCCTCCTCCCTCACACATTGATAAGGAGGTGTATATATATATATGACATATTTTGTTAGATCTCTAGTTTCTCCCTTGTTTTTGCATTTGATTTATTGTTTGAAATGCTCTTTTAAAAATCTTTTTATGTGGCCATCTATTAAATATAGTCTGGGCTTTGTATATTTTCTCAGCGGGAATAAAGTGCCAACTTATTGTATAATTCTCTTGTTGTTGTTGTTTATTATTTAGTGTGTTGTTGCAACATATTTTTGTTGAGATCTTTGTTTGAAGAATTGCCTGTGTCAAGTAATAGCAATTTCTGGAAAGGTTAGCAATACATCACAAGGTAATAAGACCATAACAATACATGGATATAAACACAATGTAATAAGACCAAATCCAAATTAAAAAAATAGTGTGTGATGTTTTGGTGTTGTTACCATCTTCAGACAAAAGTATTAATGAGAAATTATACCACAGCATGTTTAAAATAGGTACTGATGACATGATAACAGTAACTATTTAAAACATGCTGTGGTTCAGTACTTTTGTCTGAAGATGGTAACAACCCTGTTAACAAAGCGCTGTTAAGAAAGAAGCCACACACACAATTTTTTTAAATTTGGATTTGGTCTTATTACTGTGTATTGAACTCCGCCCTTGCCTGTCCCGAGCCCAAGCTCTGATGAAAAAGGATGGGGGAGCAGTAACAAGCTCACTAAAAAACCTGGGCTCAGCTTGCCCGCTGATAGTATCCTGTAAGGGCTCCTGATCCAGGGATACAGGATGAGCAGCATTTGTACTCCATGTTAGGAGTGGATGTACATGGTATCTGTTCCTCATGTCAGAGGCGGCCATTTATTTTGGAGCTAAGTCGGCCTGCCACTGAGTAGTGCTTCCAGTCTTAAAAACAAAGGCAGAGACATTCTACTTCACCCAGTGTGGAGATAAGAAAGAAGAAGACTGTGTTTATAATCTATAATCCAAATTGTGCCTTATCAATACATGTATATATAATTTGGATATTTGTAATGAATAAATATAAAATAATTTTAAAATATTTCAAAGAAGTGCATTAGTTTCAATCATGTTTGATTTGAGTTTTTAAAAATATATTTACAAACTCTGTTATATTTATATAAAAAGACTTATACCTAAATCTGTAAAAGAAAAATCATTTTTTTTGTCAAAATATTTCAAGAGAGTGCTCCCTCACACATAGTTTATAGATTTAATACATTTTAATAGAGTGAGATAAAGAGGAAGCAATCACTCAAAATATTTTGAGAAAAAATTAGACTGCAAAGAATGACACTGATCCGAATAAGTACTTACATGCAAGGTAATCTAATGATTTTGGATTACGGCAGCACCTGACTAATGAACTGTTTGAAAAATAAATAATAAGACTAGAAATACCACGTTTAATTTGCTCTAAATCTTCTTTCTTATCTCCACTCAATCATATTAAGGTATCAAGCTTGTAAAGTTGACAACCATCATGATTGGGTGAAGTAAAATGCATCTGCCTTTGTCATTAAGACTGGGAGCACTACTCAGTGGCAGGCCGACTTAGCTCCAAAAGAAATGGCCGCCTCTGACATGAGGAACAGACGCCATGTACAGCTGCTCCTAACATGGAGTACAAACACTGCTCATCCTGTATCCCTGGATTAGGAGCCCTTGCAGGGTACTATCAGCTGGGCCAGCTGAACCCAGGTTTTTTAGCGAGCTTGTTATCAGTGTCATCTGGATGAAAAAGGAGGAGGGGGAGCACCCTCCTCCTTTTTCATCCAGATGACACTGATCCAAATAAGTACTTACATGCAAGGTAAACTAATGATTTTGGATTTGTTTAAGAAGCAGCAGTTCCTGACTTATGAACTGTTTGAAAAAAAAAACAATCAGACTAGAAATACAAAGTTTATTTTGCTCTAAATAAACCTTTCAAGCTATAATTCATATTATTAGTTATATATAGATGTGTGGTGTACTTGGATTAAAAGGTAGTCTTTAACTTCCCTCAAAGGTTATAATGTCTACTTGAAACAAGCAGAAATATAATTTAAAATATAAGTATATATATTGTGTATATGTAATATATCCAAAGTTATTACACTGCAATATTTGATGTATTACACTGTTGTAGAATCCTGTCGACTTAACCGTTCTGTGACAATATCGTTGCGGAATTTCTTGTTGTTCGATTTGAATGGTGAGGATTGATTGAAACGCAGTCGTTGAGTGGCAAGTGAAGCATACAGTTAGGAATAATCAGGACACGTGATGGGGTTTGAAAATAAAAGGCAACTGGGTTGGAGGAAAGAAAGCTTGAGAAGAGCGGAGCGATTTTGATTGTTAATTATCTGATCACATGGTGGTGATTGTACTTAGCTATGGTATGAGCAGAGGGAGAGAGGTCCAGAGCCGATGTCACCTCCTTGGGAGCTAAAGCACTACTGACAATTCTTGCTTTTCGATTTAACACCACGAGTTGTCTTCCTTCCCATTGGTCGAAGGATGGAACGTGTCCGTTTTTCTATTGGTTGACCTACTTAGTTATTGCTTCCTAATTGGACCGGCGGCTTTCTTTGGTGGAAGATATGCCCGGCCTGGTCAGGAAGTATCGGGTGTGTTCGACTCTATTTACTTCCGCGGTTATCAAATACGTCCGGTCCTGTCCGGAAATATTGGGCGTCTCTCTACTTTTATAACTTTTGCGGTCACCAGATACGTCCGGCCTCTTGTCAGGAAGTATTGACTATACAAGTTATTTATACTTGTGCCCGCTTTTAGCCTGCTTCCTATGTCTTGTTGCTACTTTCTTTCCTCCAGTTACCTTATTCTTTATTAAATCTTTGAAAATCATACATTGTACATGCATAGTGGGTCGGGGGGTACATACAATTATATACAAATTATGACAGATGCGCCCCCTACATGTGAAGAATTCAAGAAGGGGTTAGCCTGAGAGAATTCTGTAAAGTAAAAAATAATTTTGTGGGAAAATTAGTTGTGGGTATTGAGAGTCTATATACAAGCATTGGTGGCGATATAAGAAGTAAAATAGAATGGTGTTGATGATATAGGTTGAGTATAATTAATAGAAATCAAAAAAATTTTTAATTGTAAGAAATCAAAATGAATGCTATGGTACATAGTGGATTAAAAAAAAAAGAAAATGCGCCTAACTAATTTCTACTCGAAATTGGAAAAAAAATCGAGGGAGTTCTATTAGGGCTTTTGAGAAATCAAAAATAATATAAAAATAAAAAGTTGGACGAAATCAAAGTAAATGCTTGGTGCATGGTGAAAAAAAAGGAAAAATGCATAACCATATTCTTGCTCGAAATTGGGAATGGAAATCGAGGGATTTTTATTAGGTCTTTTGAGAAGTTAAAAAAAAATAAAAATAAAGGTTGGAAGAAATCAAAGTGAATGCTTGATGCATGGTGAAAAAAAAAAGGAAAAATGCCTAACTAATTTTTGCTCGAATTTTGGGAAAAGAAAACGAGGAAATTTCATAAGGTGTTTTGAAGAAATCAAAGTAAAATAAAAAGTTGGAAGAAATCAAAGTGAATGCTTGATGCATGGTGGAAAAAAAAGAAAAATGCCTAACCATATTCTTGCTCGAAATTGGGAATGGAAATCGAGGGATTTTTATTAGGTCTTTTGAGAAATCAAAAAATAAAAATAAAAAGTTGGAAGAAATCAAAGTAAATGCTTGGTTGCATGGTGGGGAAAAAAAAAATGTTTTGTTGCATGGTGAGAAAAAAAAAATGAAAAGAGAGAATGTTTTTGTAAATAAAAATAAAATATAATATCCAATTTTAAAAGAAAACCAGTGAGTTTTCGTTGATTTGAAACTATGATAATATAAACTAATTGGAAAAAAAATGATAATTAATGATTAAAAGTGATAATAAGTTGAATAAATTGATAAATTGATTATATATTTGAATTTTAATTGAGAGAAAATAATGAAAATGATTAATATGAACAATAAGGTGTATTGGTTTGAACCCTTTTGTATCTACATGCCCTATAAATTTTTTAATTGCTCAATTATGCCCTATAAATTTTTGTCTTTGTGTGTGTTGTGAAAAATGTTAGAAGTCTGTAAGGTAATTGATTACTTATAATAGGGATGTGAGCTCATTTAGAATGTTTGTGTGTGTGACGTCTTGTGCGTGTGGAATTGGATTGTAAAAATCGATATGTAGTTCGAATTGGGATCCAAGACTGGCGATAGGGAGGAGTCTGTGGAGGGGAAAAGCGATGACCGATCTAAAAATTACCCTCCCTTGTTTGCAAGTAATTGGATCCGGAAGTGGGGGAACTACGTTTCCTGTCCGCCTAATTGATTTTGTGTGCGACTTGCATCTTGTTTTTGGAGGGTGACTTCTCCGACATTGGTTGGTCATCTTTCAGTCACTTCTATCTCCTCGGAATCTATTTAGATTTTCTGCAAAGATGTTTCCTAATGTTTGTCCAAAATTAAAAACTGCCTCTTGTAGTTCGAAAATTTTATGAGCGGGCATGGTATAGATAAACAAATAATTAAAAAATAAAATTGGGATACATTTGTATGGTAGAACTAGCAAACAAAGGATGAAAATCAGATGAAAGATAGGGTATTGCCCCATGTTCTTCCATATTTTTGTAAATGGGGACTCTGAAATATTTGCTTGAACCTTATTAATTGTAGAATTTAAATGATTGGTAGGTTCGCAGTTCTCCTGTTTGATCGTCAATGGTTTTATTAGAGATATGTCGGCGGTAATTGGTTTAAGTGGAAATATGTGATCGTTTCTCTGACGTGGGTGGTGTATTTTGGCATTGTTTGTGTTGTGTGTACGCTGTGCTTTATGTACGAATTTTGTTTTGTTTTGGGGCCTGTGTCGGTATTTTTACGTGAAGGTTGGTCGGATTCATCGATTCTTCTAGCGAATCGGCAGGTGGGGCAGGTTTTTACCTGTTTTGCGATGTCTTGTGTCATGTTCTGCCAATAATATTGTGACGAGATGAGTCTCGTCATCTTGGAGATGTTTGGATGGTGGTGTTGTGTGTGTACGGACTTAAGAAGTCTGGCTGTAAGTGAACTTGGGACTATAGTTTTAAGTACTCCTTTTCGGGAGACGGTGCGCAGTTTATTGTGATCCATAGTCACGCGAGATTTTCCCGGTGGAGAAGACTGTTGGCTCTTTATGAGTGGCGCATCTAGAAAGCCACAAAATGGGATACGAGTTACAACGCCCGTTTCATATTGTTGTACTCCATTTATGCTACGGACCTCATATTCGTATCTTGACAGTCTTAACCTCCATCGAAACAATCTGCCTGACGGGGCTTTGATCTCTTTCAACCACTGCAATGCAGGATGGTCAGAAAGTATTGTAAACTTTCTGCCCATTAGACAGGCGCGGAAGTTATCCACACTTTCCACAATGGCTAGGCATTGTAGTTCCAAGTCTGAATAATTTCGTTCGTGACCACGCAGAGAGCGGCTGAAATGTTGAACTGGGTATGTCTTCCCATCAGGGTAGACTTGTTTAAGAATGCCTGCAATGCCGAATGTTGAGGTGTTACAGTACACCTGGCATGGCAGACCTTCTTGGTAAAGGTATAATGTGGGGTGTGTGGTAAGGCTTTCTTTCAGGTTAGTGAACGCTTTCTGGCATTCGTCACTCCAGACCCACATGACATCCTTTTTTAGAAGGTTGACAAGTGGCGTCCGCAAGCGGGCGTGGTCCGGAATGAACTCTTTATAGGCGTTCACAGCTTTTAGGAAAGATCGCAATGTTTTTCGATTGTGTGGTTGTTTGGTGGCGTGAATTTTTTCTATGTTTTGTGCAGACGGGATGATTGTATTATTCTTAACGGTTGTGCATGCGCTTGTTGGTTGTTGTTGTCTTTTGGCGCGCGTGTTGCGTTTGTTGTGCGGGTTGTGCGTGTTTGTTGCGTGGTGACGTATGGGTGCGTGTATGTTGTGAGGTACATTTGCGTAATTATGGCGTGGCGAAGTATGGTCTTGTATGGATTTTGTGTGGTAAGTGGGTGAGCTGTGTCGGTGTACGGACACTTTTTTGGGCATTATTGGAATTGTAGGTTGAAGTCGTGGTGGCTTTATATGTTGTGGGCATGAAAAGTTGCGTGGTGTGAGATTAGAATGGTGGCATGTAAATATTTGGGGTTTGGGCAATGAATGCAGGCAAGGGTTTCCATGTGTGAAAGTTTTGTGTGCTGTACGAGCCCTTTGGGACAGGTTTTGGTCTAGCCCGTGCTTGCATTCATTTGGTACAGGTCTAGATACATGGTTAAAGGGGTAGGTAGGGTTAGATAAGAGTTCAAAGTCAATTCTTGACGCCATAGGGGGGGTGCCTACCTTAGTCTCGAAAGTTCGGCTCGGCTGGGACGTCTTGGTTTGGGATGATTGGCTTGTGGCTCGGGACTGCTCGCACCGTCCGCGAAATTGGCGTGAAGTCCGGTACTGGAATGTCGTTTCGGGACCGTTTGCACTGTCTCGGTTTGTGCGGATTACTTTCAAGTGCGGGGTACGGGTACTGCATGGCGGTGGATGACTCCTCGGTGGTCGGTGTCCGGCCTCGGTGACACTTGCCTGGGGTGGTGGCACGTGCGTCGGCTGTCGCGCTCATCTCGCCTTTCGGTCGGCTGGCGGGGGTGGCGCTACGGAACGTCGTTTGTAGTTGAGTGGACCTTGCTCCTTGAAGTGCGGCGGTTAGCTGCAAAATTATTGTCGCCAGGGTGTGTTTTGTCGCTTCGCTCGTTGCCAGTTTCTTCCCTCTTTCTTTCGTAGGGTTGTCCGTTTTTACGCCTATTAAATCCTGATTAATCTCCATCTCTTTATCCTGTCGACTCTGTGTAATATATCCAAAGTTATTACACTGCAATATTTGATGTATTACACTGTTGTAGAATCCTGTCGACTTAACCGTTCTGTGACAATATCGTTGCGGAATTTCTTGTTGTTCGATTTGAATGGTGAGGATTGATTGAAACGCAGTCGTTGAGTGGCAAGTGAAGCATACAGTTAGGAATAATCAGGACACGTGATGGGGTTTGAAAATAAAAGGCAACTGGGTTGGAGGAAAGAAAGCTTGAGAAGAGCGGAGCGATTTTGATTGTTAATTATCTGATCACATGGTGGTGATTGTACTTAGCTATGGGATGAGCAGAGGGAGAGAGGTCCAGAGCCGATGTCACCTCCTTGGGAGCTAAAGCACTACTGACAATTCTTGCTTTTCGATTTAACACCACGAGTTGTCTTCCTTCCCATTGGTCGAAGGATGGAACGTGTCCGTTTTTCTATTGGTTGACCTACTTAGTTATTGCTTCCTAATTGGACCGGCGGCTTTCTTTGGTGGAAGATATGCCCGGCCTGGTCAGGAAGTATCGGGTGTGTTCGACTCTATTTACTTCCGCGGTTATCAAATACGTCCGGTCCTGTCCGGAAATATTGGGCGTCTCTCTACTTTTATAACTTTTGCGGTCACCAGATACGTCCGGCCTCTTGTCAGGAAGTATTGACTATACAAGTTATTTATACTTGTGCCCGCTTTTAGCCTGCTTCCTATGTCTTGTTGCTACTTTCTTTCCTCCAGTTACCTTATTCTTTATTAAATCTTTGAAAATCATACATTGTACATGCATAGTGGGTCGGGGGTACATACAATTATATACAAATTATGACATATATATATATATATATATATTGGACTGATATAAACAAGCTTTGAAATTTATATAAAGTACTTGTGTAATTAGTGCTCTTGAGTTTAAATTCTCAAAATGAATTTTTAGCAACTGGTTATTTTAAATAAATATGAAAATTTGAATTTTCTATGATGCTAGAGAAACCTTTTGAATAAAGTAGAATAAATGTTAAGGAATGAGTTGTATAATGAAATACTCCATCATATTTCCATTTGTGTTGAAAGTTCTTGATGATGATCTAAGGCTGGTTATCTTATTTTTCAAAAACATCAACATATCACTGTGAAAAATATTACAAAAGTGAATTTGTACTTGCTCAATACCACATTATGGATATAATAAGAACAATTCATGTTTTAACTCATATAGTTTCCAGAATGAATGTATTTCACAAATTTTATTAATTAGTATATTGAGAAAATTTTAGTTACAAAATATATAAATTAGGTTTCCTGGGTCACCTCGCTCCAACAATGGGAACTGTATAAAATAATATTTTTACTCTAGGTAGGATGTCTAGGAGCCTGGCAGGGCTGATTTAATCGGACTCGGCCGAGTAATGCCTGGGCGGAGGCTGACTCGAGCGACCCGATGTTGGAGCTCTGTTAGAAGAGTGGTATAGGCCTACTGGGGAACCCGCCACTATAAACAAAGGGTAACGCGCCAACGGCCGTACCTCCTGGGTGGTGTGGAAATTAGGCCAAAAATAATAAAATAAATGAATACCCACACAAATAATAAACTTCAATAAATTAAGGCGTCTACAAAGTTTACGCTTTCAAATATCTATGCTTATCTCTAAAATATTTTCTTAGACATCAAATATTGCCATTGTGGAATCAAACCTTTCCAAAATTAACACAAACACTTCTGGTATTTCTCTTTATATAAAAAACCCGCATCATTATTCAATTTTCTAAGTTAGGAGATGTCCAAACAGAGAGAGATGATCAACTCTCTTCAGATTTCACCAGTGTTTAGGGAGCGTGTCCTAGAACTGGATTGTGATTGAAATTTAACTAAAGTTAGGTTCTCGGTGTGGAAAAGCATATTAAGGGTTCGCAAATAAAAAATGTATTTTCAATAAGGGAGACGCATTTTGGAACGAAATTATTGTTATTTCAATATTTCAAGGAGCAGCACGCTTACCTTTCTTAACACAAAACTAATCTATAGTGGCAAGGTTGTTTAAGATATTTATATTTCGCGTCTAAACTGTTTGTAATTAACTCTAACAACCTTGACACTAGAGAATTGATTGCCTTGAGAAAGACGAGTGTGTTTCTCGTTGAAATATTGGAAAATAAATCTAATTTCGTGCAGTTCCAAGAAACACCTCTTTTATTGAAAATTTGCATTTGTGTATTGAGATATTTTCAGAAACGAAAGAGATAGCTATCCAGCTGCGTGGCCTCAGACTCACGTGCTCATTCAGAAACCACCCACATTTCAATGGCATCAGAAGCTGAAAGCCAATGAACTCTCTCTTCTCTCTTTTATATAATTCGAAGTATTTATTTGGATTGCAAACTGGAGAAAATGATAGGTTATATATGCTCAAACTGGTGAATAATTAACCAAAGGTAAATGTTGAATAAAAAATCAATTAATTATAATTGATAAAGAACTAAATCTTGTTAAATGTCGTGACAAGTGCTGAATATTAAGAAAGAAATAGGATCTAGGGTCAACATGTCAGGATGGGCAAGTACATGGCCTGGGTACCACTGGAATGGAAGTAAACCTGAACTTGGAGTTTGAAAAGAATGCCCCAAGAACCATTATGTCTGCGCTACAATTATAATGAGATGAATGTCAGAAATAATTTATAGAAAGGAATTTTAACCAACTGTTTGGGATTTGGTTCAAAGATCTCCTAAATATTCGTGTGAAGGACGTCGCAATCAACCAGCCAGAGCAGCCGTTTAATACCAAGAGAAGACTCAAAGAGCGAAGAAATCAACATAAAATATTACTGACAGCGGACCACCCTCTACCATTAGTGCGTGACTGGGGAGTTTTTATCTGTTGGAGAGTAACAATCTCTTATACAAGGGGAACAGTATATTATCACCTCTCTGGAACAGAGTAGTCTGCAGCCCCATCATTGATACAGAAACGATCATTGCAGACTCAAAATACCCACAAGGTGAGAATCAAGCCTAAGGACATTATAGGTGGTAGCGAGACTTAGCGTTATTCTTGGAAATCCACTGCACCATCACAGATCAGCTAGTGATCCTGGGGTGACTCAATGGCACTGATGGAGGATGGGGACATTGCGGAACGGGTCATCCCATGGAAGTTTGCCTATAATAAAGAGAATGTACGCCTGAATTTGATTGCCAAACGAGAAATTCTCTATCTCTGTTTCCCTGTCTCTGTATCAACTTCCTGATGGAGACTACTGGTAGCTCCAACTTCTTGGACCTAAAATGGCTGAAGAGGTCATTTTATATTATCATGGTAAATGAAAGTATTTCACATGGGAGTGCTTACAATACATGCTGTTAATTGCAAGGCGGCCTGTGATGTATCAAATTGACATCAGAAGATTATGCGCTTCTGAGGGATAAAGGATTCTCGTGAAAACTGAGACCATCAAAGGCTGGAGACTATTCAGTAGTGGATAGATCTAGGGAAAGTCTTGAAATAACTTTTCGTGGTTGTTATATATTTATGAGGGATGAGTCTAAAGAACTTAGTATGTAAAGTTCCTCAAAGTGGTCTGTATTAGCAGCAAAAAAAAGTAGTTGTAACAAATAAATTTGCTGGCAATGTGTTTCTTTTCAATACTATCATAAAATATTATCTCTATATACCTTACTGCAATGATATAAGTTATTGAGTGAGGGGGCTTTGCTCATCAATAGTGAACGCTCTAAGCGGTTTCACCAAATCAATCTCTAGATTAATCTCTAATTAATCACTTCCACATACAGTGTACTCCGCTTATAACGAAGTCGCATTATCCATGACAATCACTTTGTTATATCCGAAGTTTGTTATATCCGCAGTTGGAAAAAAAAAATGTTTTGTACCAATAATTTTATTTACTATTCAACTCAAAAGAGCAACACAAAGATCAATAACAACCTCATCAGGTGTTTTTGGAGAAGTAGTTTGTGATTTTCTTTTGACATTTAGAAGTCAGTAACAAGTGCTGAACACTCTTTTCGATGTTGTCCAAGTCTGACAGATGCCTATGAAGAGACTTGGACTCATCCTGACATTGAAGAAACAATCGCAGAGTTTGAATGCTCTCCAAGACCTCTTTTGGATGCGGAATGTGGACAATTGGGTCTACTTCTTCATCAACTTGGTCCGTTTCTTCTTCTTGTTTTGCTTGAAGAATGCTCTCGACAATTTCTACATCGGATAACATGGCATTTGTAACGAGAGATAGTGATTTTCTTGTTTGTTTTCGTTCTCCTGCCATGGTAAACGTTAATAAAATATAAGCGTTTATTAAACAATTTAATTTTGTTTAAATAATGTAAAAAAAAATACTTATAATATGTTTGCATATTTTAAAATTGTATATTATTAACTTATTTGTTGTGTATCATTAAATTTGTGTCATTCACACGTTGTAATTTGATATATATTATGCATAATATATTAGTCAATTATAATGGTAAATGAGAAAACTTCGTTATAAACGGATAAAATAAAAATTTATACATGCAAATCACTTCGTTATAAGCGAAAATTCTTTATATCCGACTTCGCAATATCCAGAGTTCTTTTAATGGTTTAAGCCCTTCTTTTCTTTCGTGCAGACAATTTCATTCACTATATGCGGAATTTCGCTATAACCGACTTTGTTATAAGCGGAGTACACTGTATATGATCAAATGTCATCTCTACAAGCCTTAATAAAATGAAAAAATAATTGATTGAGAGGACTTGGCTCATCAGTGGCTTCGCTAAATTAATCTTCAGACCACTCTACTATTGTATTGGAATGTTTTAATATTAACCCTACTAAGGAAGGAAGGTTAGAGTGTTTAGGGGGAATCTATAGACATAAGCCTATAGAAGCGTAAAGATACATACATATAATTTCAAGAATTTATTATACACATTCCCAAAATTGATTTACTTCAAATTTGATCGATATTTAGATGTGTTGAGAAGAATACTCGCAGCGATCCATACTTTGAGATCAAATAATAACATGGCGTATTTTAGATTTAACTGAGAAGCAGCACAGAGGCGCATAGTTGACTTGTTAACTGTTTGAAAATATAAAGGGGAGGAAAAATCGCGTTTATTTTGCTTCAATACACTTTGCAATTAACTCCAAAATATGCCATATTAGTAAATATTTAGACAGGTGGTGTAATTGGATTAATAGGCAGTGTTGTTATCTATCCACAATGATTACAATGACCTATATAAGCTTAATTGAAACAAATAGAAAAATAATTTAAAACACTGGTGTGTATTGGACTCTGTTTTGAACAAGCTTTGAAATTTACATAAAATACTTGTATATTTAGTGCTGTTGAATTTAAATTCTCAAAATGAATATTCAGCTACTGGTTTCTTTTCAAATAAATATGAAAATTCGGATTTCTGTCGTTGTTAGAAAAATCTTTTGAATAAAGAAAGATAAATGTTAGGAAAGGATGAGAATTAGAAATGACTTGTGTTGGGTCAGATTTCCATCAAACAGACCCAACAAAGATGTAAACATTCTTTTACATCATATATATATACAAGCAGTGTCTCGCCGAAAGTGTTTGGTGTGCAGATGGAAGTCCCACAGCAATGGCCGACGGTGGTTCAAAGGCCAAGCCAGGGGAAGACACAGCCCTGGACGTGAATCCCAAGATCTGCCAGGGGAGGACACAGCCCTGGACGCGTATCACAACATCTGCTATAGGAAGATGACATCGGCCCTGATTGAGTAGCTAGGAGCCCGATGCATACAGATGCAGAAGAAGACCAGGAACCGGGGAGACATTCAGTTGGAGACGATGACTATACCGTTAAAGTTCACCCACAGTCCAGCACAGGATCTACACCAGAAGTGGACTTCGAGCATTCGTCTTTGTAAAACCTTCCTTCTTTTAATTTGTATATATCTTGTGACATCACATTTTTTTGATAGTTGAGGCATATTTAGCAATTTTTGAATTTCTTAAAGAAGAAATTAGTATATAGATTTTCCCAAAGGGGGGGAGCAGGCATCTTAAATTTTATTTAATTTCATCGTTAATCTAAATTATCTCTCAATGAGAAAGTTAAATTTTAAATTTTCGTTAATATCTACTTTATTCTAAATTGATTTCTCATAAGCCGAGCAAGAATATTTTCTAATTCATAATTTTTCCTTTAAAATAAAAATATAATAAGATATTATTTTATTCCTTAATTTTTTTAATATAATAATATTATTATTTTTTAATATTCCGAGAATTTTTGTATATTCAAGTTTTACTACTCTGTGAGAAATTATTGAGGTTGAGGTGACCAAAGGAGAATAATTTATCATATAAATATTTAAATCAATAATTTTTTTTATTATACTCAGAATATATATATTATTTAATTTCCTAAAGGAATCAATTTATATTTTAACCTACAATTTTTTTCTTGCGGCAACACGGTAAATTGGGGGCGTGGTCAAGATCACGTGCGTGTTTTCTTTCGACGAATGAAAATGCCAACCAATAGGAACTTTGGCGCGAGCAGCGAATGAAAATGGACAGGGGCAAGCATAAAAGAGGGTTTCTTTGCCAAAATCGGGGATTTTTTTTTGAATCGATGTCGCTCAGTCTAGACAGTTTTTGATCGAGCGTCCAAGCAGGCGAACAGACGGGAGGTCCTGACGGTGCGTATAGAGAGACAATGGTAGGTTAAGTTTTTTTTTTAAGTCTTTATGTATGGGCCCAAAAATGGGCTCGTTTATGTCAGAAGATATATGCATAGTTCTTAATAGGTAGAAATTAATTTTATTTTGTGGTAAAGATCACTATATGGTACATATAGTGAATAGAAATTTTCAATTTCTTTTTATTATTTCGACAATATAGGATATTGAAGAAATGTTTTTAATAATAAGAAAAGAAACCCGCCTTGCATATAATATCTATCTCCAATATTTTTATTACATGCAGTATTTTAATCGTAATAAATTTCCTATATATTTTATATTTAATATTTGCATTTTTTTATTTATTTCACCAAAACAATCAAACAAACAAACATTTTTGATACTATGTAATAATAAGGTTGAAACTTGTTTAGATTAGTGTTTAAGCAGTAGCCGTGGCGAAATTTTATAAAAGGAAAATTTCTTTTTAATAAGTTTAGGACATTGTCTAATATTCAACATTGGATACATCAATTGAACTTAAAAACTAATCTACACTTGTAAAATGAGGTAATCATATTTCCTATGTGTTGAATGTCCTTGTTGATGTTTTAAAGCTGGCTTTCTTATTTTTAATTTACAGATCAATCATCTATCAAAAACATTGCATCAAATTATGGATATAATAAGAACAATTCATGTGAATTTCTCATATTCTATTAAAATGCATTTATTCTATATATGTATTTCACAAATTGATGAATTATTATAATGAGAAATTTTTAGTTTTGAAATAGAAATTAGGTTTCCTGGGTCACCCCGCTCCAACAATGGTCACTTTAGATAAAATACTTTTACTCTAGGTAGGATGTCTAGGAACCTGGCAGGGCTGATTTAATCGGACTCGGCCGAGTAATGCCTGGGCGGAGGCTGACTCGAGCGACCCGATGTTGGAGCTCTGTTAGAAGAGTGGTATAGGCCTACTGGGGAACCCGCCACTATAAACAAAGGGTAACGCGCCAAGGCCGTACCTCCTGGGTGGTGTGGAAATTAGGCCAAAAATTATAAAAGAAATAATAAATGAATACACACACAGATTAATAAACTTCAATAAAATCAAAGCGCCTATAAAGTTTACGCGATCAAATACCTATGCTGTATCTATAAAATATGTTCTTAGACATTAAATATCACCTTTGTGGAATCAAGCCTTTCAGCAATTAACCACCACTTCTGATATTTCTCTCGATATAAAAATTGCTCTACAATTTAAATTTCCAAGTTAGGAGATGTGTCCGAGCATAGAGAGATGGTCAACTCTCTTCAGATTTCATCAGTCTTTAAGGAGCGGTCCTAGAACTGGAATGTGATTCTAGAGAAAACCTTTGTGTGCTAAAGCCAACAGTTATGTTCTCAGCGTGTAAGAGCATATTAGTGTGCGTGGCTTAAAATAAAACAACGTGTTTTTAATAAAAAAGGCGCATTGTGGAACGATATTATTATTATTTCAATATTTCAGGGGTGAGCATGCTCACCTTTCTTTACACAAAATAATTTATAGCGACAAGGTTGTTTAAGATATTTATATTTCGCGTCTAAACTGTAGGTAATTAGCTCTAACAACCTTGACACTAGAAAATTGATTGCCTTGAGAAAGGCGAGTTTGTTTCTCGTTGAAATATTGGAAAAAATCTAATTCTGTACAGTTCCTAGAAACACTTCTTTCTATTGAAGTTTGCATTTATGTATTGCGATATTTTCAGAAACAAAAGTGATAGCTATCCAGCTGCGTGCTCTTGCACTCACGTGCTCATTCAGAAACCACCCACGTTTCAATGGCATCAGAAGCTGAAATGAACTCTCTCTTCTCTCTTTTATATAATTTGAAGTATTTTATTGGTGCAAACTGGTGAAAATGAACCAAAAGTGAATGTTGAATAAAGAAAAATTAACTATAATTGATAAAGAACTAAATCTTGTCAAAGATCGTGACAAGTGCTGCATATCAAGAAAGAAGAAGGATCCAGGTCCAACATGTCAGGATGGACAAGGACATGGCCTGGGTACCACTGGAATGGAAGTAAACCTGAACCTGGAGTTTGAGAAGCTTGCCCTAAGAAACATTATGGATTATGTCAGTATGGACTCCGCCACAATTCAAATGAGATGAATGTCAGAAATAATGTATGGAAAGGAACCTTAAACAACTGTTCGGGATTTGATTTAAAGATCTCCTAAATATTCGCGTCAAGGACGTCGCACACAACCATCCAGAGCAGCCGTTCAGTACCGAGAGAAGACTGAATGAATGAATAAATCAACTTTAAATATTACTGACAGATGACCACCCTCTTCCATTAGTGCTTGATTGGGGAGTTTTTATCAGTTGGAGAGTAACAATCTCTTATACAAGGGGAACAGTATATTATCGCCTCTCTGGAACAGAGCAGTCTGCAGCCCCATCATTGATACAGAAACGATCATTGTAGACTCAAAAACCCATAAGGTGAAAATTAATCCTAAGGGACATTATAGATGGCAGCGAGACTTAGCGTTATACTTGGAAATTCACTGCACCATCACAGATCAGCTAGTGATCTTGGGGCGACTCAATGGCACTGGTGGAGGAAGGGGACATTGCTGATCTGGTCATCCCATGGAGGTTTCCCAATAATAAAGAGGGTGTACGCCTGAATTTGATTGCCAAACGAGTAACTTTCTATCTCTTTTTCCCTGTCTCTGTATCAACTTCCTGCTGGAGACTAAAAGTAGCTGTGACTTCTCGGACCTAAAAAGGCTGAAGAGGTCACTCTATATCCTCGTGGTAAATGAAGGTATTTCACTTGGGAGTGCGTACAATCCATGCTGTTAACTGCAAGGCGGCCTGTGATGTTTTAAATTGACATCAGAAGATAATGCGCTCCTGGGGACAAAGGATTCTTATGAAAACTAAGACCATCAGAGGCTGGAGACTATTCAGTGGTGGATAGATCTAGGCAAAGTCTGGAAATAACTTTGTGTGGTTTTAATATATTTCTGAGGGAATATTCTAAAGAGCTTAGTATGTAAAGTGAAAAAGTTACTTGCTTCAAAGTGGTTTGTATTAGCAGAAAAAAGTATTTGTAACTGTTTGGAACTAAATATCTATATATTCTATTAATCTGTAAATAAATATATCATCATCATAAACAATAATAATAAGATGTATAATGTAAACGTGTTGATGTAAAAATATGAATATAAAGTGTAATAAACAATTTGTACAAATCATATTCTTAATTATCAAAATATAAACACCAAACATGGTGTCAGAAGTGTTTATTTTCAAATTATAAAATATTGGTGCGTATTAGTTTGTCGAATGCGCGTGAGTACTAATATTCGAATTTGATTGTTTGAAAATTTTGATTTTGGAAATGTAAAGTTACATTTTTATATAATAATAATTTTCTAATCTTTTGAGTAACACTATATCTCGTAATATCTATATATATGAGATCCTATAAAAAGATGGTCGTTTAGCCCATCGAAATATAGGAAATAAAAAGATTATTTATTGAATCCAAGATGTGCCCTTTATGAACATATTTTAATGTCTAATATAAAATAAAATATTTTAAGATGTCAAATATTCCTGTACCAGCACCAATATTAATAAATAGCCAGGCGGCAGAAATTTGGAGGTTTTTAAAAGCCAATGAGACAATTATCAGGTGGCTACTGAATTAAATAAGAAAGATAATAATGTTATAAGAGCAACATTTCTATCACTCATTGGAAAAGATTGTTTCAACGTATTTTTGAATCTGGACTTGAAAGAAGATGAAAAGAATAGCCTATCTTAGATTATTGAAGCCTTGAATAACCATTTTACTCCACAAAAGAATGTCATATACGAACAGTATATTTTTAATACATTGAATCAAGAAGAAAACGAAGGTATTGATAGCTACACAAATCGATTAAGAGGACTAGCTAGCTCTTGTGAATATGATATACTAACAGAAGAACTAATCAGAGATAGAATAGTATTGGGAATGAAGGATAATAGAGTCAGAAAAAAATTGCTAATGGAACCAAAACTAAACTTATCTTCGGCTATCGACATATGCAGGACAGCTGAGGTCACGGAACAACAGATAACCAAGTTGACTGGCCAAGAATCAGAAGACGTGATGTGGAACAAAAAATATGAACGAAAAAAGGAAGCGACCAAAGCTACAAATGAAACATTTGAAGACAATTAATTGTCGTTACTGTGGGTCGAAACATAGGAAGGCTTCATGCCCTGCGTATGGTAAGATATGCACATGGTGCAACAGAAAAAAATCATTTCTCAAAATTATGCAGATTTAGAATTCAAAACCCAAAACAGATGAACATTAGAGCAATTCAAGAACAGGATGAATCATCAGATGAAGCTGTACTTCAACTAAGAAGACATTATGCAGCTGGAAATATCAAAAACATAAATGGATGGTAAAATTATTATTTGAAACAGCCAATCAAACTGTGCCACTGGAATGCCAATTAGACTCAGGATCCACTTGTAACATCATGAGCCTAGACGATTACAGGTGGGTCATGCAAGAAAGAAGCAATAACTTGGACATATCCAATGCAAGGCTTGAAAATTTTGGTGGAGTCATCCTGAAGCCAGTAGGTCAAAAATATCTCGATTGCTATTTTAAAGAAAAGAAATATAATTTACTCTTTCAGATTGTGGACATTAATCAAAAACCTTTGTTATCAGCCAAAACAATAGAAGACCTCAACCTTGTAACGAAGCATGATGCGGTTTACCACCTTGCAAATTCATCTTGTTCTCGAGCAGAATCAATTATCAATAAATATGAGGATGTATTCAAAGGCCTAGGAATGTTACCAAAAGAATATCATATTGAAATTGAGAAAGAAGCTACACCAGTGCAACAACATCCGAGAAGAATTCCAATTGGTTTGAAGGCAGAATTTAAAAGAAATCTGGATGATCTTGAAGGAAGAGGCATTATTGAAAGAGTGCAGAAATCCTCTTCATGGATAAGTTACTTGGTCCTTGTAAAGAAACAAAATAAACTTCGAGTATGCCTAGATCCAAGAGACCCAAACAAAGTGATTAAAAGACCTCATTTTCAAATTCCGACCATAGACGAAATACTGCCAAGTTTAAATAATGCTAAGATATTCACTGTCATTGATGCTAAAGATGGTTTTTGGCAAGTAAAACTTGATACCCAAAGTAGTGATTTGACTACATTTTGGACGCCGTTTGGCAGGTATAAATGGCTTCGAATGCCCTTTGGAATTTCAGCTGCCCCAGAAGAATTTCAGAGACGTCTACATGAAGTGATTGAAGGCCTTGAAGGCGTAGAAGTAATAGCTGATGACATTTTGGTTTTTGGTAAGGGGAACACCACTGAAGACGCTATCAGATATTATAACATCAAATTAGAACAGTTATTGATGCGAGCACGAGAAAGAAATTTGAATTTAACAAAGACAAAATTCGATTGTGTTCAAATCATGTCAATTACATGGGACACATTTTGTCTGATGAGGGTCTTAGACCTGATCCTGGAAAAGTGGAGGCGATAAAGGCTATGTCCAGACCCCAAAATGTAAGAGAAATACAACAATACCTAGGTTGTATCAATTATTTAACGAAATTTCTGCCCAGACTTTCTGAGGTTGTACAACCACTGAGAGTTTTAACTCAAAAGTGCATGTCATGGAGTTGGAGTGAGCCTCAAGAACAGGCATTTATATTATCAAAAGAACTGGTTACTCAAGCTCCCGTGCTAAAATATTTCGATCCAAGTCTGCCTGTGACAATACAAAGTGATGCCAGTGACAAAGGTCTAGGAGCAGTTCTCTTACAAGAAGAACAGCCTGTTGCATATGCATCGAAAGCATTAACAAACACAAAAACTCGATACGCTCAAATTGAAAAAGAGTGTCTATCAATAGTATTTGCCTGCGAACATTTCTATCAATACATTGCAGGAGGCACCAAGGTCCATATAGAGACAGATCATAAACCTCTTGAGAATATATTTAAAATGTATATTCACCAAGTTCCAAAAAGATTACAAAGAATGCTTCTAAGATTGCAGCGATATAATTTAGAGGTCAAGTATAAACCTGGAAAGCAAATGTATATATCAGATTGTCTGTCAAGGAAATATCTTATGAAGACAGGTGATAGAAATGAGCTTAATTTGGAAGTATATCTAAATGATGACAAAAGCATTTATCAAGAAATTGAAAATATAAAATTGATTGAATTTGTTAATATATCGACAGCAACGGCAGAACAAATAGGACAACAGAATTGTAAAGATCAAACAATGCAAGTGCTTGTCAACCTAATCAGAAAAGGGTGGCCTAAAAGCAAATATAAAGTTCCTAGGGAGGCCATGGAATATTGGAAATTTAGAGATGAACTGACCGAACAAGATGGGATAATTTACAAAGGACAAAAAGTAATAATACCAAAAACATTACGATCAGAGCTACTCAACCGAGTTCACGCCAGTCATCATGGAGTAGCAGCATCGCTGGCCAAAGCTCGACAAGCAATTTTTTGGCCCGGGATGAATCAATCTATAAAAGAAACAGTTGAGAAGTGCAAGGCCTGTCTAGCATATCAACCAAACCAAACAAAAAAACCCTTATGTGCCATGAAACTCCCATTTTACCATGGAATAAAATCGGAATGGATATTTTCTCTGTAGAGACGACTCAATATCTTATCACTGTAGATTATTATTCCAGCTTTTGGGAACTAGATATACTAGAACATACTACTTCAGAATCCATAATCGAATGCTGTAAAAAGAATTTCAGCCGACATGGAATACCTGAAACACTAATAACAGATAACGGACCGCAATTCATTAGCCGTGAATTTCAAAAATTTCTAAAAGCATGGAAAGTAGTGCAAATTACCAGCTCACCGTATCATAGTCAATCAAATGGCAAGGCGGAGTCAGCAGTCAAATCTGCAAAGATGCTTGTTTAAAAAGCTAAAATGAGCAAGAAGATTTGTGGCTTGCCATTCTAGAATGGCGGAACACCCCATTAAAAGATCTTGGATTCAGCCCAAACCAGGCTCTTATTTCCAGGAGAACACAAACCCTGATTCCTATTCATAAAAACTTGTTAAAACCAGAAGTTCAACTTAATGTTTATGGAAAAATAGAAAAAAGAAAAACAGAAATGAAAAATCTATATGATAAACAGGCAAGGGACTTAACCAAATTAAACCCAGGACAAAGTATAAGTGCCAAATTGAAAGAAAAGGATAAGTGGAGAATGGGTAAATGCATCTCTGCCCAAGATCCTCGATCGTATATTGTTGAAGTTGAAGGTCATGAATACAGAAGAAATAGAAGAGACATTAGAACTTTACCATCAGGCTTAAACCTTAATGAAGAGTACACGGACCAAAACCCACAGGGTGAAGATTTTGAGCCAAATAAAAATAAAGTAGATCCGATTTGTGAATCCTCCACTTCAATGGAAACACCCCGTTCCACCGACTCAGGCCCACGGAGGACAGGATCTGGTCGTCCAATCCGAACACCATCAAGATACAGAGACTATGTTCTGGACACTTAAGTCATTATTTACTCTCTTATATCTCTTTTATACATACATTATTTATATAGCTATTATCTCATATACTATCTTTTGTTTTAAAAATTAGGGAGATGTTTGGAACTAAATATCTATATATTCTATTAATCTGTAAATAAATATATCATCATCATAAACAATAATAATAAGATGTATAATGTAAACGTGTTGATGTAAAAATATGAATATAAAGTGTAATAAACAATTTGTACAAATCATATTCTTAATTATCAAAATATAAACACCAAACAGTAACAAATAAAATTGCTGGCAATGTATTTCCTTTCAATAATATCATAAAATATTATCTCTATGGACCTTAGTGCAATGATATAAGTTGATTGAGAGGGCTTGGCTCATCAGTAGTGAACCCTCTAAGCGGTTTCAACAAATAAATCTCTAGATTAATCTCTAATTAATCACTTCCATATATATGATTAAATATCATTTTTAAAGGCCTTAATAAAATGATAAATTTTATTGATTGAGAGGACTTTTGAATCTCCAGACCACTCTACTATTGTATTGGAATGTTTTTCATATAAACCCTACTAAGGAAGGCAGGTTATAGTGTTTAGAGAATCTATGGACAAGTCTATAGGATTGTAAAGATGCATACATATAATTTCAAGAATTTATTATACACATTCCCAAAATTTGCTTATCGCAAATTTGATCGATATTTAGATGTGTTGAGAAGAATACTCGCAGCGATCCATACTTTGAGATCAAATAATAACATGGCGTATTTTAGATTTAACTGGGAAGCAGCACAGAGGCGCATAGCTGACTTGTTAACTATTTGAAAATATAAAATAATGGTGAGGAAATATCGCGTTTATTTTGCTTCAATACACCTTGCAATTAACTCCAAAATATGCCATATTAGTAAATATTTAGATATGTGGTGTAATTGGATAAAAAGGCAGTGTTGTTAACTATCCACCATGATTACAATGGCCTATATAACCTTAATTGAAACAAAGAGAAAATAATTTAAAACACTGGTGTGCATTGGACTCTGTTATGAACAAGCTTTGAAATTTACATAAAATACTTGCATATTTATTGCTGTTGAATTTAAATTATATATCAAAATGAATATTCAGCTACTGCTTTCTTTTTCAAATAAATATGAAAATTCGGATTTCTGTCGTTGTTAGAAAAATCTTTTGAATAAAGAAAGATAAATGTTAAAAAAGGATGAGAATTAGAAATGAGTTTTAAAATGATGTAATCATATTTCCTATGTGTTGAATGTCCTCGTTGATGTTTTAAAGCTGGATTTCTTATTTTTAATTTAAAGATCAATCATCTATCAAAAACATCGCATCAAATTATGGATATAATAAAGAACAATTCATGTGAATTTCTCATATTCTATTAAAATGCATTACTTCTATAAATATATATTGCACAAATTGATGAATTATTATAATGAGAAAATTTTTGTTTTGAAATAGAAATTAGGTTTCCTGGGTCACCCAGCTCCAACAATGGCCACTTTAGATAAAATATTTTTACTCTAGGTAGGATGTCTAGGAGCCTGGCAGGGCTGATTTAATGGACTCGGCCGAGTAATGCCTGGGCGGAGGCTGACTCGAGCGACCCATGTTGGAGCTCTGTTAGAAGAGTGGTATAGGCCTACTGGGGAACCCGCCACTATAAACAAAGGGTAACGCGCCAACGGCCGTACCTCCCGGGTGGTGTGGAAATTAGGCCAAAAATAATAAAAGAAATAATATATGAATACACACACAGATGAATAAACTTTAATAAAATCAAAGCGCCTACAAAGTTTACGCGATCAAATACCTATGCTGTATTTATAAATATCTCAAATAAAGATAGCCATTGTGGAATCAAGTCTTTCAGCAATTAACCACCACTTCTGATATTTCTCTCGATATAAAACTGCTCTACAATTTAATTTTCCAAGTTAGGAGATGTGTCCCAGGATAGAGAGATGGTCAACTCTCTTCAGATTTCATCAGTCTTTCATCGATCCTAGAACTGGAATGTGATTCTAGAGAAAACCTTTGTGTGCTAAAGCCAACAGTTATGTTCTCAGCGTGTAAGAGCATATTAGTGTGTGTGGCTTAAAATAAAACAATGTGTTTTTAATAAAAGAGGCGCATTTTGGAACGCTATTATTGTTATTTCAATATTTCAAGGGGCAGCAGGCTCACCTTTCTCAACACAAATAATCTATAGCGGCAAGGTTGTTTAGGATATTTATATTTCGCATCTAAACTGTAGGTAATTAGCTCTAACAACCTTGACACTAGAAAATTGATTGTCTTGAGAAAGACGAGTGTGTTTCTCGTTGAAATATTAAAACATTTAATTTCGTACAGTTCCAAGAAACACCTCTTTTATTGAAATATTGCATTTGTGTATTGATATATTTTCAGAAACGAAAGTGATAGCTATCCAGCTGCGTTGCCTCGGACTTACGTGCTCATTCAGAAACCACCCGCATTTCAATGGCATCAGGAGCTGAAAGCCAATGAACTCTCTCTTCTCTCTTTTATATAATTTGAAGTATTTATTTGGATTGCAAACTGGAGAAAATGATAGGTTATATATGCTCAAACTGGTGAATAATTAACCAAAGGTAAATGTTGAATAAAAAATCAATTAATTATAATTGATAAAGAACTAAATCTTGTTAAATGTCGTGACAAGTGCTGAATATTAAGAAAGAAGAAGGATCCAGGGTCAACATGTCAGGATGAGCAAGTACACGGACTGGGTACCACTGGAATGAAAGTAAACCTGAACCTGCAGTTTGAAAAGAATACCCCAAGAACCATTATTTCTGCGCTACAATTCTAATGAGATGAATGTCAGAAATAATTTATAGAAAGGAATTTTAACCAACTGTTTGGGATTTGGTTCAAAGATCTCCTAAATATTCGTGTGAAGGACGTCGCAATCAACCAGCCAGAGCAGCCGTTTAATACCAAGAGAAGACTCAAAGAGCGAAGAAATCAACATAAAATATTACTGACAGCGGACCACCCTCTACCATTAGTGCGTGACTGGGGAGTTTTTATCTGTTGGAGAGTAACAATCTCTTATACAAGGGGAACAGTATATTATCACCTCTCTGGAACAGAGTAGTCTGCAGCCCCATCATTGATACAGAAACGATCATTGCAGACTCAAAATACCCACAAGGTGAGAATCAAGCCTAAGGACATTATAGGTGGTAGCGAGACTTAGCGTTATTCTTGGAAATCCACTGCACCATCACAGATCAGCTAGTGATCCTGGGGTGACTCAATGGCACTAATGGAGGATGGGGACATTGCGGAACGGATCATCCCATGGAGGTTTCCCAATAATAAAGAGAATGTACGCCTGAATTTGATTGCCAAACGAGTAATTCTCTATCTCTGTTTCCCTGTCTCTGTATCAACTTCCTGATGGAGACTACTGGTAGCTCCAACTTCTTGGACCTAAAATGACTGAAGAGGTCATTTTATATTATCATGGTAAATGAAAGTATTTCACATGGGAGTGCTTACAATCCATGCTGTTAATTGCAAGGCGGCCTGTGATGTATCAAATTGACATCAGAAGATTATGCGCTTCTGAGGGATAAAGGATTCTCGTGAAAACTGAGACCATCAAAGGCTGGAGACTATTCAGTAGTGGATAGATCTAGGGAAAGTCTTGAAATAACCTTTTGTGGTTGTTATATATTTATGAGGGATGAGTCTAAAGAGCTTAGTATGTAAAGTGCCTCAAAGTGGTTTGTATTAGCAGGAAAAAAGGTATTTGTAATAAATAAATATGCTGGCAATGTGTTTCTTTTCAATAATATCATAAAATATTAGCTCTATAGATCTTATTGCAATGATATAAGTTATTGAGTGAGGGGGCTTGGCTCATCAGCAGTGAACGCTCTCAGCGGTTTCGCCAAATTAATCTCTAGATCAATATCTAATTAATCTCTCCTACATACATGATCAAATGTCATCTCTACATGCGTTAATAAAATGATAAAATTTATTGATTGAGAAGACTTGGCTCATCAGTAGTTTCGCTAAATTAATCTATCTCCAGACCACTCTACTATTGTATTGGAATGTTTTTAATAATAAACCTACTTAGGAAGGAAGGTTAGAGTGTTTAGGGAATCTATAGACATAAGCCTATAGAATCGTAAAGATACATACATATAGTTACAAGAATTTATTATACACATTCCCAAAATTGATTTATCGCAAATTTGATCGATATTTAGATGTGTTGAGAAGAATACTCGCAGCGATCCATACTTTGAGATCAAATAATAACATGGCGTATTTTAGATTTAACTGAGAAGCAGCACAGAGGCGCATAGCTGACTTGTTAACTGTTTGAAAATATAAAATAGAGGTGAGGAAATATCGCGTTTATTTTGCTTCAATACACCTTGCGATTAACTCCAAAATATGCCATATTAGTATATATTTAGATATCAATTGAAAAAACCCTGTACGATTCATAAATAAATAAAACAAAGCATCAAGGGCTGCGTATCTTTATTATATATCTATATAGATAATACCGTAACAGAGTTTTCCATTGTAAAGTCCTGAGCTATCTCCTCCGAAGATTCTGAACTACACATAACAATCTATATACCAAAATTTTCGTTATTTTTTTCTTCGTATGATAGGCCTGTTTTTATTTTCCTAATGTTAACAGTTATTTTTATTTTTTAATTTAATCTATTTTACAATCGTAGATTTTTTGCATTTATCATCATCAATTCATTTGTTTTGAAATGCGTAAAAATGTGTTTTGAAATAATATATATTTCTGATTCATTTGATTATGTAAGTACTTTGTTATAGTTTTTCATTTAAATATATAAATTTTTCGAATTGTAGATTGAATTATTACTTTTATTCTATAATAATTATCTTTTATAAGTGTTTGTTATAGTTTTTCATTTGAATTTAGCACAATTTTTGTATCTGGTTAATTTTTTGGCATCTTTTCATCTCTCTTTGGCATCTTTTTTTTTTCTCATTAATAAGACCTAATCCAAATAATTTAATAGTGTGTGACGTTTCAGTTTTTCATTTGAATTTAGCTCCATTTTTGTGTCTTATTTCTTCTTTATATTAAAACTTAGAATTAAGCTTTGCTTTTTATATACATGTTTATTACACATTTAGCAATACTTTTTCTTTATATTTGCTCTTATTTACTCATTTTTTTACTCTTTCACAATCAGATTTTGAAAATGGCTAAATGGCTTCACTTCTCCCTATTTGCTTTTGTAGCTTTTCTTATAAAAAAAAATATTAGAACTTAGAATTAAGCTTTGCTTTTTTATATACATGTTTGTTACACATTTAGCAATATATATACCAAAATATTTTTTTGAATACTTACCTCTTTTAGTGAATTTTTGTCAGGGGGGCTGCAAAAGTGCCGTACTTATGCAGTATTTTGATGCTTTTCCTGTGAAAAGGATAATGAAATTTAAAATTAAGCTTTGCTTTTTTATATACATGTTATTTACACATTTAGCAATATATACACAGAAATATTTTTGGAATATTTAACTTTTTTGGTGAATTTTTGTCAGGGAAGCTATGGACTGCCGTAATCATGCATTATGTTGATGTTCTTCTCATAAAAAAAATATTTGGGTTTGGAATTGGGCTTTGCTTTTTGTATACATGTTTTTTACATATTTAGCAATTTACACACAGAAAAATTTTGGAATATTCAACTTTCTTGGTGAATTTTTGTCAGGGAAGCTATGGACTGCCGTAATCATGCGGCTGCAAAAGTGCCGTACTTATGCAGTATTTTGATGCTTTTCCTGTGAAAAGGATAATGAAATTTAAAATTAAGCTTTGCTTTTTTATATACATGTTATTTACACATTTAGCAATATATACACAGAAATATTTTTGGAATATTTAACTTTTTTGGTGAATTTTTGTCAGGGAAGCTATGGACTGCCGTAATCATGCATTATGTTGATGTTCTTCTCATAAAAAAAATATTTGGGTTTGGAATTGGGCTTTGCTTTTTTGTATACATGTTTTTTACATATTTAGCAATTTACACACAGAAAAATTTTGGAATATTTAACTTTCTTGGTGAATTTTTGTCAGGGAAGCTATGGACTGCCGTAATCATGCGGCTGCAAAAGTGCCGTACTTATGCAGTATTTTGATGCTTTTCCTGTGAAAAGGATAATGAAATTTAAAATTAAGCTTTGCTTTTTTATATACATGTTATTTACACATTTAGCAATATATACACAGAAATATTTTTGGAATATTTAACTTTTTTGGTGAATTTTTGTCAGGGAAGCTATGGACTGCCGTAATCATGCATTATGTTGATGTTCTTCTCATAAAAAAAATATTTGGGTTTGGAATTGGGCTTTGCTTTTTGTATACATGTTTTTTTACATATTTAGCAATTTACACACAGAAAAATTTTGGAATATTTAACTTTCTTGGTGAATTTTTGTCAGGGAAGCTATGGACTGCCGTAATCATGCGGCTGCAAAAGTGCCGTACTTATGCAGTATTTTGATGCTTTTCCTGTGAAAAGGATAATGAAATTTAAAATTAAGCTTTGCTTTTTTATATACATGTTATTTACACATTTAGCAATATATACACAGAAATATTTTTGGAATATTTAACTTTTTTGGTGAATTTTTGTCAGGGAAGCTATGGACTGCCGTAATCATTCATTATGTTGATGTTCTTCTCATAAAAAAAATATTTGGGTTTGGAATTGGGCTTTGCTTTTTTGTATACATGTTTTTTACATATTTAGCAATTTACACACAGAAAAATTTTGGAATATTTAACTTTCTTGGTGAATTTTTGTCAGGGAAGCTATGGACTGCCGTAATCATGCGGCTGCAAAAGTGCCGTACTTATGCAGTATTTTGATGCTTTTCCTGTGAAAAGGATAATGAAATTTAAAATTAAGCTTTGCTTTTTTATATACATGTTATTTACACATTTAGCAATATATACACAGAAATATTTTTGGAATATTTAACTTTTTTGGTGAATTTTTGTCAGGGAAGCTATGGACTGCCGTAATCATGCATTATGTTGATGTTCTTCTCATAAAAAAAATATTTGGGTTTGGAATTGGGCTTTGCTTTTTTGTATACATGTATTTTACATATTTAGCAATTTACACACAGAAAAATTTTGGAATATTTAACTTTCTTGGTGAATTTTTGTCAGGGAAGCTATGGACTGCCGTAATCATGCGGCTGCAAAAGTGCCGTACTTATGCAGTATTTTGATGCTTTTCCTGTGAAAAGGATAATGAAATTTAAAATTAAGCTTTGCTTTTTTATATACATGTTATTTACACATTTAGCAATACTTTTTCTTTATATTTGCTCTTATTTACTCATTTTTTTACTCTTTCACAATCAGATTTTGAAAATGGCTAAATGGCTTCACTTCTCCCTATTTGCTTTTGTAGCTTTTCTTATAAAAAAAATATTAGAACTTAGAATTAAGCTTTGCTTTTTTATATACATGTTTGTTACACATTTAGCAATATATATACCAAAATATTTTTTTGAATACTTACCTCTTTTAGTGAATTTTTGTCAGGGGGGCTGCAAAAGTGCCATACTTATGCAGTATTTTGATGCTTTTCCTGTGAAAAGGATAATGAAATTTAAAATTAAGCTTTGCTTTTTTATATACATGTTATTTACACATTTAGCAATATATACACTGAAATATTTTTGGAATATTTAACTTTTTTGGTGAATTTTTGTCAGGGAAGCTATGGACTGCCGTAATCATGCATTATGTTGATGTTCTTCTCATAAAAAAAATATTTGGGTTTGGAATTGGGCTTTGCTTTTTGTATACATGTTTTTTTACATATTTAGCAATTTACACACAGAAAAATTTTGGAATATTTAACTTTCTTGGTGAATTTTTGTCAGGGAAGCTATGGACTGCCGTAATCATGCGGCTGCAAAAGTGCCGTACTTATGCAGTATTTTGATGCTTTTCCTGTGAAAAGGATAATGAAATTTAAAATTAAGCTTTGCTTTTTTATATACATGTTATTTACACATTTAGCAATATATACACAGAAATATTTTTGGAATATTTAACTTTTTTGGTGAATTTTTGTCAGGGAAGCTATGGACTGCCGTAATCATTCATTATGTTGATGTTCTTCTCATAAAAAAAATATTTGGGTTTGGAATTGGGCTTTGCTTTTTTGTATACATGTTTTTTACATATTTAGCAATTTACACACAGAAAAATTTTGGAATATTTAACTTTCTTGGTGAATTTTTGTCAGGGAAGCTATGGACTGCCGTAATCATGCGGCTGCAAAAGTGCCGTACTTATGCAGTATTTTGATGCTTTTCCTGTGAAAAGGATAATGAAATTTAAATTTAAGCTTTGCTTTTTTATATACATGTTATTTACACATTTAGCAATATATACACAGAAATATTTTTGGAATATTTAACTTTTTTGGTGAATTTTTGTCAGGGAAGCTATGGACTGCCGTAATCATGCATTATGTTGATGTTCTTCTCATAAAAAAATATTTGGGTTTGGAATTGGGCTTTGCTTTTTTGTATACATGTTTTTTACATATTTAGCAATTTACACACAGAAAAATTTTGGAATATTTAACTTTCTTGGTGAATTTTTGTCAGGGAAGCTATGGACTGCCGTAATCATGCGGCTGCAAAAGTGCCGTACTTATGCAGTATTTTGATGCTTTTCCTGTGAAAAGGATAATGAAATTTAAAATTAAGCTTTGCTTTTTTATATACATGTTATTTACACATTTAGCAATACTTTTTCTTTATATTTGCTCTTATTTACTCATTTTTTTACTCTTTCACAATCAGATTTTGAAAATGGCTAAATGGCTTCACTTCTCCCTATTTGCTTTTGTAGCTTTTCTTATAAAAAAAATATTAGAACTTAGAATTAAGCTTTGCTTTTTTATATACATGTTTGTTACACATTTAGCAATATATATACCAAAATATTTTTTTGAATACTTACCTCTTTTAGTGAATTTTTGTCAGGGGGGCTGCAAAAGTGCCATACTTATGCAGTATTTTGATGCTTTTCCTGTGAAAAGGATAATGAAATTTAAAATTAAGCTTTGCTTTTTTATATACATGTTATTTACACATTTAGCAATATATACACTGAAATATTTTTGGAATATTTAACTTTTTTGGTGAATTTTTGCCAGGGAAGCTATGGACTGCCGTAATCATGCATTATGTTGATGTTCTTCTCATAAAAAAATATTTGGGTTTGGAATTGGGCTTTGCTTTTTGTATACATGTTTTTTTACATATTTAGCAATTTACACACAGAAAAATTTTGGAATATTTAACTTTCTTGGTGAATTTTTGTCAGGGAAGCTATGGACTGCCGTAATCATGCGGCTGCAAAAGTGCCGTACTTATGCAGTATTTTGATGCTTTTCCTGTGAAAAGGATAATGAAATTTAAAATTAAGCTTTGCTTTTTTATATACATGTTATTTACACATTTAGCAATATATACACAGAAATATTTTTGGAATATTTAACTTTTTTGGTGAATTTTTGTCAGGGAAGCTATGGACTGCCGTAATCATTCATTATGTTGATGTTCTTCTCATAAAAAAAATATTTGGGTTTGGAATTGGGCTTTGCTTTTTGTATACATGTTTTTTTTACATATTTAGCAATTTACACACAGAAAAATTTTGGAATATTTAACTTTCTTGGTGAATTTTTGTCAGGGAAGCTATGGACTGCCGTAATCATGCGGCTGCAAAAGTGCCGTACTTATGCAGTATTTTGATGCTTTTCCTGTGAAAAGGATAATGAAATTTAAAATTAAGCTTTGCTTTTTTATATACATGTTATTTACACATTTAGCAATATATACACAGAAATATTTTTGGAATATTTAACTTTTTTGGTGAATTTTTGTCAGGGAAGCTATGGACTGCCGTAATCATGCATTATGTTGATGTTCTTCTCATAAAAAAAATATTTGGGTTTGGAATTGGGCTTTGCTTTTTTGTATACATGTTTTTTACATATTTAGCAATTTACACACAGAAAAATTTTGGAATATTTAACTTTTTTGGTGAATTTTTGTCAGGGAAGCTATGGACTGCCGTAATCATGCGGCTGCAAAAGTGCCGTACTTATGCAGTATTTTGATGCTTTTCCTGTGAAAAGGATAATGAAATTTAAAATTAAGCTTTGCTTTTTTATATACATGTTATTTACACATTTAGCAATATATACACAGAAATATTTTTGGAATATTTAACTTTTTTGGTGAATTTTTGTCAGGGAAGCTATGGACTGCCGTAATCATGCATTATGTTGATGTTCTTCTCATAAAAAAAATATTTGGGTTTGGAATTGGGCTTTGCTTTTTTGTATACATGTTTTTTACATATTTAGCAATTTACACACAGAAAAATTTTGGAATATTTAACTTTTTTGGTGAATTTTTGTCAGGGAAGCTATGGACTGCCGTAATCATGCGGCTGCAAAAGTGCCGTACTTATGCAGTATTTTGATGCTTTTCCTGTGAAAAGGATAATGAAATTTAAAATTAAGCTTTGCTTTTTTATATACATGTTATTTACACATTTAGCAATATATACATATGATAATTTAAACCAATAACCCTATATTATGTAATACGTATAACAAGCTTGTCATGTTGTATATAGAACTAAGTATAAACTAACTAATTATACGCATAATTGACATGTCTCCTTGCACCACCATATGTAATGTACTGAGGATGAATAAATAAAATATAATAGATTAAAAGCCAAGTTAAAAGCAAGATTGAGAGATCCCAAAGTAACTTCTAAAGATAGATTGTTAGCCGACAGGTAGGCGCCAGACTCGAATATCAGCGACACGTGCCGTGTCTCGAGTAGCATCGACACGTGCATGACCCAATTCTCTTAGTCAGAGCGGTCGTATAAAAAGGCCGCGTAGCAACAGCCAGTTCAGTCCAGTTCCCCATCAGCGCGTCGCCGGTTGTCTCCAAGTTCACCCTCATTCACCATGTAAAACAGTAAGGAATCTTCTATCTCCATCTTTGCTCTTGGCTCGCTTTTTATCTATTCAAGGAACTTTCTTTCAACTGTGTCTCTTCGTTTTTTGTGTGTGGACATCCCCAGTTTTCCACTCTGCTTCGACCACGACTGCCTGTACTTTGTGAGAACTGTTAAAGGTCCTACAAGGTGCAGAGAGGCACTGGAAAACTCTCCACCCCTGACTGTCCCTCGCGGTTACTACAGGTTTGACCCTCGGTTGCCACAACTTATAGCGAGAGTCGACGAGGTTCTACAACAGGCCAACCAGAACCTCAACGCATTATTACAGCTAGTCGACAGGATCCCTAATCACAGACAGGATCCAACCCAATATCACAGAGAGTCGACAGGATCCCTAATCACAGATAAGGATCCCAACACATTATTACAGAGAGTCGACCGGATCTCAACACATTATCACAGATAGTCGACAGGATTACCACAACGAAGGAGACCACAACGAAGAAGGTAAAGACTGTCCAGATAGATAGAAGAGCCAAGAAGCAAGATGGAGGAGCAAACCAACCCGTCCAACGATACAGCCGAACAAACTATCCCCAAACAAGAAACGACATTGGAAGAGGAGGAAACGACGCCGCCCCAAGATACCTCCGCAGACCCACTGACACAGATCGCCGATGCCCTGAGTAAGTTACTGGTAGCCCGATCTCCTAGGGAGATAGACGTAAGTCCATACGATGGTACTTTTGAAGCCCAAAGCTTTTTCGACAACTTCGATGTCCAAGCAGACCGAACTGAACTGACCTACACAGATCGCCTACGCAAATTACCCTGCTATCTACAAGGTAAGCCCCTCCAATATTTCCGAAGCCTACGGTTAGATAGGTTATATTATATTGAAGCCCGCCAGAGATTGATAGACTTATTCCCAGCAACGACAGAAGCGTCGTTTGCACGCTTTTTGGCAATCAAAATGACACCCCAAATGTCCCTAGAAGACTACTACCAAAACAAAACTGTTATGGGTATGAAACTCGACCTACCCGCCGACATTTTAATTGAATCTCTGACCGACGGACTACCCGTCGCAGACCAGCGATTAGTCGCAACTGTGCAGCCAAACACCATTAAGGAATGGTTCGACCTAGTGTCAAGAATAACTCAGTGTGCCACCAGTGCAGTGAACCAGCGCCAAGTAGACAAGGCTCCACACCCCACCTACCACAACCCACCACCGCGGTACAACAGCCAGCGGCCATCACGTGTAACATACCCAGTTACACCTCCCCCCTCGCCTTGCAAGTATTGCAATGCCATGCACTGGCACTCCCAGTGTGTACAACGGTTCCCACGGGACCAAACACGCCCAGTCTACAGCGCCCGACCACACACAACCACTGTACCAAAACGTGGTACCCACACTCAGCCCAAGGTCCAACCTCCGAACCATGTTCCCCAAGTCCAAGCTGCAAGCCAAGACGACTCTGCAAGCCCCGCGAGCAGCTCAACGGTAGGAAAACCTGAAACTTATTTTCGTTGAACAATTAATAATATGGACTGAATTGTCACCAAATGTAAACTTGCCCTTTTTAATAGACACGGGAGCATCTATAAACCTACTTAACTTAGATATTTTAAGAACCATAGAAAATAGATTACCATATAAAATTATTATCCATCAGTACAGTTTAACTATAAATGCAATAGCCCACAATGTAAATACCCTTGGATATATTTTTTTAAAACTTAAGATCGGTAACCTCACCCAAAAACTAAAATTTTTTATAGTAGAAGCTTCACTACCTTTTGGTATTTTATCTATTAATACCCTTAAAATATTTAAATTAATTATAGATTTTAATAATCTCCAAATTTATCAAAATAATGATGCTCTCCCAACGAATGTCTATAAGTTCACCAAGTGCAAACAGGATTTATGTTCCACTCAACCGAGGGAAACTGATATGTTTACCACTTTCCCCTCGCACCAGTCCTGTTTACACGTGGCGGACTCTACTCCAATTATATGTTCACCCCCTATATCTCCTACCCATGATATTGAGATTTCTATACCTTCTAATGCGGCACCTCAGTTAGAACATTGTCCACACGAACTCCACCGAATTCTATATGAATTCTCACAAGTGTTCTCTACTAATAAATACAATGTGCCCAAATTGAACATACCACCGGTAAAAATCAATACCACCACAGATAAAATAATAGCATTACGCCCATATAGAGTGCCACTACACGACCAACAAGAAATACAAACCCAAATAGAACAAATGCTCCAATATGGAATCATTGCCCCGTCAGTTTCACCTTATGCCAGTCCCATAACGCTTGTTACCAAACGTGACCAAACGAAACGTTTCTGTATTGATTACAGAAAACTTAATGAAATCATCGCTCCAGACGTACATCCTTTACCCTTAATAGAAACCATTCTTGACAAATTGTCAAAAGCCAAATATTACTCTTCTGTAGATATAGCATCCGCATATTGGCAAGTGGAAATAGAACCTAACTCACGTAATCTACTAGCTTTCGTGACGTTAGATAGTCAGTACGAATTTTGTAGACTTCCTTACGGATTTAAAAATTCACCACAGATATACCATCGTGCCATAAACCAGGTCATGCAAAAATATAAACTAAATTTTGTTACCCATTACTTCGACGATTTCATTATTTTTTCTGACACCCTAGAGGATCATCTACAACACCTACAACAATTTCTAACAGTGTGTCAACACGAAAACATCAAACTTAATTATAATAAATGTTCATTTTTTAAAACAAAAATAGATTTCTTAGGATACACTGTTACCGCAGGTACTTATGCACCGCAGACGCGCAACCTTGATACTATAAATGCAATAAAACCACCTAACAATCAAAAAACACTACAATCATTTTTAGGAGCAGTAAACGTTTATAATAAGTTTATAGCAGATTATGCCCGCTTACGAGCACCTTTAAATAAACTACTTAAAAAGGATGTAAAATGGAATTGGAACACAGACTGTCAACAAGCTTTCACCACTCTCAAAGAGAGTTTAACCAGTAAACCAGTACTACACTTGTATCAAGTCGGTTTACCATGCCGCCTTTATTGCGACGCATCCACCCAAGGGATTGCCGGCATACTCAAACAGGTACACCCAGACGGACAAATACATCCTGTGCAATATTTTAGCCGCGCCCTTAGGGCACATGAGAGAAACTACACCGTTTCCGAACTTGAGTGCCTTGCCATCGTCGAAAGTGTAGACAAATTCCGAATATACCTCACCGGTATAAAATTCACCATATACACAGACCACCAAGCTTTACAATGGCTTAAAACTATAAAAAATCCGTCAGGCCGACTATTTAGATGGAGCCTGAGACTATCTACCTATAATTACGAAATACACTACATCAAAGGCAGTCAACAGTATGAGGCAGATTTACTCTCAAGAAACCCCTTTGTAGGATTTATCAGTACTGATATTATAAAACAGCATCAACCAACAGCATCCCCCTTCAACATTGATACAAACGGCTTACATACCATTACCCGAAAAGGTGTAACTAAAATAATAATTCCCGAAACCCTGCAACATTCTCTCATGAACAAAGTTCACCAAAAGTATAACCACCCTGGCATCTCTCAGATGACCCGCATAATTACTACCCAGTACTACTGGAAAGGTATCTCTAAATCTATAGAAAAATTTGTCAGGTCGTGTCACACCTGCCAAATCATTAAAAGGCCCAAAGGAAAACCCTATGGTGCCCTCGGACAAATTCCACCACCTCAACAACCATTCGACTTAATCTCTATAGATACCATAGCTGGATTTTCGAAATATGGACACTCCAAGACCTATCTACACGTAATAGTGGATCATTTAACGCGATATGCTTGGACCTTTCCATCAAAGTCCACCAGTACCCTAACGTACATTCAAACCCTCAAGACTGTACTACAGCAAGGATCTCCAAAACGTCTGTTATCTGACAGAGCGCCCGCTTTTACCTCAGAAAAATTCCGTAAATTTCTAATAATGCATGGTATACAACCTCTTCTAACTACCAGCAATAATCCACAAGCAAACGGTTTAATAGAACGCTTAAATGCGACCATTACAGGCAAGCTCAGACTAGCTTATCTAGAAAATCCGAAAGCTTCCTGGACTCAACTAGTTAAACGCGTCACTCAGACGTACAATAACACACCCCATTCTGTCACAAGTTTTCCACCTACCTACTTAATGTTCAATGTTATCCCCCCAGATCTAAGAACTCATCTTAACCCATATCCCGAGATAAATATAGCTCGAGAGATAGCAAGCTCTCGTACTCAAAATAAACATAAAAAAGATAAAGAAACATTTGATAAGCAGCACAGAACACCACATTTCGAAGAGAATGATCTTGTTTTGGTAAAAAATTACAGACATCCCGACACAGGTAAATTAGCACCCTATTTTACTGGACCCTACAAAATAATTCAAATTATTTCACCCAATGTCGTTCGAATAGATCGTCCAAATCAGCCACTCAATAGAGATAGTGACACCATACATGTCAATAAATTAAAATATTACACAGAGGATGTGTTGTACATAACACCTCCACAGCCCCGATTCGTTCAACACCCACAGCGATTGCCTCAAGATGTATATTTCATTGAATTCAATCATTTGACTCCAGATATCTTTGAAACACAATATTTCCGAATTATACCGCCTACAAGCTCACAGCCTTTTTTACATTTAAACCCCAGTATTTTCAATTAGGTCAGGAAACAAGTGGAAGGCAGGGAGATTTTCCCATAGCCAGCAGGGTGACTCACAAACATCAATAAACAGTTGCAGCGGCGTCAGGAACATGACACCTCCAATTTATTAGGCCGTACCTTGGCACAGCAGAATGCTAGATTGTCGTGTCCACCAAATAACCTGTCAATTATCAACTGATTGACTTACCAATAATTACCCAATTCACTTATTAATTTGAATTTTAATATTGAAAAAAATATCATTAAACTTTATATCTTTAATTATCATCGTGTGTTTTACAACTTTTACATTGTTTGCACGCCCAGTGTGGAATTTTTTTTTTGACACAAAAGAACAATCATTCAATTATATGACTTTTGGGTACGCTTTTAATATGAACAAACACAACATTACCGGCTCATTCGTTAGGAATAAAAAAGAATTTAACCTCTCATTTCTCCATAGGTAACGCAATGTTACATGGAAAAAAGATCTGTTAAATTAATAGTTTAAATGATTTTTTCCCCAAGCGTAACAAGCCGGCGTTTGGGTAGGCTCACCTAAAAATTTTGCAGACCAAACAGCATAAAACGCTCTGCAATCTTTTTAGCGCCTAAGACATGCATTACACACTTCATGTATCCAAAGTCCCCATCTTCCACTACACTACATCATTTTTAGGGATCAATATCGCTCCCCGTCTGGTCTCACATAATATAATCGGGAAGATCTGGCATAGACCAACTTCTCAGACCGGACCAAAGCGACATAGGACCACATTGCCTCCCCATAGGTCAAACTAAAGACACCAATAATCTTGGACTTACACCTAGACATTGTGTGAATATGTTCCTTTCTTTTTTTTTCAGGAACGAATATTTTTTGTTTTCTTTTAACTTTTCTTCAAAAGAGACATTTTTTTGCTCCATTTGTTACTACTTAACATTTATCTAATTATTATATCTTTTATATTTTGCTAATTCATTATTATGTCTTTTATATATTACTAATTCTAATTATTATATCTTTTATATTTTGCTAATTCATTATTATGTCTTTTATATATTACTAATTCTAATTATTATATCTTTTATATTTTGCTAATTCATTATTATGTCTTTTATATATTACTAATTCTAATTATTATATCTTTTATATTTTGCTAATTCATTATTATGTCTTTTGTATATTACATGTTTGATTTTATCCCCTTATACTGTTGTTATCCGCAATCATATTTCTAGTTTTTTTATTCACTATATTTTTGTTTAAATAACTTTATTATATGACAATGTTTATCATCAACTATCGGGCATCTACAACAATCGTTTTCAACAATCATATTCTTTAACTACTTCCCTATACTTTTTTTTTTTCACTACCTATTTCAGCCATTGCTTCGAACCATAGTAGAAACGACAGCACTGCTTGACAATTTTTCTTTTGATTTCGTAATTCAACAAACTCTTTGTAAACACCGTTCCCCAGAAGTACAAGTCTCGACTTTTTGGTCTGAACACGTTTCAAAAGTTTATTTCAATCATCCGCAGAGCACATCACCAACGCATGCACAAAGCGTTCACATTTTTCAATTTTCAATTTTTTTCAGCTCTAGCGGACCACAATCAACCTTTGATTTCAAGTCAAGTCAGACAACTTACTGTCGCTACAACAATTCTACTTATCGCATGGCTCTACCACCCCTTTCAAGCATATTAATTATTTTTTTCAACAACTTTTCAACCCAATAACCCTACAATTGTGACAAAGCACTGTAACCTTATACAGGATCGCAGGTGAAACATTGCCTAGGAAGACGCACAAGTCTATATCCTCGCTTTGCACCTGGATCTCAGTATTTGATTGTCTGTGCAACACTTACAATTGCATATTCCTCAACCCCTAACCCTTTCCAACGCCCGCCAACAATCTCTTAGAACATCATCATTATTTTTTTTTTAGCAAACAAAGGTTTTATCTACAGTTCTCTTTTATAATGAATATCATAACTTTTAAATTAAACATAAGTTTTATTTTGATAATTTTCAGATATATTCAAATAAACATCTTGTTATAGCCCTTTTTCCCTCACAGTTTCAATTAATTAAAATAAATTCTAATTACTTACCTGTGTTAGAGAGGCTTTACCCGCTTAAACCCGGATAAACCCTTTCACTCCCGGGGCCCATCTATGATAATTTAAACCAATAACCCTATATTATGTAATACGTATAACAAGCTTGTCATGTTGTATATAGAACTAAGTATAAACTAACTAATTATACGCATAATTGACATGTCTCCTTGCACCACCATATGTAATGTACTGAGGATGAATAAATAAAATATAATAGATTAAAAGCCAAGTTAAAAGCAAGATTGAGAGATCCCAAAGTAACTTCTAAAGATAGATTGTTAGCCGACAGGTAGGCGCCAGACTCGAATATCAGCGACACGTGCCGTGTCTCGAGTAGCATCGACACGTGCATGACCCAATTCTCTTAGTCAGAGCGGTCGTATAAAAAGGCCGCGTAGCAACAGCCAGTTCAGTCCAGTTCCCCATCAGCGCGTCGCCGGTTGTCTCCAAGTTCACCCTCATTCACCATGTAAAACAGTAAGGAATCTTCTATCTCCATCTTTGCTCTTGGCTCGCTTTTTATCTATTCAAGGAACTTTCTTTCAACTGTGTCTCTTCGTTTTTTGTGTGTGGACATCCCCAGTTTTCCACTCTGCTTCGACCACGACTGCCTGTACTTTGTGAGAACTGTTAAAGGTCCTACAAGGTGCAGAGAGGCACTGGAAAACTCTCCACCCCTGACTGTCCCTCGCGGTTACTACAGGTTTGACCCTCGGTTGCCACAACTTATAGCGAGAGTCGACGAGGTTCTACAACAGGCCAACCAGAACCTCAACGCATTATTACAGCTAGTCGACAGGATCCCTAATCACAGACAGGATCCAACCCAATATCACAGAGAGTCGACAGGATCCCTAATCACAGATAAGGATCCCAACACATTATTACAGAGAGTCGACCGGATCTCAACACATTATCACATACACAGAAATATTTTTGGAATATTTAACTTTTTTGGTGAATTTTTGTCAGGGAAGCTATGGACTGCCGTAATCATGCATTATGTTGATGTTCTTCTCATAAAAAAATATTTGGGTTTGGAATTGGGCTTTGCTTTTTTGTATACATGTTTTTTACATATTTAGCAATTTACACACTGAAAAATTTTGGAATATTTTACTTTCTTGGTGAATTTTTGTCAGGGAAGCTATGGACTGCCGTAATCATGCATTATGTTGATGTTCTTCTCATAAAAAAAATATTTGGGTTTGGAATTGGGCTTTGCTTTTTGTATACATGTTTTTTTACATATTTAGCAATTTACACACAGAAAAATTTTGGAATATTTAACTTTCTTGGTGAATTTTTGTCAGGGAAGCTATGGACTGCCGTAATCATGCGGCTGCAAAAGTGCCGTACTTATGCAGTATTTTGATGCTTTTCCTGTGAAAAGGATAATGAAATTTAAAATTAAGCTTTGCTTTTTTATATACATGTTATTTACACATTTAGCAATATATACACAGAAATATTTTTGGAATATTTAACTTTTTTGGTGAATTTTTGTCAGGGAAGCTATGGACTGCCGTAATCATGCATTATGTTGATGTTCTTCTCATAAAAAAAATATTTGGGTTTGGAATTGGGCTTTGCTTTTTTGTATACATGTTTTTTACATATTTAGCAATTTACACACAGAAAAATTTTGGAATATTTAACTTTCTTGGTGAATTTTTGTCAGGGAAGCTATGGACTGCCGTAATCATGCGGCTGCAAAAGTGCCGTACTTATGCAGTATTTTGATGCTTTTCCTGTGAAAAGGATAATGAAATTTAAAATTAAGCTTTGCTTTTTTATATACATGTTATTTACACATTTAGCAATATATACACAGAAATATTTTTGGAATATTTAACTTTTTTGGTGAATTTTTGTCAGGGAAGCTATGGACTGCCGTAATCATGCATTATGTTGATGTTCTTCTCATAAAAAAATATTTGGGTTTGGAATTGGGCTTTGCTTTTTTGTATACATGTTTTTTACATATTTAGCAATTTACACACTGAAAAATTTTGGAATATTTTACTTTCTTGGTGAATTTTTGTCAGGAAAGCTATGGACTGCCGTAATCATGCAATATGTTGATGTTCTTCTCATAAAAAAAATATTTGGGTTTAGAATTGGGCTTTGCTTTTTTATATACATACTAGCCGAGTGACCCGGGCAACGCCCCGGGTTTACCCGAAGGACCCGCAGGTGAGAAACTATAGAAGAAAAATTTTAACAAATCAGAAAATGAAATTGCAAACAACAGAACTACACTACTTTAAGGACATGAGAGCACATGCACTGTATCACCATACGTGTACCATTTTCAAAGACCCTGCTTAGGATTAAAACTTCTCAGAAGCATAACAATAGTACCAACCTAGAGGTTAACTGGTGTGGATGCATTCCTCTGGGAGTGAGACTATTGAGAAATTCAGTAGGGAGTTATTTTGCTTCTCCGCATTCTAACACTCCAACTGTTAACACTGTGGAAACACTGACTCATGTTTGGTAAGCAATTTCAGGGAAGAAACTATAGACATTGGATTAAATAAATTATTAATTAAATTGCATTAAATAAAAATTATTAGATTTAAATAAATATTATTAGAGTGAAAAAAAAAGAAAGAAATTAACAAATTAGAAAATAAAATTTCGAAAATACAACTATATTGCAGATAAGATAAGAGGACCTTATTAAAAAATACATAAACAAACTGTAATTCGACACTCGATAATTCGACACTTTCGATAATTCGACACTTTCGATAATTCGACCATTTTAAAAATCAAAATCACAAGGTTGATTGTTGTTTAAATACAACTTTGCTTTTGCATGCATAAACACAGGCTCTTGTAGCAAGAACCCAAATATTATTTATAGTCATAGCAAAAGCCAACTTTAGTGAAAACTGATGCCTCTTCAGAATGAATGGAAGACTGAAATCTGAAGGAGCAGAAGATATGGGTCATTTATACTTTCACCAATGCCTTTAGGATCTTTGCGATGGAACGCGTATGGTGTTTCAGCGCATGTGCTCTCATGTCCTTGAAGCACATATACTGACAGTGCCCAAAGTTGAACACACTGTATAGTGTCTGAAATATCTTTGGCCCCTTCGGATACCAACCTTCGCTTCATTCTAGAGAGGCGTTAGTTTTCATGTCATATCTGTAATATAGTTTTGTTGTTTGCAATTTTCTTTTTTTTTTTCCTTTCAAATATGTATCCACTCTGAAATATAGTTTGTAAATTTTTATTCCAATTTATTTTCTTATATATATATGTATTTTTTTTTTCATTTCCAAAATATTTATTTATACTTTCACCAATGCCTTTAGGATCTTTGCGATGGAACACGTATGGTGTTTCAGCGCATGTGCTCTCATGTCCTTGAAGCACATATACTGACAGTGCCCAAAGTTGAACACACTGTATAGTGTCTGAAATATCTTTGGCCCCTTCGGATACCAACCTTCGCTTCATTCTAGAGAGGCGTTAGTTTTCACTAAGGTTGGCTTTTGCTATGACTATAAATAAGGCTCAAGGCCAAACCTTGGCTACAAGAGCCTGTGTTTACGCACGGACAACTTTATATGTGGCTTTTTCAAGTGTGCGAACATTGGATAGCATACATGTAAAGATGACCCATATCTTCTGCTTCTTCAGATTTCAGTCTTCCATTCATTCTGAAGAGGCATCAATTTTCACTAAAGTTGGCTTTTGCTATGACTATAAATAATATTTGGGTTCTTGCTACAAGAGTCTGTGTTTATGCATGCAAAATCAAAGTTGTATTTAAACAACAATCAACCTTGTAAATTTGATTTTTAAAATGGTCGAATTATCGAAAGTGTCGAATTATCGATAGTGTCGAATTACAGTTTGTTTATTTATTTTTTAATAAGGTCCTCTTATCTTATCTGCAATATAGTTGTATTTTTCGAAATTTTATTTTCTAATTTGTTAATTTTTTCTTTTTTTTTTCACTCTAATAATATTTATTTAAATCTAATAATTTTTATTTAATGCAATTTAATTAATAATTTATTTAATCCAATGTCTATAGTTTCTTCCCTGAAATTGCTTACCAAACATGAGTCAGTGTTTCCACAGTGTTAACAGTTGGAGTGTTAGAATGCGGAGAAGCAAAATAACTCCCTACTGAATTTCTCAATTGTCTTACTCCCAGAGGAATGCATCCACACCAGTTAACCTCTAGGTTGGTACTATTGTTATGCTTCTGAGAAGTTTTAATCCTAAGCAGGGTCTTTGAAAATGGTACACGTATGGTGATACAGTGCATGTGCTCTCATGTCCTTAAAGAAGTGTAGTTCTGTTGTTTGCAATTTCATTTTCTGATTTGTTAAAATTTTTCTTCTATAGTTTCTCACCTGCGGGTCCTTCGGGTAAACCCGGGGCGTTGCCCGGGTCACTCGGCTAGTATTATATTATTATAATAAAGATACGCAGCCCTTGATGCTTTCTTTTATTCATTTATATACAGGGTGATCCAAAAGTCCCGCACTATTTTAAAAATTAATAACTCCGCGAATATTTGCGCTAGAGCAATGCGGTAAACACCATTGTGTTCAGGATGCAATGGGATTTTTTATGGCAAATAATGAAAAATTCGAAATTGATTTTAGTTACAATTTTATTCGCCAGATGGCGCACTACCAGAATAAGAGATTCAGCGGCCAAATTGTTTGATTAATTGAAAAATATAACTGATCGACAAGTATTTTTCCTTTTTGAATACCAGGAAAGAACCTTAATAATATCAAATAACAAATTAATAAAACACCACTTCGCCAAAAGTATGAAGAATTGGTTAACGATTTTTAAATACAATCAGAGATATGTAAAATAGGTAAATGCAAATTAAAACATGTAGCAAAAAAAAAATGATATTTTAGATATGGTTTGTTTCCGAAGATAATAAATTTCTAATATTTTTAATTCAACTCTCTCTCATACTGTACACAATTTTAATGAATGTGTCCCCTCAAATAAAAAATATTTTTTAAATCGACCTTTTGCGTTGAAAAACGTGTTAGTAAAATCATTTTGTATTATTTTTTTGCACAAAATTTCTAAAGTTATTGGTGTACAGAAAATATTCCTTATGCGAAATACTAAACATAAGGGGAAAAATTGTGTGTACCAGTGTTATTCGAGAAGTTATAACACTCTGGTTTGCACGACATAATATGTGAGCAAATGACAAACAAAAAATTACTGTTCACAAAAAAAAAAAGTCAAGATGTGAGGACAGAATTTATTATCCCCATATCCCAACACAAAGAGCTGCAAATTATTGGTAGATAATATAATACATGGCAGCTTATATAACACATGAGGTAACTGCCTTCTCTCTTGTATTAGGTCACAATCCTTGCTCAATGTAGCACCCTTCATTCTCAATCACCGCCTGCAGACGATAAATGACAGAATGGACAGCATTAAATAACATATCTGTTGAAATTGATAAAACGTGCCATCTGATAGAAGCCTTCAACATGGCCAATATGGTAGGCCAGCATCGATAAACACACGATTTAATGTACCCCCATAAACAAAAATCGCAAGGCGTCAAGTCTGGTGATCTTGGAGGCTACTGGTATATGGCGACTTATCCCACGAATTTCACCGAACGTATCTTTCAGCAATTGTTTGGCACCGCGGGAGATATGAGGAGGTCCTCCAACTTTCATGAATGTTTTTTCGCTTAGTGCTTTTTCTCTGCAATATGGGAATACCCTTTTCTCTCAAAAGTTGAACATAACGTTCACCAGTTACAAAAACGGTATTAAAAGTTCTTCCATTGATTTTTCAAAGAAAAATGGCCCAATAATAAAAGAAGAATTGAACCCACACAAAACTGTAACTCTAGGCTGATAAAGTGGCATTTCTGTAAAAATCTTAGGGTTTTCTGTTGCCCAAAAGCGGCTGTTTTGAATGTTAAATTCTCCGTTTAGAGAAAAGTGAGCATCATCTGTCCACAGAACATTCGACAGCCAGTTTTCATCACTTTCAATTTGCCGGAAAACCCATGCAGCGAATTCTTGACGCATCTCAAAATCGCCAAATTTCAGCTCGTTATATCTTTGAATTTTGTATGGGTACACACAATAGAGACATTAAGTGAAGCCTCTTCGGATATCACAATCATACACGGCGATTTTAACGCCAAAAGTTCAACTTGGGGATCATCTGTCCAGGATAACAAAGGTCACCGACCTCGACCTTACACCATTAAATAAGGGAGAGAACACCTATCTATTCAAGTCCACAGGCACAGAATCCGCAATAGACATCACAGCGATAAATTTAAACATCGCACCCACAACACAATGCAAAATCCTGAGAGGTGCAATCAGTGACCACAGACGAATTTTAACAACCCTAAACTTCAAAATTGAAAATGTCCAATAGAATAAAAGAACATGGAACTTTAGGAAAGCTGACTTGAAAAAATTCACAGAAAAGCTTGAAAAACTGTGCAACGAAAAATTGAATTACAGAACGCTTGACAAAAACTTGGAAAACTTCTCTTCGAATATATCAAAAGCTGCAAAAGCATCGATACCTAGAGGTAGACGTAAAGACCTGTGGATGCCTTACTGGAAAGACCACAACATCGAGGCAATGATTTCAGAGAGAGACAATATCAATGTACTTTTTTTAAAAATAAAACAGAAGAAAAGAGAAAGGAACACATTGAAATTAGTCACAAAATAGAACAAGAAATTTGGATATGCAAACAAGAAAAATGGCAGATTTCTGCGAAAAAATGGTTCCAAGAAAGGACAGCCAACACTGGAATATGATTGGAGTGTTAGAAAACAATCAAAACCAACACCAATCCTCCAATACTCTAACCGATATGAATAGAACAGCGAGAAAACGAGAACAAACAGATGGCTAACATAATTGCTGAATATCTTTAAAGCACTTCCATACTCAAATATACGAATGAAGACAGGACTCTAAAAATAATATAAACCAGTTAGTTAAACAAGCAAGAAACTTCCATCAACAAGATATTTTCTCGAAAGACTTCACACTGAATGAGCTAAACTCATCAATAAAAAAATCCAAGAGGTCACCAAGAGATAATCTAATGTTTGGTCAAATGATTAAACACTTTGAAGACAAAGCTAATAAACAACTCCTACGAATACTAAACATTTCATGGTAAACTGGTAAACTACCAAAGAATTGGAAGATATCAATTACTGTGCCAATACTGAAACCAAACAAAGATGCCAAGGAATCCAAGAACTATCGGCCAATTGCTCTCACCAGCATACTTTGTAAAATAACTGAACAAATTATCCACTCTAGGCTCATAGTCTGGCTCACTAACAATAATAAAATAAACTTCTACCAAACTGCCTATAGATCCCAGCACTGTACGACTGATCAACTGTTCTACTTCTTTCAATCAATAATAGATTATTTCCAGGAAAAACCGCCAAAGAAGACCACGGCTATATTCCTTGATATGACCTCAGCTTTTGATCGAGTATGGAGGGAGAAATTACGTGAAAAGCTGCACAACATCGGAGTAAGAGGAAAAACCTTAACCTGGATTTCAGACTTCTTAAGGGGAAGAAGGTTAAAGGTTTGGGTCAATGGAGAATTTTACAAGGAAGGAAGAACATGGGCTGGTGTAACTCAGGGATCTGTGCTCAGTCCTCTACTCTATCTGCTATATATTAACGACATCCATCCTTACCTCACTGAAGACTCAAAGGTTGCCTGTTATGCAGACGATATAGCCATATGGCACTCAAGTAGCAGCATAGAAAATCGTAAAAAATACTGAACACATCAATGAGAGGACTGGAGAAGTGGGCAATGGAACTCCAAATGACCATAAACCCAATAAAATCAAACCTATGCGTCTTCTCCACTGACAGGGAAAAAGGCATAAATATAACCACAAAATAAGCATAAACAAACAAATAATTGATAAAATTAGAAATCCAAAATACCTAGGTGTGATACTGCAGTCCTGGATCTTTCCAGTTGGTCTCGAGGACCACGCCATCACCATCTCCTCAGCGGCGAAGTCCGCGATCTACATTTTCATCGTATATCGCAAAATGCGTGGTGTCGCTGGAGACCCACTGACGATTCTCCACCAAACTCTGCAACGCTGGTAGAGGCGCCATATTCATTGTACATAGTGTATATAATGCATATTATCTTTTTAAAATAGTGCAGACTGTGCACTTTGCATGTATTGACAAGATGGCAATAAAATTATTTTAACTGTCATTGATGAGGAATTGGAATTTTCAAAACACATAATTAGCACCTCAAATATAGCTACCAGAAAACTAAACATTCTGAGATGGCTATGTGGAACAAATTGGGAAGAAAAAACCAGAATTCTCAGAACAACATATATCACCTTAATAAGGCCGATAATGGAATATGCAACACCCGTCTGGGCTCCCTCAAGCTCATCACTAAAAGTAAGACTAGACAGTGTTCAAGCAAAAGCGGCCAAAATAATCACTGGTGCTGTTTCATCCACCAACAATGAGAAAATTCAGAGAGAATGTGTTCTAGACCTTCTCGCTCGAAAGCAGAAGATAAAATAAAAACAACTTGGATCGGCACTTCGGAAACGAGGAACCAGAGGACGAGATCTCTCTGAACACTTGTGGTTTGGTGGATCCGCCCTTTTCTGAGAATGAGGTGAAACTGACGGCTTTCAAGTTCGGGAAAAGGAAATCTCCTGGTCCCGAAGGGATCGATAACACGGTCGTGAAAGCCCTGTTAAGAATGCACCCATCACTTCTTGCCAGGTTTTTCAATAGGTGTCTGGACACTGGTACTTTTCCTGAGGCATGGAAGGTTGCTCGAGTAGTGCTTCTCGAAAAGTCTGGTAGAAAGGGTAATTCTCCTAATGATTATCGTCCGCTTTCTTTACTAGTAGTGTGTCTAGGTATGGTCCTGGATAGCCTACTAGCTCAGCGACTGAAGCACTGGCTAGAGATTAATGAGCTCCTTTCCTCTTTCCAACATGGTTTTAGGGAAGGGAACTCCACAACTACAGCTCTGAACGAGGTGTTAGAGGGGGTTGAGATGGGCTTAAATAAGGGTGCTTGGGTTCTTTTCGTGGCCCTGGACATTGATGGTGCGTTCAACTCCATGAGCTGGAACAAGCCGATGAGAAATTTGATGGACATGGGTTGTTCTGATAATTTGTGCAGCTTGGTTCGTGACTTCCTGAGGGATAGACGGATTAGCCTCAGTTTTGGTGGGCAGAAGTTGGAAAGAAACTGTGCTAGGGGTTGCCCCCAGGGCTCTTGCTGCAGACCTATTCTGTGGAATATCCTGGTAAACACCGTTTTCCAGGAGGAGCTCCCTGAGGGAGCCAGGCTGGTTCTCTATGCTGACGACCAGTTCCTCATCATTGAGGCTGCTTCAAGAGCGAAAGCTGAGAAGTGTGTTGAAGCTTCTCTCCAAATCCTCTCGAATTGGGCCCATGACTCTGGCCTTAAGTTCAATGTCTCCAAAACTAAAGCCCTCAGCTTTAAACCTAGGGACATAAGAACTAGAAGGAAAGGGATCAAATGGGAGCACAAGCCAGCTATCCGGATGAAAGGACGGAGGGTAGTCATGGGGGTGGTCATTGATGACAAGATGGGTGGCAATACCAGGCGGAGGAGATGGTGGCGAGAGGCAGGGAGGCGTTGTGCAGGCCTGTCCTGGTTGGCTCTCACCAGGGGGGGGGGAGAAGGAGGGTACTATTTTTAGGAACCTCTGCTTCTCCTGTGTCGAGCCAATCCTGCTATAACAGGGATCAGAAGGTGGCAAAAACTCTAGAGAGCGTGCAGAGGACAGCGGCACTCAGAATCACAGGGGGATATCGCACTACCAGCAGTGAGGCCTTTTTGGTCCTCGCTGGGCTTATTCCCCTGGGATTGAAACTAGAGGAGGAGACCATCAGACAGAAGATCTGGGAGAACAGGGAAGATGCCCTGGGACTTGAAGCGGGTGCCCTGGAATGGAAGAGGGACCCAAGGAAGCCTCCGCAGTGGTTGCCAAAGTGGAATTGGGGTCCTGGGGGGCCGACAGGGATTGGCACGGAGGTTTTCACTGATGGTAGTAAGTCTGGAACCAATACTGGGGCTGAAGTAGTGATTTTCACTAATGGAAAGCTGATCTTCCAAGAAAGCTTAACACTCAGAGTGGACGAATTGGTCTTTTCAGCCGAGCTGGTTGCGATCAGGGTAGCCCTCAGAGTGTGTGCCGAGAAGAACTTCAGCCAGGACCGCCTCTATTCAGATTGTATGTCGGCCCTCGTCGCCATCAATCTGGTGAAAGGGCAACTCGCGCATCAAATAATCCAGGAGCTGGAGATGACAACGCGGGCTCCGGAGCTCTATTGGGTTAGGAGACACAGCCTCATCGAAGGTAATGAGTTCGCAGACAGGCTCACTAAGGCAGGATGCTTTAGAGATAGATCACTGAGGACCCCAGTGACCAAGAAAGAAGTTTATAGGAGGATCAGGGGGCACGTCCAGGACTTATGGTTGGACAGATGGAGGAACAGTGTGAAGGGGAGAGAGGTATATATATATTCAATTGGGTAACAACACCCAAGTACCTCTGTAAGATAATGTCCCACAAATTCATTAGGGTAGTTCGGGACATGGGCCCTTTCCCAGGAGTCTCCACAGATTTAAAATTAAGAGAAACCTGATTGCGTCTATCAAGAAAGGGATGTGGATGCACGCCACTACGTCTTGGATTGTCCAAGGGTAGTGGGTGTGCAGGAAGAGAGAAGGAGGGCGAGGGGCGCGATCGAGAGTAAGCTGCTGAGAAACCACAGCAAGCTTCTTGAGAAAGCCCACGACGTGGCAGCTGAGCTTTTCCTCAGCTGTTAGTGAACAGAGTCGACCGGGGGCCGCCTCCCCGCGGTCCCTGCTGGACACAGTAGATAGTGTCCTCTTTTGCTGTGATTAAAGGCCACCGGTATAGAAATCCTTCCAGACACGTTGTATGGGAGGTGGTGTTTCCAGGTACAATGTCCAAGCACTAGCTTGGATATCGTTACTTGGCTTATGAGTTGAACAGAATAGCAGCGAAGTGCATGCTTCGGATGCCGGCTTGTGGACCGAAAGGTCTGGGTAGCCATCTGCTTCTAGGGTGTACCAACTGTGCTTAGGTGGGATCCTCCAGTTCTTGCTTATTTTTGTTTTGGCTACTGTTTCTATTTCTTAAAAGTAAGTTTATTTTTCTGTAGCAAGGGTTCTTTTGTGCCTTTTTTCGCTAGCGCATCAGCAGCTTCATTGCCTTCAATGCTAACATGTAAGGGTATCCATTGAAGGTGAATTTTTGAGGTATTGAGAGTTTTTGGAGATAACCAATTATGTTCCTGCTTACTTTGTCTCTAAGTTCCCTTGTGTGACTCAAGTGTTGTATTGCACTTCTACTATCAGTAAGAATCCATATATCGTGATTTGGGCTAAGGACTGATCCTTGTGGTAATCCTTGATACAATTTGAAGGTTTTAGATAAAGTGCCATTATATTTGATCCTGATGCATCTATTTTTAAGGGAATCATTTATCCAAGTGATAGCTTTTCCATCAATTTTGAAATGTTTGTATAATTTTGTTATTAACTTGTTTTTCCATACCTTATCAAAAGCTTGTGTAAGGTCTAAAAAGCAGCTATTGTGTGGTTAGTTGGTTTTCTGTTTTGTGCATCTTTTACCTTTTGTGTGAAAGATAAGGGTTGGTCTATTGTCCCATGTCCTTTCCTAAATCCATATTGTTCTTCTGGTCAGAGATTTCTTGTGTCGGGGTGGTAGGTGAGTCGTCTGAGTATAATTTTTCCATTAATTTTCAGCAAATACTTGTGAGAGAGATAGGTCGGTAGTTTTTTGGGTCATCAGCAGATTTGTAAAGTTTTTAAATGGGAATTATTGTTGCATTTTTACAGTCTTGAATCAATTTTCCAGTTTTCCAGGAGTTATTGAAAATATTAAGAAGTCTTTCTTTGCCAATTTTGCCCAAGTTTGATAACATTCGGCCATGGATTCCATCTGGCCCAGGAGTCTTGTTTAGGTCAGTGTTTTCTAATGCATAAGCTAGCTCTTTCATATTTATTTTTTTCATGGAAAATATTATGAGTGCTGGTGACATTTTTACAGTCATGAATAATCCTTTGGGCCTTTCTTTCAACCTTGATTTTACTACTTATTTGATATGAATTACCTAAAAGATTGGCAGCAATTTTGTCATTAGTTGCTGGTGTACCATCTGTATTCTTAATCATATTAGTTTTTTCAGTTTGTGACTGGGATCTGTCAATTTGTTTTGCCAAATTCCAAAGTTTTGTATTTGGGTTTCTTGGGTTCAGGTTTTCACAAATTTGTTTCCATTTTTCCCTTTTCACATTTACGTATAATCTTTTTATTTTTGCATTCACAATGTTCAGTTCAGTTCTACAATTTGTTTGGTTTTGGGTGCTCTTTTTTTGTAGTTCATTTCTTTTAGTTATAAGTGTTTGAATATTTTTTGCCTGGTGTGTATAATTTGGAATCCATTTCTTAATATTACCTCTTGGTATTGAAACTGTAGCTGCTTTAATAATGGTGTTTTCGAAAGATATACAATTAGCCTTTTTGAAGTTCCAGAATTTTTTTTAATTGAGCTGGTTTTGGTCTTGAGGCTAATTTCTATCAAATTAGGCAAATGATCACTTCCAATACTTTTTAATATTTGCTATTTGCATTTGTGGAAAATGTCAGGATAGTAAAAACTTATATCAAGGGCTTGTGCAGTATTATAGCTGTAGGAATGATGGGTAGGATTCCCATAATTTAAGCACATGATGGCATTGTCGTCAAATATGTTTGAAAGTATTTTACCTCTTGGGTTTGGCGTGGAACATCCCCATAGTTGATGTTTGGCATTAAGGTCACCTACAATAAGAGTTGTCTGTAAGAAATTGAGCCATTGTTCCATCGTCAATAATTGTATTGTTTGGAGGGTGATACATATTGTATATGTTGATGGCTTTGTTTTGATTGAGGTAGAATTTGATATCTTGGGCTTCGAGGTCTAATGTGTTTGAAATATTAACGGTTATGTCCTCATAGTACAAATTCTTGATTGAAAATGCTAGGCCACCCCCTTCAACAGCATATACAGATGGATCTTCAGACCTTACCCTGAGTTATGGAGGGGCCGGAATTAACATAATACTGCAAGATGGAGCGCACATCAAAATCAAAGAAGGAGCAGGACAGATTTCGTCAAACTTCCCTTGTGAACTGACAGCTATCTGGAAAGCCCTTGATGTATGCCTTAACCAACCATCCCTGCATCAAGCAGAAGGAAATTTAATATTCAGTGACTCCATATCCGCTCTAGAAGCAATTCAGAAGGGCAATACTAAAATCACACAGAAAATACACTCGTTACTTACCCAACTGGAACCATTGGAGAATAACTGCATTCTACAATGGATCCCTGCCCATGCTGGGATCGGGGGTAATGAAATAGCATTTGAATTGGCAAAGGAAGCCAGAAAGTTGAGCCAAAGGAAAGAACAAATGTCATTATTTGACGCTGATTCTTTGTCAAAATACAATATAATTAAACAATAAATAAGAAAAGATCAAAATTCGAAATAAACTCTGAGAGAAAAATGACAAAAACTATAACAAGACTTAGAACAAAACACTATAAAGGAATAACAATACATCCAGATGGCACAATAACCTATAGGGCATGCAACAATTGTCCTGGTGTGGAACTTACACCTACCCACATATTCTCATAGCCAGCAATGGCCGCAGCCTTGCAGAAAATTGACATAGACCCAGAGCAGCAGCTTTACACACCCAAGATAGTGGACATTGCTGCTGCTGTGATTGAAATGCATGGAGACATCTGAGGCTTTTTATTGGACACGACAACAACAACGGCATTCCAGAGTAAAATAAATTATCAGAGATAGATACATATTTTTCAAATGAATTAAAATAAATATAATCGATACTGAGAGAGAGTTGAATTAAAAATATTAGAAATTTATTATCTTCGGAAACAAACCATATCTAAAATATCAATTTTTTTTTTTGCTACATGTTTAATTTGCATTTACCTATTTTACATATCTCTGATTGTATTTAAAAATTGTTAACCAATTCTTCATAATTTTTGCGAAGTGGTGTTTTATTAATTTGTTATTTGATGTTATTAGGGTTCTCTCCTGGTTTTCAAAAAGGAAAAATACGTGTCGATCAGTTATATTTTTCAATTTATCAAACAATTTGGCCGCTGAATCTCTGATTCTGGTAGTGCGCCATCTGGCGAATAAATTGTAACTAAAATCAATTTCGAATTTTTCATTATTTGCCATAAAAAATCCCATTGCATCCTGAACACAATGGTGTTTACCGCATTGCTCTAGCGCAAATATTCGCGGAGTTATTAATTTTTAAAATAGTGCGAGACTTTTGGATCACCCTGTATTTAGATATGTGGCGTAATTGGATTAAAAGGCAGTGTTGATATCTATCCACCCAGATTAAAATGGCCTATATAAGCTTAATTGAAACAAAGAGAAAAATAATTTGAAACACTGGTGTGTATTGGACTCTGTTATGAACAAGCTTTGAAATTTACATAACATATTTGTATATTTAATGCTGTTGAATTTAAATTCTCAAAATTAATATTCAGCTACTGGTTTATTTTCAAATAAATATGAAAATTCGGATTTCTGTCGTTGTTAGAAAAATCTTTTGAATAAAGAAAGATAAATGTTAGGAAAGGATGAGAATTAGAAATGAGTTGTAAAATGAGGAAATCATATTTCTTATGTGTTGAATGTCCTTGTTGATGTTCTAAAGCTGGCTTTCTTATTTTTAATTTACAGATCAATCAGCTATAAAAAACATTGCATCAAATCATGGATATAATAATTTTTGTCGAAACGTTGAGAAAATAAAAAACTCCAACTGGCCGAAGTGTCTATTTTTTATATAAATAATAAGAACAATTAATGTGAATTTATCATATTCTATTATAATGCATTTCTTCTATATATGTATTTCAGAAATTGATGGATTATTATAATGAGAAATTTTTAGTTTTGAAATAGAAATTATGTTTCCTGGGTCACTCCACTCCAACAATGGTCACTTTAGATAAAATACTTTTACTCTAGGTAGGATGTCTAGGAGCCTGGCAGGGCTGATTTAATCGGACTCGGCCGAGTAATGCCTAAAAATGGCGGAGGCTGACTAGAGCGACCCGATGTTGGAGTTCTGTCAGAAGAGTGGTATAGGCCTACTGGGGAACCCGCCACTATAAACAAAGGGTAACGCGCCAACGGCCGTACCTCCTGGGTGGTGTGGAAATTAGGCCAAAATAATAAAAGAAATAATAAATGAATACACACACAGATTAATAAACTTCAATAAAATCAAAGCGCCTACAAAGTTTACGCGATCAAATACCTATGCTGTATCTATAAATATCTCAAATAAAGATAACCATTGTGGAATCAAGCCTTTCAGCAATTAACCACCACTTCTGATATTTCTCTCGATATAAAAACTGCTCTACAATTTAAATTTCCAAATTAGGAGATGTGTCCGAGCATAGAGAGATGGTCAACTCTCTTCAGATTTCATCAGTCTTTAAGGAGCGGTCCTAGAACTGGAATGTGATTCTAGAGAAAACCTTTGTGTGCTAAAGCCAACAGTTATGTTCTCAGCGTGTAAGAGCATATTATTGTGTGGGGCTTAAAATAAAACAATGTGTTTTAAATAGAAGAGGCGCATCTTGGAACGATATTACTGTTATTTCAATATTTCAGGGGTGAGCACGCTCACCTTTCTCAACACAAATAATCTATAGCGACAAGGTTGTTTAAGATATTTATATTTCGCGTCTAAACTGTAGGAAATTAGCTCTAACAACCTTGTCACTAGAGAATTGATTGTCTTGAGAAAGACGAGTGTGTTTCTCGTTGAAATATTAAAACATCTAATTTCGTACAGTTCCAAGAAACACCTATTTATTGAAGTTTGCATTTATGTATTGATATATTTTCAGAAACAAAAGTGATAGCTATCCAGCTGCGTGCTCTTGAACACACGTGCTCATTCAGAAACCACCCACGTTTCAATGGCATCAGAAGCTGAAATGAACTCTCTCTTCTCTCTTTTATATAATTTGAAATATTTATTTGGTGCAAACTGGTGAAAATGAACCAAAAGTGAATGTTGAATAAAGAAAAATTAACTATAATTGATAAAGATCTAAATCTTGTCAAAGATCGTGACAAGTGCTGCATATCAAGAAAGAAAAAGGATCCATGTCCAACATGTCAGGATGGACAAGGACATGGCCTGGGTACCACTGGAATGGAAGTAAACCTGAACCTGGAGTTTGAGACGAATGCTCTGAGAACCATTATGGATTATGTCAGTATGGACTTCGCCACAATTCAAATGAGATGAGTGTCAGGAATAATGTATGGAAAGGAATCTTAACCAACTGTTCGGGATTTGGTTCAAAGATCTCCTAAATATTCGCGTCAAGGACGTCGCACACAACCAGCCAGAGCAGCCGTTCAGTACCGAGAGAAGACTCAATGAGCGAAGAAATCAATGTAAAATATTCCTAGCAGAGAACCACCCTCTGCCATTAGTGCGTGACTGGAGAGTCTTTATCTGTTGGACAGTAACAATCTCTTATACAAGGGGAACAGTATATTAACACCTCTGAACAGAGGAGTCTGCAGCCCCATCATTGATACAGAAACGATCATTGTAGATTCAAAATACCCATAAGGTGAAAATTAATCCTAAGGGACATTATAGATGGTAGCGAGACTTAGCTTTATCCTTGGAAATTCACTGCACCATCACAAATCAGCTAGTGATCTTGGGGCTACTCAATGGCACTGATGGAGAATGGGGACATTGCGGAACGGGTCATCCCAAGGAGGTTTTCCTATAATAAAGAGAATGTACGCCTGAATTTGATTGCCCACGAGTAACTCTCTATCTCTTTTTCCCTGTCTCTGTATCAACGTCCTGATGGAGACTAAAAGTAGCTGTGACTTCTTGGTCCTAAAAAAGCTGGAGAGGTCATTTTATATCCTCGTTGTAAATGAAGGTATTTCACATGGGAGTGCGTACAATCCATGCTGTTAACTGCAAGGCGGCCTGTGATGTTTCAAATTGACATCAGAAGATTATGCGCTTCTGGGGACAAAGATTCTTATGAAAACTGAGACCATCAGAGGCTGGAGATTGTTCAGTAGTGGATAGATCTAGGGAAAGTCTGGAAATAACATTGTGTGGTTTTAATATATTTCTGAGGGAATATTCTAAAGAGCTTAGTATGTAAAGTGAAAAAGTTACTTGCCTCAAAGTGGTTTGTATTAGCAGAAAAAAGTATTTGTAACAAATAAATTTGCTGGCAATATGTTTCCTCTCAATAATATTATAAAATACTATCTCTATAGACCTTACTGCAATGATATAAGTTGAATGAGAGGGCTTGGCTCATCAGTAGTGAACCCTCTAAGCAGTTTCGACAAATCAATCTCTAGATTAATCTCTAATTAATCACTTCCACATATATGATAAAATATCATCTCTACAGGCGCTAATAAAATGATAAATTTTATTGATTGAGAGGACTTGGCTCATCAGTAGTTTCGCTAAATTAATCTTCTCCAGACCACTCTACTATTGTATTGGAATGTTTTTAATATAAACCCTACTAAAGAAGGCAGGTTATAGTGTTTAGGAAATCTATGGACATAAGCCTATAGAATCGTAAAGATGCATACATATAGTTGATAACGTATAGTTACAAGAATTTATTATACACATTCCCAAAATTATTTATCGCAAATTTGATCAAATTAAGATGTATTGAAGAAAATACAGCGATTCCATACTTTGATATCAACTAATAACATGGCGTAGTTTTGGATTTGAATGAGAAGCAGCACAGAGGCGCATAGCTGACTTGTTAACTGTTTGAAAAGATAAAAACAATCGGTGAGGAAATATCGCGTTTATTTTGCTTCAATACACCTTTCAATTAACTCCCAAATATGCCATATTAGTAAATATTTAGATATGTTGTGTACTTGGATAAAAAGGCAGTGTTGTTATCTATCCACCATGATTATAAATGCCTAAATAATGTCTACTTGAAACAAATAAAAATAATTTAAAATATTAAAGTGCATTGGACTGTTATGAACAGCTTTGAAATTTGCATTAAATTCTTGTAAATTTAGTGCTGTTAAATTCAAATTCTCAAAATGAATATTCAGCAACTGGTTACATTTCAAATAATATGAAAATTTGAATTTCAGTGATGTTAGAGAAACCATTCAAATAAAGAAGGATAAATGTTAAGAAAGGATGAGAATTAGAAATGAGTTGTAAAAAGATGTAATCATATTTCCTATGTGTCGAATGTCCTTGTTGATGTTCTAAAGCTGGCTTTCTTATTTCTAATCACCAGTTAATCATCTATCAAAAACATTGCATCAAATTATGGTAATAATGTGAATTTCTCATATTCTATTAAAATGTATTTCTTCTTTATATGTATTTCACAAATTAAGTTTATTATATTGAGAAAATTTTAGTTATAAAATATAAATAGGGTTTCCTGGGTCACCCCACTCCAACAATGGGTACTTTATAAAATAATTCTTTTACTCTAGGTAGGGTGTCTAGGAGCCTGGCAGGGCTGTTTAATCGACTCGGCCGAGTAATGCCTGGGCGGAGGCTAACTCGAGCGACCCGATGTTGGAGCTCTGTTAGAAGAGTGGTATAGGCCTACTGGGGAACCCGCCACTATAAACAAAGGGTAACGCGCCAACGGCCGTACCTCCTGGGTGGTGTGGAAATTAGGCCTGAAATAATAAAAGAAATAATAAATAATACACAAATGAATAAACCTAAAGCATCTACAAGGTTTATGATCAAAAATTTATGCCAAATCTATAGAATATGTTCTTAGACATTAAATATAATCAATGTAGAGTCAAACATTTCAGTCCATTGACCACCACTTCTGGTATTTCTTTTGATATAAAAAATGCTCTACATTCCATTACAAGTTTGGAGATGTCCAAGCATAGTGAGATGATCAACTCTCTTCAGATTTCACCAGTATTGAGGGAGTGTGTCCTAGAACTGGATTGTGGTTCTAGATAAAACTCCTCAAAAGCCAACAGTTAGGTTCTCAGTTTAGAAAATAATATTAATGGCTCATAAATAAAACAAATAAATATGTTTCAATTAAGAAAGGTACATTTTGAAACGAAATTATTGTTATTTCAATATTTCAGGAACCAGCACGCTTGCCTTTCTCAAAATAAAACTATATATAGTGGTGAGGTGGTTGAAGATAAATGGTATATAATAACTGTATGTAATTAACTCTAGACCAAATTAACTATTAACCCTTGCCACTAGAGTGTGTTTCTCTTTGAAATATATTTAAATTTATAATCTGGTAGAGTTACAAGATACCTCTTTTATTGAAAGTTTACTATTTATGGTTATGAAAAATCAAGCAATACCTATTCAGCTATATGCCCTCAGACTCATATGCTCATTCATTTGTATCTGAAGCTGGAAAGCTATGACTTTTATAATTTGAAGTATTTATTTGGCGCACACTGCGAGTGTATATTAAATAATAAGTTATTTGAGCAAACTGGTAAGGAATTAACCAAAAGTGAATATTGGATAAAGAAATTGATTAATTAAATTTGATAAAGAACGAAATATTTCAAAGAGTCGTGACAAGTGCATATCAAGGAATAAGAATGATCCAGTGCCAACATGCTAGGATGGGCAACGACATGGCTTGGGTAACGCAGGAATGGATATAAAATCGACCCTGGATTTGGAGCAAATGCCCTGATAATCATTATGGACTATGTTTTGTCACAATTGGAATGAGATGTATGCCAGAAAAATAAAGTTTATAGGTGTTGTTTATGTTGTTCTTGTGTCTATTTGATCACGCAGAATGCAACTGAACTAAGTATTTATTTATTAACATCTATTTATTATGACGTGGTTATATATCTAAGAGTGTTTACAAGTCGAGTCGGCAGTGTTGCCGGATCAATCATAACATGTTTCCTTTAAACAAAAATAAGAAGGATTGCAGTTCTCCTAGTCTCTATAACGCAAAGGTTTTCTCACTGTTCTACCACTGCGGGTTCGCACACTAGGAGAAGTAGATGATTCTTCACCTTTCTTGGCAACGTTCTCCCTTGGATCATATGCTCTTCTGTTTTCAGAAGTGGGTCTTCCGTGATCTTGTATGTTGTCATCCATGGCTGTCCCTGCTTGAGATCCAGGAATGCTTGGACTTTGACTTGTTGGGGCAGAGTCTTCTACACTGAACTTTCTCGGTCTAAGGTGAGACCTGTTCCTGCGGTATTCAGAACCACTTGGTGTTTTCACCATATATGAGCGTGGAGTTTCATGCTTTGCGGTCACTGTTGCCGGAACCCATTTTCTATGCCTTTCCTGCAACATGATGTTGTCTCCTACTTCCAAAGGTCTCAAAATTCTCTTTGGACTTCCTGCATACTTTTGTTGATGGTCTCTCAATTTTTGATAATTCTTTGTTGTGTCAAACAGTGGTTTCAACTGTTGTCGGGTGTATGTCGAAAGAGTTCTCACAGATCTTCCCATAAGCATTTGGGTAGGAGATGGCAAGTCATACTTAGGTGTGTTGTTGAACTCCATCAAAGCCAGATTGGGATCTCTTCCTGACTTCACAGCTTTAATTTAATTATCAGTCCTTTGATGGTTTAAATTGTCCTCTCAACTTGTCCATTAGATCTTGGATATTTGGGACTGGAGGTTTGGTGTTTGAATTCATATTTCTGAGCAAAATTTTTGAATTCAGTAGAGTTAAAAGGGGGTCCATTATCCGAAACTAGAGTTCTTGGAATTCCATGAGTCCTGAAAATGGTTTTCAACTGCATGATGGTTTCGGTTTCTCTTTTACTTGATAATTTCCGGATTTCAACAAACTTTGAGTGGTAATCGACAACCAAGATGGAACTGGTTCCACTCACCTCCATGAAATCTACAGCAATTTTTTCCCATGGAAATTCAGGGATTTCATGAGCTACTCTTGACTCCTCAGGATTCTTTCTTGAATATTCCTGACATGTTCTGCACTTTTCCACTTCATTTTCTACTTGTGTTATCATGCCGGGCCAGTAAAATGCTGATCTTGCTTTTTCTTTGGAAGCTGCTATGCCCTGGTGTGATGAATGAACAACCTGCAGGATTTCTTTTCGAAGAGTCGATGGCACCATGATGCAATTTCCTTTGTAAACAATTCCGTCACTCACATGAATTTCATCTTGAAATTGCCAGTAGGGTTTTGCTTCATCGCAGACCTTAGTTTTATATTTCGGCCATCCATTCTTCGCATACTCTATTAGTTGTATCAAGGTGTGGTCCCCATGAGTTTCCTTTTGTAGTCTCTTTATTTTTTCATCTGTGGTAACCAGCAACATGTGCACTGATTCAGTTTGACCTTCTAAATAGCTTGTGTCAACCTCATCTTTTAATGGATCTCTAGACAGATGGTCAGCTACAAACATGTTTTTCCCTGGTGTAAACTTCAAAGATATTTGAAATCTGATGAGACGTAAGACCATTCTTTGCAGTCTTGGGGAAAGCTTTTCTAAAGGTTTCTTAACAATACTCAGGAGAGGTTTGTGGTCAGTTTCCACAATAACATCATTTCCCCAAATATAGTACTGAAAGCGTTCACATCCAAAGACTATAGCCAAAAGTTCTTTCTCTATCTGTGCGTATTTTCTTTGAGTTGCATTCAGGCTGAAGGACGCATACTCAATTGCATGTCCCCCTTGCATGAGCACTGTACCAATACCATATTGGCTTGCATCAGATGAAATGGTGATTGGCTTGGTTGGGTCAAAAAAGGTCAATATTGGAGCATTCGAGACCATATCCTTGAGTTTTTTAAAACAATCAATTTCTTCGCCTCCAAATTTCCATTCACTCTTGTTGCTTATCAATTTCCTTAGAGGTGCAGTCTTGTCAGAAAGATTAGGAATGAATTTGCCAAGGTACGTTACCATACCTAAGAATCTTTGGACTTCAGTCTTGTTCTCAGGTCTTTTCAACTTTTGTATTGCCTCTGCTCTTGAAGCTTGAATGGCTATTCCATCTCGACTGATTATATGGCCTAAGAAATTTACTTTGTCGACAGCTATCTGCTGCTTCTTAGCATTGAGCTTGACATTATTTTCTTCCAACCTTCGAAGAACTGTTTCAAGGTTTCGGTTGTGCTCTTCCATTGTGCTTCCATAGATCAAGATGTCATCCATATAGCAAGCAGTTCCCTGGAGACCTGAAAGGATATTGTTTATGCATCGCTGGAATACCTCCGATGCACTGTTCAATCCATAGGGAAGTTGCTTGAACCGGAATATTCCAAAGGGAGTCGCAATGGTGCACAGGTTGGTGCTTTCTTTGTCTAATGGGACTTGCCAGAAAGCTGATGATGCATCAAATACAGAGAAAACTGTAGCACCTTTCAGTTCAGAAAATATTGTTTCAGCTGTTGGCAGAATATAGCGCTCTCTCTGAACATATTTGTTCAGTTCCCTGGGGTCCATGCAAATTCTGACATCTCCAGAAGGTTTTTGTACCACTACAATAGGGTGTGTCCATTCGCTTGGTTCTTCAACTTTTTCAATAATGTCAAGTTTTTCCATCCGTTCCAATTCTGCTTTAACTTTTTCTCTAATGGAAAAAGGAATTTTTCTGCTTGGAGCAATAACTGGAGTTGCATTTTATTTTAGTCTAATCTTGTGTTCAATTGGCAGTCTTCCTATGCCTTCAAATATATTTTTGTGCCTGTTCAAAATTTCTTTTGCTGAATTGTTCTGCTGTGTTTGGACAGCATCACATTTCTTAATTAGTGAAAGCTTTTCAATAGCTTCTATTCCTAAAATTGGTTGATAGTATCCATCAGCAATGAAAAATTCTAGACTTTCCATCTTATTTTTAGTTTTGCAATTTAGTGTGGCAATTCTTTTTATCTTGATTTCATGTCCTGTATATGATGTTAGCTTTCGGTTAGTCTGAAATATTTCCAAACCTTTCATTTGTCTGGTGAATGTGTATGGCAAAACATTTACTTCTGCTCCAGAGTCCAACTTGAAACATATTTCCTTTCCATTCACTATGATGGATTTTTTCCATTCCAAAGTATGGACTACTTTTGCTTCATGTATTGACCATACAGTTTCTTCTGTTTCATCATTCAGACTTCTGATAGCTGAACTTTTACAGAAAGCTGCAAAATGATTCATCTTTTTGCATTTGGAGCATCTTTTACCCCATGCAGGACAATTTTTTGCTCTGTGAGACTTTCCACACCTTTGGCATTTGAATTCTTTTTCAGATTCTTGATTTTGTTTTGGACTGTGTTTCTTTTCATATTTTCTTATTTGACAGATGTTCTGGTTGTTCTGCATGATCTTGATCTGTTGCTTGCTTATTTCATCTGTTTTGCACATTTCAATGGCTTTTAGAAGAGTTAAATTGGGCTCTCTTAAGAGGCGTTCCTGCAAAGCCTTGTCTTGTATTCCATACACAATGCGATCCCTAATTAAACTATCCTTTTGTGATTCAAATTCACATGATGTGGATAATCCTTTTAGTTCTGTTATAAAACTATCGATGGATTCACCATCCTTCTGGGTCGCTGAAAAAAATTTGAATCTTTCAAAAATGACGTTCTTTTTAGGCTCGCAAAAATCATCAAATTTGTTTATTACAAGATCGAAATTTTCTGCTTCATCTTCTTTTAAATGAAATGTGTTGAAAACTTCCAAGGCTTCTTCGCCAATAAAATTTAATAAAATGGCAACTTTCAGTTTATCAGGCTTTGTGGCTTTTTCTGTTGCTTCAAGATAAAGCATTAATCGCTGTTTGAACCTTCGCCAATTTTCCGCTACATTTCCGTGCAGGGCGAGTTCGCTAGGCCTAACAAAGTCCATGTTTTCTTTTTTTCACTAATATTTTTCAATAATATATTTATTTGAAAAAGTACTCACTTTTCCGCTGCCACCATGTTGTTTATGTTGTTCTTGTGTCTATTTGATCACGCAGAATGCAACTGAACTAAGTATTTATTTATTAACATCTATTTATTATGACGTGGTTATATATCTAAGAGTGTTTACAAGTCGAGTCGGCAGTGTTGCCGGATCAATCATAACAATAGGAAGGCATCTTAACCAATTGGTTGGGATTTAGCATTGAACACACCATAAATTTTCGCGTCAAGGACATCGCACACAATCAGCCAGAGTAGCCATTCAGTACCGAGAGAAGATCCAATGAGCAAAGAATTTGGCATAAAATATTCCTGGAAAAAGACCACCATGTCCATTTGTGCGTGACAGGCGATTTTAAATCTGCTGGACAGTAACAGACACTGTACATGAAATCACCTGTCTAGAAAAGAGAAGTGTGCAATCCCACCATTGATACAGATATAGCCATTACCAACTCAAACTTGCCATAGAGGTGTTCCTAGGGGGTCATAGCGCTCTAAGTCGAAATAAAGAATAAGGTGAGAATCAAGCCTATAAAGGATGGTATTAGAGATAAAAAAAAAACTTGAAGTGTCAACCTTGGGAATCCACTGCATCATCACAGATCAGCTAGTGATCCTGGGGTGACTCAATGACACTGATGGAGGATGGGGACATTGCAAAGCGGGGGATCCCAGGAGGTTGCCCACAAGGAACACCCTCTGTTTCTCTAGCTCTAAACCAACTTTTGTTAGAGATTACAAGTAGCTATGTCTTCTCGGAGTTAAACAGGCTGAAGAGGTCACTATATATTATTATGGTAAAAAATGGATTTCCCTAGGGAGTGCTGTGATGCATGCCTTTAAACACAAAATCCATTCTAATATATTTATATTAAATCGAATTAAATTCGAAATTCACGATGATCGTTCCCCGCGGTATTATTTTGACTCATATAAATCTAATTGTTCATCTGCCTGAGCTAAAATATTTATTTGTCATTTTTAGTGCATTTTAAATAAAAGCTTTTTAAAAAACCTTTTCATTAAGTAATTATGATATATTCAAACAGTTGGTTATATATTATCAAGTATAAAATGAAAAAAGACAAATTTCAAGATAACAGCAGTTTATAAGAAATGAAAATACTAAAGCACGAATGTTTCTTTTACTCATAAAACAACTTTTACTGTTCTTCCTGCTATGAAAAATATTGGACATTTAATATAGGCTAAGAACAAATCAACATTTATGAAAAATACCAGAGTATCAAAATATAAAAATTAATAATAGGTTCATTAAATATTAAATAATTTGCCACAATATAAAAAGCGATAAAAATATTAAAATTTGACCATTTAATATTTTGAAAAATGTTTACATTTTGCACTTCAAAATATTTTTGCTATTTTGGATATCTAAGTAAAAGAAACCGATACATTAAAGTATTTCAGAATCTCCATATATAATATTATATTATTAATATATCTATCTATATATAAATATTTACCTTAAAACAGATATCATGTAAATATCAAATTTTCTTTAAATAATTATTTAAAAACTTAAATTTCGGTATATGAGTGCAAACACGTTTGTAAAACAAAATACAACTAATTCTTTAATTCAACACCCCCAAGTTGTCAGATAATTTTCGTTCGAATTTAATTATCTTAATACTTACATCAATTCGTCGTAATATTAAAATCTAACTCACTTCCCAAAGTAACAAAACCAAATCATCAAATTGGTAGTAACGTTTTAGAAATAGCATTGTTAATTATTAATTTTGATATAATATTGTTATCTTATGTTTATAATTTAAATTGTATCTTATTATATTGTACTGCATTATACTGCTAGTTAATATCCAGAAATTGTTGAACATTTTGACATACAGTCTACCCTCTTTAATTCAACACCTCAAGGGATCTCAAAGCTTTTTGTTGAACTAAAGTGTGTTGAATTAGTTGGTTAGATGATTAGCTTATCAACTCATTAAAATAATTATTTTAGGAAAAATTGTTGTAATACTAATTAATAATATGAATTGATACCATATTAGGTCTTTTTAAATTTCATTTACATAATAACCTCTTTAATTATACATCCCATGTGTTCAGAGCTTTCAGTTGAATTATAGTCAGTTAAGATTATCAATTCCATTACAACATTCACTGCTAGTGGACATTTTTAGGCCATAAATATAATATACACTAAAAGAAAATAAGACCTAATCCAAATAATTTATTAGTGTGTGAAGTTTCGGCAACAACGTTGTCACCATCTTCAGACAAAAGAATAAATGAGAAAAAATATTACAGCAAGTTTTTTCTCATTTATTCTTTTGTCTGATGATGGTGACAATGTTGTTGCCGAAACGTCACACACTAATAAATTTTTTGGATTAGGTCTTATTTTCTTGTATTATAATCTATAATCCAAATTGGGCTTTATCATATAATATACTGTATATAGTAAGTGAAAACATTAAGAAGCAAATGTTTCTTTTAGGACATCAATCAAACTTCTTGGGCGGGAGCGTAAGAGTCTAGCAGTGATAGCTAGGAATCCACTTCCTAAACCTGGCTGGTACTTTGTGTTTAGGTTTGGCAGAGACTGTATCTAGATAAGCCAGGCCAGCTGATTAATATCCTTGAATTAGAGCCGTTCGATTCTTTATAAAACCTTCTTACTATGTGAACGTCAAACCTCTTCAACCAGGTGAATCTCCCTAAATAATTGGAGCACAGACTCAAAGAACTAGACAGATTCGAAGACTTACTACAAACACACTGACTTTATTGGCCATCTGGCAGCTTTAAACAATCAAAATTTGCATATTTAGCTAAATTAACAAAATTTACATAATTGGCGCAAACACTTCTATTGTCCTTACTGCTTTGAAAAAATATTGGGAGGGCTTGGCTTATCAGTGGTGAACCCTCCCAGTGGTTTCGCCAATTTAATCTACCAAACCGCTTCTTTAGAGCTCTAATACTGTATTGGATCATTCTGATTGTATATGCTACACTGAAGGATGGAATCTCAGAAATGGAATTCAAGCAAACTATGGACATAAGCTTTTAGGACAGTAGAATTATATATAAATGTACCAAAAATATAAATGATCCAATACAGTAGTAGAGTTCTAAAGAAGCGGTCTGAAAGATTAAATTGGAGAAACCGCTGGGAGGGTTCACCATTGATGAGCCAAGCCCTCCCAATATTTTTTCATCTCAGTAAGGACATTAGAAATTGATTTGATGTGTGAAAGAAACGTCTTAAAGTTTTCACTTATTATATATAGATGGCCCGTTATTGCTTTGTATAATATTGTGGCGAAGAAATAATTTCTTATTTAATGATTCAATGAAAATATTTAAAACATATTTATTACCTTTTTTTTAATGTGTTAAGCGTCTTTACGCAAATTTGGCCTTAAATACCCATTTCTTGATTTCTCAAGAAGCCTCTGGGACCAAAATATCTTTTTGGTCGCAGTGGTTACAGCCTACTCCACGCTGACAAGCGCCAACAGCGCAAAACGCATTCATGGATGGCTTTTCTTGATTTATCAAGAATTTGGGTTGGCCAAATATCACGGAGCAAGCTAAATAAACGTTTAGTTTATTTTTGCTCCACTAGATGGCGCTCTGCCATCTAAAAAGCACATGTGCTCGTGGTCAGGAGATGCCTTCTTTATTTTTATTTATTACTTTATATTTGTAGAATCACCATATATGTTGTCTAGCTTACTTGTTCAATATTCACTAGCTGTAGATAGTTTGTTTGTCGACTGGTCGTACTGACGTCATCAATAAATACTTTTCACATCTTAAGATATTCCAAGACTTGATTTCTACGCTACAATATAGAGTATAACCTTCAATAAAAGCATAGGGCTCCTCTCCCATCAAATTAGACGTCAAAACTAGACGCCATCTATTGATCATCCTTGCAAACTAGCTACCTCGGGTCGATGACAAAGCCACAACACCAGCTTTGACAAACTGAGAAAGGGGCTGAGAAAGTTGTGGCTTTGTCAGTTTCGGTTAATATGTTTTTTTTTGCTTATCCCTAGTACACGTGGTACAGGCCATGATAATCATGGTGGGTAGTTAGCGACTTCTTTTACTATAAGTGCACCACATGTCTACATATGTGAAAAGCAGTTTGACTTTGCACTTGCAAATGTGCCAGAGCCCCGTTTGGTTACTTTGCACTCGCTGGTGGGGTTGGACTTTTGCAAGAATCGGGGGCCATTGGAGCATCTGTTAATATGTAAATGCATAATCTTTTATTTTATTTATGCTTCACTCCTCAAGTCAGTTATTACTTTCTCAAATTATGTTTTGAATATTTTTATTTGAGCACAATTAAAGCAAATTATGATTAAAACCATTTTATTATTTTTTCCACAACTGCCTAGCAAATACCATAATACTGCAAACCATTGGCATCATACTCTAGTATTCAAAAATCAGCTAATGGCCTATATCAACAATATTTAATATAACACAGTAAGCCGGCAATATGATATAACATATTCTATATACAGTGACGAGCGTCATTCCTCATCTCCTAATCAATCAACTCTGTCACCGTTTGCTTTTTTTTTGGAATGGCGCCCTCCTATTGGTTGGCTACGGTCACGCCACCTTTGCCCCCCCCCCCCCCCCCCCCCCATGGAATCCTCTCTTTCTCTTTCCCAGTAAGAGACGCCTACGGAAGCCAACAGTACATAGACAGATAAAGCACATAGGCTATAGTTATTAACTAACATATGCAATTAATTAAGGCGCCAATTTATAATTATAATTGTAACAAATAGTATTTGAATCAAAACATTCAATCGGGTAAAACACGGGCGTTGCCCGGGTCATTCGGCTAGTATATATATATATACAGTAGAACCTCCCTTTAGCAGACACCCCACAGGCCGACACTTCTCCATAAAAGACAGTTTTCATTTGCAAAATTACCATTTTTATAATTTAGCCACTCTCTGGTAAGAGGACACCTCTCTCCCTAAAGGACACTATTCTTCTTCTTCTTTCTTATCTCTACTCAATCATATTAGGGCAACAAGTTGTGACCCTTGATGGTGTCTGTTTGACAACCACCATGACTGGGTGAAGTAGAATGCCTTTGTCATTAAGACTGGGAGCACTACTCAGTGGCACGCCGACTTAGCTCCAAAATAAATGGCCACCTCTGACATGAGGAACAGACGCCATGTACAGCTGCTCCTAACATGGAGTACAAACGCTGCTCATCCTGTATCCCTGGATTAGGAGCCCTTACAGGGTACTATCAGCCGGGCCAACTGAACCCAGGTTTTTTAGCGAGCTTGTTACTGCTCCCCCTCCTCCTTTTTCATCCGTGCTTGGGACCGGCAAAGGCGGAGTTCCCCCTACCAGGTGAAGCAGTCCGGAGTGTTGCAGGAGCCTGGATGCCAAGTCCAGAAGAACCCTGGATGAGTTGGAGAGGGTGGGTGAAGAGATCCTGCTGGACCAGGCTCACATCAGGGAACTGGACCTCCGCAGGAACAAGAACAGAGAGGCCCTCAGGTCTGTCTGGTCATATGTACTACATTAAGAAAAAGCCATCTTTCTCTCCTGATTGTGTAACAAGTGTCTCTCCCTTTATAAAAAAATACAGTTCCTAGTACACATGGTTAAAGGCCATCATGGTGGGTAGAAGTAGGCGACTGCTTTTACTGTAAGTACACCACATGTGTACACATGTGAAAAGCAGTTTGACTTTGCACTTACAAATGTGTCAGAGCCCCATTTGGTTACTTGCACTCGCTGGTGGGGTTGGACTTTTGCAAGAATCGGGGGCCATTGGAGCATTTTTTTTTTGTTTTTGTTTTTTAAACATAAAAAAGTGCCCAATGCGGGAATCGAACCTGGGTCGTAGTGGTCGAAAACCAACGGTTTAGACCATCCTTCCACCGACCCCCTAAAAAAATTCAGTAAATACATTGTATTCGCCACCTCTATGAAGAATGCATAGGTTATAGATACAAGAAAATAAGACCTACGCTAAATAATTTAATAGTGTGTGACGTTTCGGCAACAGCATTGTTACCATCATCAGACAAGAATAATTTGATTAAATAGTTTAAAGATTTGTATTCTTTTGTCTGATGATGGTAACAATGCTGTTGCTGAAATGTCACACACTATTAAATTATTTGAATTAGGTCTTATATTCTTGTATCTATAATCTATAATAAAAATTGTTGGGAGGTACAGTAAACCCTCTACACGATCGTAACAAGTCTTGTTCTGGTAGACTTGATGCTGTAACCAGGAGAGACACTCCCTCTCTAAAAATCCTGAGTTCAACTGACCCGGTTGATGGTCCTCAGCAAAGGTTCCACTCCAGGAATACAGAGGAGCTGTGTCTACTTTAGAGTCGGAAGCAAAGGCTTCCATGTTAGGAACAGCCTTAAACTACAGGCAAAGTCAGACTTTCACCAAAGTGTGCCTGGATTATGGTGCCATGATCAACAAAAGCTGCACCCCTATACCCCATTCCATGAGATCATGAACTCATGGAATTCGTGTAATCTTTACACAAGGGGATAAGAAACAACAACATAATCCAAATTGTGCTTTATCAATGGTTGTTGATAGAATATGCCCTCAACACCAGCCTAGGTCCATTCAGACAAAAACCAACCTGTATACAATGGCCTATATCTCAACTTTTGTGTTCCGCACAGTGGTGATATATAAAATAATTGTTTTGATGTTTTTTTTTTTTATAATGAAAGAGGCACTATTTTTGAATATGAGAATGCATCTTTCTACCTAATTACAATAGTATTTTTCTTTAGTATATACACTAATATGGACAAAACTTGAGGAAGTTGTACCTTTGGGCTTCAGATAATAATTTGGTACATAATGACTTTTATCAAAATTCGAAACTATTATAAATGCGTACGATTCTTTTAAAAATAAAAAAATTTCTACTGCCCTTACTGCAATGGAAAAATTAATGGGAGGGCCCCTGGCTCATTAGTGGTGAACCCTCCCAGCGGTTTCGCCAGTTTAATCTACCATACCTATTCCAAGAGTCTAGCATCAGTATCACTATAAGAAGAAGTTCCAAAAATGCAATATAACAGCGGAATGGTAGATTAAACTGGCGAAACCGCTCGGAGAGTTCACCACTGATGATCCAGGCCCTCCTATTAATTTTTCCATTACAGTAAGGACAGTAGAAATTGTTTATTTTTAAAAAAGAATCTTACGCGTCTATAATAGTTTCGAATTTTGATAACAGATGGCGCGCTAATGCATCACAATGACTTTTATTGAAGACGCACGAGATAACCAAGTGTGAACAGAATTGCCTCTGTCTTCTTAAAAAAAAAAATGACCGGTGACATCAAAGACTTTGCACTTCCTTAATATTTATCCATGAATGTATGTCAGGCATGGCCAACTTTAGTCAAGACTGTGGGGCTGGAAAACAAATAATCACTGGCCATACTTATAAACACTAGGTAATAAGACCAAATCCAAATAAATAAATAGTGTGTGACATTTCGGTAACAGCGTTGTTACCATCTTCAGACAAAAGTACAGAATGGTAACAACGCTTGTTACCGAAATGTCACACACTATTTATTTATTTGGATTTGGTCTTATTACCTTGTGTTTATAATCTATAATCCAAATTGTACCCTATCAGGCCATACTTATAATTCAAACTTTTAAAGAGCAATACTTTGTAGAGAGTTTGGTGTAAGGAAATAATAAACTGTTTAGAGAGAATGACCAAACTAAAAACTCCAAAATATAAAATAATATTTAATGCAATGTTAAATATTTGTTTCATTAAATAACATCCACAGTTTTTTTTTTTTTTAAATATGTCATGAGGGCCATGTGAAATCAATTTTAAAGGCTGGATACAGAAATCCTGTTGCCCATATCTGTGGTGTAGTGAAAACTTTACTTTTGTGGCTAGTGGTGGACGAGTGGGTAACATTCTCAATTCCCAACAGCCATGAACCAGGATCGAATCCCAACGTTAACATTTTGTTTAATATGTGAATAACCTTCACATTCATTGTTGCAAATATCGATAAGGCACAATTTGGATTATAGATTATAAAACAAGGTAATAAGACCAAATCCAAATAAATAAATAGTGTGTGACATTTCGGTAACAGCGTTGTTACCATCTTCAGACAAAAGTACTGAATCTTTCAAATGCTGTTACCGAAACGTCACACACTATTTATTTATTTGGATTTGGTCTTATTACCTTGTATTGTGTTGCAAATATCATAAACTAGGTTGTTCTTTTTGAGCGGTACCTAATAAGGTGATGTTGTAACAAGAATTACTATTGTGGTTGTCATATCTAAAGTTGATGATGTTCCTCAGAGCCCTGACCAAACACGGGGAAGACAAGACCTGGCTTTGCTTCGGCAATGTCTTTCTCAAACATACCACAGAAAAGACCAAGGAGATCCTCAATAATGGTGAGTTGTCTTTTTTATCCTCCTTAGGGATTGATGTTGGTGAAACCTTCATTTTCTCTCTGTGTTGGATTGCTTCTTGTTTCATGGGAATTCCATTTTGATTATCTAATTGTTAGTGCCACTAGTTCTTTTGTTGCAAGGTTATTCCTCAACGTTGGCGGTTTTATTGTTGCAAATTAGCTCCTTGATTACATTAGCTTCATTGTTGCATGGTCTTTCATCAACTTGATTGGCTCCATTTTTTTTTTTTTACAATCATTTTCTCTGTTTAATTGGTAGTGATGTCTTTTCATTGACCAAATTGTTGTAGGGTCTTCTGTTTAATTTGCTAAAAGGTCTTTCCTAAGCTAATTGGTGTCAATATTGCAAGGTTGTGCCTCTTCCTCAAGGGCTCCATTGTTGAAAAGTTATGCCTGATTGTTGCAAGGTTATGCCTTTTCCTTAAGGTTTCCATTATTATAAGGTTGTGTGCCTCTTCTTCAAGTGTTTCATTGTTGCAAAGTCTTTTGCCAAATTCATTGGTTTTGCTATTGCAGGTTTTTTTTTTTTCTGCCTCATTGGTTCCTAATTGTCTTCTTAAATGATCTTTCCTATTGTTGTAATGTCTTTCCTCAGCTCCATTGGTTTCCATTGTTACAAGATCTTTCCTCAGTTTCATTGTTGCAAGATTCTTCTTTTGTTCTTCATTAGTTTTTCTGTTGTGAAAGTTATTTTCTCATCTCCATTGTTGCAAGTTATTTTCTCAGCTTTATTGGCTTCATTGTTGCAAGTTCTTTCTTGACTTCATTGGTTTCATTGTTGCAAGTTCTTTCTTGAGCCTCATTGGTTCCATTGTTGTGTGCAAGGTCTTTCTGCAGCTTCATCGTTCCAGCCAAGCTCTATAAGCTTGATACCCCTAATATGATTGAGTGGAGATAAGAAAGAAGATGATAAATGCCATTATAACCCTAGAAGCATTAGACAAAGCTTCTATACAAAAATCCAATTATAACTTCTTAAAGGAAACCCTAACCTGTGATGGGTACAGTGCTGCCATTTACTGTGTCAGAGGAAATGAAGAGGAGTAGACCTCTTTAAAAATCCTGACTTCAACTGACCCGGTTGATAGACCTCAGCAAGGGTCCCACTCCAGGGATACGGAGGAGTTGTGTCTGTACTCATGTGTACTCATGTTAGAGTCGGCAGCAAAGGCGTCTGCTTCCATGTTAGGAACGGCCTCAGACTACAGGCAAAGTCAGACTTTCACCAAAGTGTGCCTGGATCATGGTGCCATGATCAACGAAAGCTGCACCCCTACACCCCATTCAAGCTCGAGGAGCATGAACTCATGGAATTTGTATAATCTTTACACAAGGGGATAAGAAACAACAACAACTGTGTCAGAGGTCAAAATTGTAACACTTCCTATGTAGGTGACAGAAACCAGCCAACCATTTGTATCAGAACCTACCAAGAATGCCAAAAATAAAATACCAGAATGTAGGTTGCTTAACTGTATAGATGTCACTTGAAAAAGTAAAAATCAGGTAAAAAGTTTCTTTTAATTTAAATTTACAAGCTTCCGAGCAAATATACTGCTCTTCAACGGGCTGATATTCTATGTACAATCTCTTAATAATATTTATACAGAATAATTGGAAACTTTTGTTATTGGCATGTGTTCTCTGATGCACGCCTGCGACATGCCAATAACAAAAGTTTTCAATTATTCTGTATATATATTACTTAGAGATTATACATAGAATATCAGCCCGTTGAAGAGCAGTATATTTGCTCGAAAGCTTGCAAATTTAAATTAAAATAAACTTTTTATCTGATTTTTACTTTTTCAAATAATTTCTGGGTAACTATTGCTTACATAGATGTCACTACCAGAATATCCGTGATAAGGCACAATTTGGATTATAAATATAGGGTAATAAGACCAAATCTAAATAAATAAATAGTGTGTTATACAGTAGAACCTCCCTGTAAAGGACAACATCTAATTGCAGGGCCAAAGTGTCCTTTAGGGAGAGGTGTTCTCTTTCCAGAGAGTTGCTAAAGAGTAAAAATGGCAATTTTGGAAAAATTTTGAAAAAAACTGTCCTTTGTTGAGAAGTGTTCATTAGCGTGATTGTCCTCTCGTGAAGGTTCTACTGTATAAAAACACATTTATTAATAAACACACTATTTATTTATGTAGATTTATACCTTTATTGTTGTTGTTGTCGTGTCCAATGAAGAGCCTCAGATGTTCCCATGAATCTATCACAGCAGTCGCAATGTCCTCTATCTTGGGTGTGTAAAGCTGCTGCTCTGGGTCCATGTCAATTTTCTGCAAGGCTGCGGCCATTGCTGGGCATGAGAATATGTGAGTAGGTGTTAGTTCCACACATTTATACCTTTATTTACCTTGTATTTATCAGAACATCTCTCCCTATGAGCTACCAAAGCCCATTTCTGGACTTTCTCATATCTCACACCAGACTGTGTGTGTCCCCACAGAGCAGCAAGAACTGGACACCACCATCAACAAGCTGCGGGACGGAGTCAAGGCTAAAGTTGCTAGAGTCCAGGATCTGGAAGGCAAGGTGACCAGAGCTGGCTTTGACCTCGTAGCTCTATCCAAGAATGAAGTCTATGCTTGTATCAGAGACTAATGGCATGGGGAGACTCTCTCTCTTGTCAATTATTTTATCTATTTATTCATATTTTTGTCATTATATAGTCAAATTTATATTTATTCTGTATTTGCCCTTATATGGTCTTATATGGGCATTGAAATAAAGTAGTTTCCATCTCAATCTCTCTCTCTCTATTTTAAAAAATCAATGAGAATAGTTGATATTTATTCCGATAGATGATGCTAGCCATCAGCAACTTTCAGTTGTACGATAAGGGGATGCTTTTTTCTTTTTTATAATACTATGAAAGGTTTTAATAAAACTTTATGTCTGTATGTATGTCATAATTTGTACATACATAGGTGCCAATAGTCAAGCCAATATGTATGAAAATGTATGATTTGTTTCAATAAAGAACAAGGTAACATTGGAGGACAGAAAGGCCTAGGAAGAAGGCTTAAGAGTTAGCACAATCATTAGTAAAGTTATTACCAGTTTAATTATCGCGGAACTAATAAAAGTTAGAGTTCAACAAACTATCACTTCCTGGTCAAGCTGGAACATGTCTAAAGACAAAGAAGTAGCATAGACCAATCAAGGAGCAATTCATTTAGTGGAGAACCAATAGGGAACCTCCACGTCACACCTTTCAACCAATGAGAAGTAAGAAGGGTTCTCGTGTTAAATCGAGAACCAAGAATTGTCAGTCTTCACTTCGATCCCACCGAGATAGCACCTAGAGTCTTCACTTGCATCCGACCGAGTTAGGACCTATAGTCATCGGCTGGACACCATCGAGTAATCATCACTTAGATCCCTCCCGTTCATCCTTTTCAGATAAGTCAATCTTACCGCAATGTGAATAGATAGCCAATAACCAAAACCGCTCCGCCTTCTCAAGCCTTTCTTTCCTCCGACTAGTTGCCTTTTATTTTCAAACCCCATCACGTGTCCTGGTTATTCCCCCTGTATGCTTCACTTTCCACTCAAACGACTGCGCTTCCAACAATCTACACCATTCTCAACCAACAACAAAAAATTCCGCAACGATATTGCGACACGATTGAGTCGACAGGATCCTATGGAGAGTAACCAAGATACAATCGGCGTCAAAGATGACGACCAATTGAGGGAACGACAGGAAATGACCGAGGCGGAGGAAACGGGCCCCCTAGCGGCTGCCATCAGTCAAATTGCGACGGCGTTAGCCCAAGGCAGATCCGATACCCCGGGCGCGGACCTACCAGTCTTCGATGGAACGTACAGTGCGTCCCAGTTTTTCCAAACATTCGACCGGAAAATGGAAGACGCCTCCATGGAAGAAAAAGAAAAATTGCTCCGTCTACCAAACTACCTGGTGCGACAACCCCTGGAGCTTTTCAGGAAACTTCGGCTGGCCGACCGGAGCTATTTCCAGGTGAGACAAATCCTCTTAGATCTCTATCCTGAGTCAAGCGAAGCATCCTTTGCGAAATATTTCGCCATGAAGCTTTACTGGACAAGCCAACCTAGAGACCTACTACCGAGAGAAAACCGCCATGGGGCTGCAACTAGGACTCCTGCAGGAGGTGATCCTCGAGATGCTGACAGAAGGGTTGCCATTCTCCGACCAGCGCCTAGTCCGCGTAGTGCCTCCCGAGAACCTAGGAGAGTGGTTCCGACTGGTGCAGCGGATCCACGGGCCCAGTGTACCGACAACGCGACACAGAGAGGACCAACCGCCCATAATGTCGGGTCCGTACCACAACACACCCCGACGCCCAGGTGCATGGAATGCACCTCTTCCACTGTCCAACTGTAAGTTCTGCGGCGCGAGGCACTGGCACAGCGAATGCCGGCATCGACCAGTCCCGGCGACCCACGAAAAAGAACGGACAGTGCAATCAGTCCCAAACCGATATCAAGGTGCCAGGACAGTGCAATCAGTCCCAAAACAACCAGTCCCGAGTCCCCAGCAACCATCTCAAGCCAGAGACACCCCAGCAGAGCGGACTTTTCGAGACTGAGGTAGGCTCCCTAACCCAACTGACTGTAAAACTTTTCCTAGCCCCTAATATACCATGCCCCTTTTTAATTGACACAGGCGCCAGCCTGAATATAGTGCCATACAACCTCTACAATATGTTAAAAACTCACCTGCCTAAATTAACCCTTAAGAGACATTCACTGGACCTCCAAACCCTGGATGGTTTTGCAAAAACAATGGGTAAACTGTCTCTCCCTCTAACCATAGGACGAATATCCCGAAGAGAGAATTTCCATGTGGTGAATGCACCGTTACCATTTGGAATCCTTAGCCTTAATAGCCTCCACAAATTCAAATTAGCAATAGATTTTAATAAATGCACTATATTCCAGCTGGGCGCCCCATTGTCTACCCCATCCTACCATTTTAACCATGTACCAAATGTATGCACCTACTGGCAATGTCAGGCGATGTCACAAAGATCTTACCCTACAGCCAAACTTTCCGCCTATGACAACCATTGCGTGCATTCATTGATTGAACCACAAGTACCTACATGCCACAATTTATCTAAACAAGCGCCACGCAACTTTTTCACTAAGGCCAATTGCCTATTTTACATGCCCTCAAATAACAAAGCCACCACGGCTTCAATTGGTAACCATAATGCCCAAAACATACCCCTACAGCGGGACAACTCGCATACCAAGCACATAGGTGATCACACGTCGTCACACAACTATCACATGACCAACCCACACAACGAACTCGACACTCACACTAAGACCCAACAAAATCCTTTGCCACATACATACTACAACACGACACACAATCATCTCTATACACCCCAGTTCACAACACTGTTACAAAGATACAATCACATCTTCACACAGAACAAATTCAACGTACCATGCTTACGGATTCCACCAGTAAAAATACCCACGAATTCCGACAAAATAATTACCATACGGCCATATCGTGTTCCGATATGTGACCAACAAGAAATCCGTAATCAAGTCCAACAAATGCTAGAGAATGGCATTATAGAGCAATCTTTTTCACCTTTCTCGAGCCCTGTCACCCTCGTCACTAAGCGCGACAAGACCAAACGGTTTTGTATCGATTACAGAAAGGTGAACGAGCTAATTAGCTCTGATGTCCATCCCCTCCCGAGAATCGAGGATATCCTCGACCGCCTCGCACAGGCCAAGTATTTCTCCACGGCCGACATATCCTCTGCATATTGGCAGGTCCCAATACACTCGATTCTCGACCACTGTTAGCATTTGCCACCCTCGAAGGGTTATACCAGCCCACTCGATTACCTTTCGGATTAAAAACCAGCCCTCAGATCTACGAACGAGCCATGAGTCAGGTCCTACAGAGACACGGACTTGACTGTGTGGCACATTACTTTGATGATTTCATCATTTACTCCAACACATTGGAGGAACATCAAATCCACCTGCGACAATTTTTCGCCTTTTGCGAAGCAGAGTAGTTACAACTTAACTTCGCGAAATGCGAATTTTTTAAGCAATCCATAGATTTCCTAGGCTACACCATCACAGCTGGTACAACCACACCGCACACGCAACACAGACATCATTCACGCCATTAAACAACCACACAACCGAAAAACACTACAATCCTTTTTAGGCGCTGTGAACGTCTATAACAAATTCATCCCGGACTACGCTCGCTTGCGAGCACCACTCAATAACCTCCTCAAAAAGGATGTCGTGTGGATCTGGGATGAAGCTTGCCAAAAGGCGTTCATTGACCTGAAAGAGAACCTCACACAACACCCCATCTTACACCTTTACAAAGAAGGCCTGCCATGCCAAGTGTATTGCGATGCATCCACCCTCGGTATAGCAGGCATTCTCAAACAGGTTCACCCTGACGGGAACCTATATCCAGTTCAGTTTTTCAGCCGAACATTGCGCCCACACGAGAAAAACTACTCCATCTCTGAACTTGAGTGCTTAGCCATCGTTGAGAGTGTGGAGAAGTTTCGCATCTATCTGATGGGCAGGAAATTTACTATATTTTCTGACCATCATGCATTGCAGTGGCTGAAGACCATCAAAAACCCGTCCGGCAGATTGTTTCGATGGAGTTTACGGCTGTCGAGTTACGAGTATGAAGTCCGCTACATAAAGGGAAAACAACAGTATGAGGCGGATCTTTTGTCCCGTAACCCGTTCTGTGGATTCTTAGACGCGTCCCTTATCAAGACACACCAACCTCCTCCATCGAGAGAGTCTAGTCTGACCATTGATCGTAACGGATTACATACAGTTTCCCGAAAAGGTGTAACCAAGATTATAATTCCAAAACCACTCATACAACAACTCTTACAAACAGTACACGCACACTATAACCACCCCAGTATTTCACAAATGTCACGACTCATCTCCACGCAATATTACTGGCAAGGTATGACAAAAGATATTAAACAAAAGGTTAAGACCTGCCCCACCTGCCAGTTAACAAAACGTCCATTGGGACCCACTTACGGGGAGTTAAGTCAACCTCCGGAAGCCAAAGAACCCTTCGACCTATTATCCCTAGACACCATAGCAGGATTTGCCAAATATGGCAACACCAAAATATACCTCCATGTTGTAGTCGACCATTTTTCGCGCTACGTGTGGACTTTTCCATCTAAATCCACCAGCATCACCACCTACCAACAGGTACTTAAGCGAGTATTACAGGATGGCTCTCCGAAACGCCTCCTTACGGATAGAGCCCCTGCCTTCACTTCGCCAAAATTTAGTAGTTTCCTACTTAATATAAACATCCACCCACTACTTACAACCAGCAACAATCCACAAGCCAACGGTCTATGTGAACGCCTGAACGCCACCCTCACGGGAAAACTTAGGCTGTTACATTTAGAAAATCCTAAGATCGCATGGACCAAGTTGGTCAAAAGAGTTACAGTCATATATAACAAAACCCCACACTACCACAGGTTTTCCACCCATCTACCAAATGTTTGGCATCCTACCCCCAGAACTCTCTGACCATAGCACACCTTACCCAGATATCGACAGAGCTAGAAAGATTGCACACACACGAACACAAAACAAGCATCTTCAAGACAAAAACATTTATGATCAACGACACAAACAACCACATTTCGAAGTAGGTGATCTAGTGTTAGTTAAATTATATCACCACCCCAATACAGGGAAACTCGCTCCATATTTCACAGGACCCCACACAATATTAGAAATTATTTCACCAAATGTGGTCCGTATAGATCGACCAAATCAACCTCTTCAAAGAGACACTGATACGATCAACGTCAACAAGCTTAAGCTGTATACAGAAACAGTCCGTTATATATCACCGCCCGCATTTAGAATATGTCATATAAAGCACAAGCCCGATTACACGTTCCCGTTTAAGCATTTCACACCCGAATTATTTCCAGCAGAGCCATTAAGATTCAAACCCACAAACAGCGAGCCTTTCAGGCATTTAGACCCTGCCATTTTTTCAACAAGGCGATTTACGCCATTCTTCCCCGATATTAAGAACTGCGAACCTGACAAGCATTTAAATCCTATCATTCTGTCCCAAAAACGATACACGCCACTCCCCAACGATAACAAGCCGTGCGAAATTGAACGGCCAACAATGAATAAGGTTCGAGCAGATATTTCAGAATCACCATTTATGACAATATGGGAGAACATGTATCGATACCCTATCTTTCATCTGATTTTTATCCTTTGTTTGCTAGTCCTACCCTATAAATGTATCCCAGTTTTATTCCTTAGTTATCTGCTAATCTATGCCATGCCTTCTAATAGAGTTTTCGAGCTGCAAGAGGCAGTTTTTAATATAGGACAAGCATTTGTAAAACTTCTTATAATTTTAGGGAACATTTTTGCAGAAAATCTAAATAAATTCCGAGGAGATAGAAGTAACTGAAATTTAACAAATCGATGCCAAAAGAGAATCCCACTCCAGTAAAATAAGTAGAGAACCATTAAAAGATTCAAGTCGCACACAAAAGCAATTAGGAGACAGGAAGCGAGAAAGATATCTCCCGCGAGGCAATAAAAATCCCCATTAGCAAATAGAAAGGGAGCCCTGTTTGTCCCCCACTCACACGTCCCACTTCCGGATCTCTAATTACAGTGGGGAAGTCGTCTATTGAGGTCAAGCTGGGGACTTCTCCATGTCGCCAGTTTGGGAACATCTCCATATCACCCCACTTTTCATTCCCCATTCCAGCTACATATCGACGTTTACAAATACAATTCAATTTCACTCTCACAAGACGTTACCGACACATCTTAATGAATTCACACCTCTATTATAACCCCTTACAGACTTTCAAAAAAAAAAAAAAAAACGTTACATATTCCACCTACACGTAGATCTCAAAGTCAATTACGAACAAAATTCACGCACATTACCACTTTAATTGTTAGTTAGTTTTCGAACTTACGTTTTCTCCCAAAAAGGATTAAACGACCTTTTAGAAGGACCGAGGATCCCCCTCGAATCCTGTATTCAAGGTTTTAATTTAGGTACCGACACCCAATATATAAAGTGGATATTGGGCGAGCACATCTTAAGTGCCCTAGGGGATCGCATAAAAACCCCTAGAACGCATTAAGGCTCGAGACAAATTAACATCCGACATTCGGCTCTTGAGATCTCAACCTACAATGACACAAAGAAAAATACACGTAAAGGTTATTTAGATTTCAATGTCTCCTGTATACATAGCATAAATTCGCACTTGAGGATAGGATCATGTTTCCGCCTAAGTGTCGCAACAGAAGAGACAAAAAATTTATAGGGCAAAATTAATCAATTAAGAAATCTGAATCATGGCATGTAGATACAAAACGGGTTCAAACCACTATATATTTTTTTTGTTTATATATTAACCATTTTCACTATTTTCTAAAATTAAAACATTTAACCAATTTATCAACTTATTCAATTTATTATCACTTATTTTAGCAATTATTTACCATTTTATTTACCACTTAGTTTATTTTATCGTAGTACCATTTATCAACGAAAACTCATTGGTTTTCGGTTAAACTTAGACATTAAGTCATCCTTTATTTTTGAAAAACCTTTTCATTTTTCTTTTTTTTTACGCAACCAAGCATTCAACTTTGATTTCACTCAACATTTCTTTTATTTTTATTTTTTGATTTCAAAATACCTCATGAAATTTCCTCGATTTCCTTCCCAAACTCGGGCAAAAAGTAATTAGGCATTTTTCTTTTTCACCAATGCAACAAAGCATTTTTTTTCTTTTTTTTTTACGCAACAAGGCATTTTTCTTTTTCAAACACGCCTTCACTTTGATTTCACTCAACCTTTCTTTTATTTTTATTTTTGATTTCTAAAATTACCTCATGAAATTTCCTGATTTCCTTCCCAATCTCGAGCAAAAAAATGTAGTTAGGCAATTTTTCCGTTTTCACTATGTACCATAGTACTTAACTTATGATTCACCTTTACAAATTTTGATCTCTATTAACCATAAACACACTATATAGCATTAATACCACATTTTTTTTCTTATATCCTTATCAATGTTGTATATAACCTCCCTATAACCAATTAATTTTCGCTCAAAATTATTTTCTTTGCTTTACAGAACTTATTCAGACTAAAACCCCTTCATAAATTCTTCACATGTAGGGGGCGCATCTGTCATAATTTGTACATACATAGGTGCCAATAGTCAAGCCAATATGTATGAAAATGTATGATTTGTTTCAATAAAGAACAAGGTAACATTGGAGGACAGAAAGGCCTAGGAAGAAGGCTTAAGAGTTAGCACAATCATTAGTAAAGTTATTACCAGTTTAATTATCGCGGAACTAATAAAAGTTAGAGTTCAACAAACTATCACTTCCTGGTCAAGCTGGAACATGTCTAAAGACAAAGAAGTAGCATAGACCAATCAAGGAGCAATTCATTTAGTGGAGAACCAATAGGGAACCTCCACGTCACACCTTTCAACCAATGAGAAGTAAGAAGGGTTCTCGTGTTAAATCGAGAACCAAGAATTGTCAGTCTTCACTTCGATCCCACCGAGATAGCACCTAGAGTCTTCACTTGCATCCGACCGAGTTAGGACCTATAGTCATCGGCTGGACACCATCGAGTAATCATCACTTAGATCCCTCCCGTTCATCCTTTTCAGATAAGTCAATCTTACCGCAATGTGAATAGATAGCCAATAACCAAAACCGCTCCGCCTTCTCAAGCCTTTCTTTCCTCTGACTAGTTGCCTTTTATTTTCAAACCCCATCACGTGTCCTGGTTATTCCCCCTGTATGCTTCACTTTCCACTCAAACGACTGCGCTTCCAACAATCTACACCATTCTCAACCAACAACAAAAAATTCCGCAACGATATTGCGACATGTATCATATGTAAATATGTAAATATTTTAATTTTTTTTTAAATATTTTTGTTTTCCTCTCAGAACTTTCATACAAATCAAGAGACTTAAGTGTCTTAACTAGGTTTTTCAGGTATATATATATATCATATGTGTTATTATCTTTTTTTTTTTTGCTTATTCCTAGTATATGTAGTAAAGGCCAGGATAATCATGTTGTTGTTGTTTCTTATCCCCTTGTGTAAAGATTACACGAATTTCATGATTTCATGCTCCTCGAGCTGTTTTATGATAAGCAGCGGACTCTCCCAAAGGTCCATGATAATCATGGTGGGTAGAAATAGGCGACTGCTTTTATTCTAAGTTGCACCACATGTCTACACATTGTCTACACATATGTAAAGCAGATTTTTATCATTGGATGTGAATACTCTCACTTTTTTTTTAAAACTCTTTTTTAATTTTTTTTTTGTCAGATTAGTTGTGAATCTATGAATGAATTTGTATCTTAATAAAGGCTATAGTGTTTTTGTACATTCTCTTGTTCTGTATCAACTTAATCCTTAATCTACATATTGTCCACTTCTTTTTGACCCACATTGTTCCTTTTATTAATATAAAGTATTGTTAACAAGGAACGGAATAAGATCTTAAAGAACATTATTCAAGTCTATATGAACCCAGTTCAGCTAATCAAAATAATGTCTGAGAAAAAATATATAGCGATAGAATTGTTCAACTTTCATAAAGCGTTAGAGAACAAGGTAATCTCTAAGAACTAAAATTACAGAACAATTTCCTTCCATAGTTAATTTGTATAGTTATGTTGAATACTACGGGGGTCGGTGGAAGGCTGGTTAAACTGTTTGGTTTTCGACCACTACGACCCGGGTTCGATTCCCGCATTGGACACTTTTCTGATAAAAAAAAAAAATGCTCCAATAATTCCCGATTCTTGCAAAAGTCCAACCCCACCAGCGAGTGCAAGTAACTAAATGGGGCTCTGGCACATTTGTAAGTGCAAAGTTGAACTGCTTTTCACATGTGTAGACATGTGGTGCGCTTACAGTAAAAGCAGTCGCTAACTACCCACCATGATTATCATGGCCTGTACCACATGTACTAGGGATAATTAAAAAAAAAAAATTGAATACTTTGATTTCCTTTTCATTTTCCCTTCTCTCCTTTGTTTATGTTTTTTTTCCCCCTTTTCTCCATGAAAATGATGTATGGCGAGTCCTTACAGGACGGAAATGTCCTAATAAAGCTGCTGCTGTTATTAATATAAAGCAATAAGACACCATTATTGTTTTATATTAATATTTGACTAACTGACTTTGTCCTTATTGTTTGCCAAAGAGCATTGCTCGATTCAAATATTTATATGTAATTCTACTGTCCTAAAATCTTATGTCCATAGTTTGCTTAAATACCATTTCTAAGATTCCACCCATCAGTGTAGCATATAAAAGCAGAATGATCCAATACAGTATTAGAGCTCTAAAGAAGTGGTCTGGTAGATTATATCGGGGAAACCGTTGGGAGGGTTCACCACTGATGAGCTAAGCCCTCTCAATATATTTTTCATCGCAGTAAAGACAGTAGAAATTTTGTTTGTGTGAAAAAGAAACAGTCATGCTTAAATACTTTAATCTCTTATACATTGTTCCATTTGATAGATCTGTGGAATGGTTGCGCGATGTGTTGGTGTGGCTTGTGGAAAGGCCGCCTATAAAATTATAATTAAAATTTATTTATTTAAAGCCAGAAATATATAAAGAGAAAAGAAGTAATGGCCGTTGGGATCAAGCCTTCTTGTTTACTGTGCGAGTGGCCAGAGTCTGGATGTTCGCGCATGCGTAGTCAGGTTGACGCTCGCGGTTGCCGAGGCCGTCCACTTCCCGTGTGTGTGGTGGAGCTTTGTCCCAGTTCACGCTCGCTGAAGCAAAGTGTGGTTGCCACAGATCTATACAGTCACACAAACTTCTTTGATTCAACATCCCCCCAAAATAACAGAATTTTTGTTGAATTAAGTTGGTGTTGAATTATAATCGATTATATTGAAGTTTTTTTTTTTTTTGCTTATCCCTAGTACATGTGGTACAAGCCATGATAATCATGGTGGGTAGAAGTAGGCGACTGCTTTTACTGAAGTGCACCACATGTCTACACATGTGAAAAGCAGTTCAAATTTGCACTTACAAATGTGCCAGAGTTCCGTTTGGTTACTTGCCCTCACTGGTGGGGTTGGACTTTTTCAAGAATTGGGGGCCACTGGAGCATTTTTTTAATCAGAAAAAGTGCCCAATGCGAGAATCGAACCCAGGTTGTAGCGGTTGAAAACCAACAGTTTAGACCATCCTTCCACCGACCCCCTGGTTAAATTAAAGTTGTTGTTGTTTCTTATCCCCTTGTGTAAAGATTACACCAATTTCATGAGTTCATGCTCCTCGAGCTGTTTTATGATAAGGAGCGGCCTCTCCCAAAGGTCCTGTTTAGTGCATCTAATGCAAACCAATTAAAGTAAATTTACTTATTGGGATCAATAAAAATGGTTGATTTACATAGTTGCTAAATTTTATGGATAATATTGTTCCATCAAAGTTGCTCGGAATATTGGACGACTGTGGCCTAAAATGTGAGTTAGGTAGAGATGAATTTAAAGATGGGATTTCTCCAAGTATTCTTCATTGTTCATGGCTTCAGGGAGAATGATAAATTGGCAGTTTCTATAATGCCTATTAAAATAATAAACTAAAGATTTACAAGATTTTCAAAATGCCCCAATGGCCCCCAATTCTTGCAAAAGTCCAACCCCACCAGCGAGTGCAAGTAACCAAACAGGGTTCTGGCTTTTTGTAAATGCAAAGTCGAACTGCTTTTCACATGTGTAGACAATGTGGTGCACTTAAAATCAAAGTAGCCAACTTCTATCCACCATGATTATAATGGCCTATTTCCTTTGTCTCACTGCTTTGTTCTTATGCATACCTCTGGTGAATCCTGTATAGGGTCAGTGACCCTAAATAAAGGCTTTTTTGTTGTTGTTGTTGATTATAATGGCCTGTACCATGTGTGTATTGGGATAAGCAAAAAAAGATTTTCTCTGATTCTGTAGGCACTGTGAGCTTTATCTACTTGTACTACCAGTTCTATAAAAAAGTAGAAAAGTTGAGAATATCGTTAGAAAAAGAACAAAGAAGATAACCAGAAGACACACAGTGGTATCTCTTCACCAAGACTGTATATAACTGGTTACCTATTTACATATTGGTACTTTATATCTTTGTTTACTTTTTATCTCTATCCTGGACACTGTGATGAGTCTGTGTAAGATCAAATGTCTTAATAAAATGTTGTTGTATATGCTAAACTAGCCGAATGACCCGGGCAACGCCCGTGTTTTACCCGATTGAATGTTTTTATTCAAATACTATTTGTTACAATTATAAATTTGGCGCCTTAAATAAATGCTTATATTAGTTAATAACTATAGCCTATAGCCTATTGGCTTCCGTAGGCGTCTCATACTGGGAAAAGGAAAGAGAGGATTCCATTTAGTTATTAACTAATATATGCATTTATTTAAGGTGCGACCCGCTCCAACACAATAGTTACAAAAACGAAAGAGCGAGTGGGGGGGCATGATGGGGGGGCAAAGGTGGCATGACCGTAGCCAACCAATAGGAGGGCGCCATTCCAAAAAAAAAAGTAAACGGTGACAGAGGCCGATGAGGAATGACGCTCGTAACTGTATATAGAATTATTCTCTATAGTTATTGAAGGGTAGAAGCTCAACAGTGTTAACCTATCTGATTATAAGAAATTTAAATTATTTCTGACGCGTATGTTTCTTTTTAATATAAATCAATTTTCTACTGCCCTTACACTGCAATGATAAAATAATGGGAGGGCTTAGCTCATCAGTGGTGAACCCTCCCAGCAGTTTTCCCAGTTGAAACATATACATGTCAAAAATAGTTTCAATTTTTTATAAAAGATGGGTGTAATGTATTATGATAATATCTAATTGTAATCAAAAGGTAACAAGACCAACTTATTGAAATGTTTGTTTCTAATCTATAATCCACATCGTAGAATATCTGATTGTAGATTAGAAGCTTCCAGGCTTGAAGCTCTTTTTTATTTGTTCAAATACACTCTGGTGGCCAAAAGTTATGTTACACTTGGTATTTCATTCCTCATTTAAAAATAAGAACACAGACAAAGTAGGTTTTATATTTTTCCGAAACATATTTGTGTAAGGAGCCAGAGCAGCAGCTTTACACACCCAAGATAGAGGACATTGCGACTGCTGTGATAGAGATGTATGGAGACATCTGAGGCTCTTCATTGGACACGACAACAACAACAGAAAATTGACATGGAACCAGAACAGCAGCTTTACACACCCAAGATAGAGGACATTGCGACTGCTGTGATAGAGATATACGGATATATCTGAGGCTCTTCATTGGACACGACAACAACAACATAAAATTGACATGGACCCAGAACAGCAGCTTTACACACCCAAGATAGAGAACATTGCGACTGCTGTGATAGAGAAGTATGGAGACACCTGAGGCTCTTCATTGGACACGACAAAAACATCTTTGTTTCCCTTTTTATATTATAAATAATCTATAATAAGTTTATCAATAATTTAAGGGAGGAGATTGATGGTCAGGGCTCAGAATTATTTTTACAAATGTTAAAAAAGTATTCACTTTTAATAATGGGTGTAATCCCCTTTTACAGCAATGCATCCCTCGCAGCTGGAGTTCACTCATCTTCCCCCAACTTTACTCTGAAATCTTGGCATATTGGATACCCTGTCATTCATTTTACACTGCTCCCTTCCCAATCCTTTTCGTCCTGAAAAGGACTGATTTCACCAGCGGCGCTGATCGGCGGTCCTTTGATCTCCCTGACATCTCTTGGCCACACGAGGCTCATCAGCCTTCCGGAAGCGTAACGTCAGGATTAACGTCAACCCTTGTTTGCAGAACCACATCCCAACTCAGGCTTTCTCTCCACCCCCAATCAGTTCCAACGCCACTGATTGGTCTCGCTGTCCAGCACTAGGCGGTGGTTCTCCACATGATGGAGGCCATATTTCACTGTCTACGATGCTTTCATGGGAGGTTTTGGTTTCTTTTTAAAAACACTCTGTGCCCGTGGTGCCCATTTTCATATCGCTTTGATCTCTTGCATTGGGATTTCGCCGTTTCTTTCCACGCGCGCGACGTGGCAGCAGATCTGCAATCTTTAAAGTAATATAGATGCGCCCACCTGATCCACGCTGTCCATATTGTGGCTTTCCTGCAAGCATTCTTCCTTGCAGATGTTGTCGAGGCGGTTTCCTTGCTGGATCAAGTCTTTAGTCAGTTTCCCACTTATTTGTAACTGGAGCTTTCATTTTCTTCTATACCTGGACTTCTTTGCATTTATTCTGCACTGGGCTGTGAACTTCTTAAACCTGTCGGACCCCATGGTAGTCTCAACGCCGGTAGAACTTTTTCTAGGCGGTGGCTGTTTGATATGCAACTTGTTGGGCAAAGGAACAAAGATGATAGGTACACATTCTTGGCACATCTTTTCAGCTTGTATTGCAGACGACGGCGCTGACACATTGCGCGCGACTTCCGCGTCACAGACATTGTCGTCGGACTTCCACAGAGCGTCAAATGCTCTATTCCGTTCAGTCGGGACGCCGGCTCCAACTTCGGGGTGCTTCGACCATCTAGCCTTGTCGCACTTCCACGGAGCACCCAGCTCCGTCCCGTCCAGTTGGATTGCCGCTGTAGTCTCTGACAGTCTGTCACTGTCACAGAAGTCAGCCACGCCGTTTCACTCCAGCTCACCAAGATCGTTGTTGTTCTCATGGAGTATTTCAGAATGGATCACAAGGGTTGAATTTCCGCACTATATATAACCTGGAGGGCACTCTCCTTCCGTGAGCTTGATTTGGTTCAAATCACTCGTGCCACAGCCGTTATCGGAGGCGATCAGCTCGTCCTCCTCCGCTACACAACCAGTCTGGACAGTCTGACAGTCCACTTACGACGTCTCCCGACGTGACGGTCTTTGTTGTGATGGTCTTGCCGGGATCTTCCTCACCTGGACTCGTCTTTTGTCCCTTCAGACTTTGAGCAGACATTGAGCTATTGGTTGCTGTGATTGTTTTTGAAAAGTCATCAGGATTTTCTGGCTGGTGTTCATTGAACTTAACTTCGCAAAACATGGGTGTGGCAGAGAAGGTTTGACATCCCGATTATGCTCGAGTCGGCTCATTCGAGATTCCAATGGAGTAATCCCTTCTTTAACCTGGTCAACGGCGTCTTTCCTGAACGAATCTATTTTCTGGTTCATCAGACGAAAGAAGTTTCTGATCAATTTATTTCATTCTTCAATTTCGAGGTCGGTTAGTTCTTCCATTTTTCTTTTTAAATTAGCGAAAAAATAAAATCTTCAATTAAAATTAACTAAGCTGCACTCCACTTTTGACACCAAATGTTACGTTGCACCCAGACGCTGTTCATGTTCTTTGTCTGATCAGGATGCCACAAAGATATACACGTGAGTTCGAAGGGATGCAGCAAAATTTAGAGATTTATTATACGTGGCACTAAACAGAAGGAGTACAATAAGTGGAACGTGCCTTCAACTTCCTCGTCAGAAGGATCCTTGGCGCCGTGGATGTCACTCTTGGGAAACGTCCCGCTCCACAATATACACGTCCAGCCTGGACTACACTACTTTGTAGGTATCTCCGATGTCAGGCTCTCCTGGCACCGTCTTGCAGGATCATCCACACGCCCTGGAGGTAACTCGGCGCGTCCTCCGCTCGCCGCAGATGTAACCAGACTCTGTCCTCCCCCACATATGACTGCTATTTTTGGCGTCTGCCCCTCCCCTGACACATCCCCCGCAGCTGGTGTCAACCCATCTTCCCCCAACTTTACTCTGAAATCTTGGCTTCTCAGATAGCTTGTCATCCATTTTACAATATTCAGTAATGATAATATAATACACTCTTTAAATAATTTTGTTATATATGTATATAAGTTATTCAAAGGAAATATCTTTATTTACGGGGCTGCTAACCAAAATAGATGATTTATGAGCCCCAATGGCAGCATAAAGTGGAATATATACAAACCATTATGACCAGGATGGAGAGGCTAGGGACAGGATCACCGTCAGGGAAGAGGCAGGTTGGGCCGGATTGGGTCCGCGGAGGTCAGGAGGCAGGAAGAAGGCGGGAGGACTAGAACTTTGCAGCTCGGCAGTTGGGCAAGACATTGATCTTGCCTCGTGGTCGGCAGAGAGGCCCTTGGCTAAGCTGTTGGCACACTTGGCCGTGCGCGGGTTGGCAAGAGTTGGACAGCTTCGGCCTTGGTGGTCACCAGAAGCGCAGTAGAAGCAGGCGACTGTAGCCTTGGTGCACCTATCGGCGTTGTGGCCGTAGCTACAGCAGCGATAGCAGACGCGGACAGACTCCTCGTAGTTCAGGATCACGTGGTCTACAATGATCATGCCGCGTCTTCCAATGGCCTTGTAGGAAGCCAAGTCCAGCTCGATGAAAGCCGTGCAGGTAAAAGTTGCGCCGCCCGGGAATGTTATTCAAAGATTAACAATACATATCTCTTTTTTTTTAATTATAAAAGTGATCTTTCGAATAACGAAGCTCTTCTGGTTTAACAACGTCAAGTGGAGTAATACACACATACAAAGCCTTTATTAAGACACCAGTCTTATACAGATTCTCCTCTCTCATTGCCGGCTTACAACAATATACTCACGATGATCAATCACCATCATGTAGTGGAGGAGATAAATCCAAGTTCCTACTTACTGCTTTGTAAAAGTTATATAGGGACAGAGCAACCATTCGACTTGATATGGCGCTGGTTAAAATACTTTGCACTGAGGTAAGTTGGCTGTTGTTTACTTTTGAGAAGAACATTTCTCTTTCTTCGCTAATATTCTGGCACTCAAAGATGTAATGAGATATTTCAATTTCTATTTTTTCTTTGCAAATAGATGGAGTTAGAGAAATAGCAACTTTTTGTAAAAAATAAATGGACGGTCGCATATATCCAGGTAAACATTTGTTTTTACAAACAGTTTGGATTTTTCTTCTTGATATTGACAAGCCAGTAGAAGAGCTTCGTTGTTCGAAAGCTTGTTTTTCCAATAAAAAAGCTACTTATTGTTAAATTTTAAATTAATTTTTGAATAATAATACACACCACACACTCTTTAAGAAAAATATAGTCACATCAACTAATGATTTATTCAACTCCCAATGTTTCAGTTACCGCTGTCACTCTGCTACCAATTGTTGACTTTGCTTAGAATTTTTAAAGAAACTGATTCCAATATATTATTAATTAAATATTATATTGTGGCGAAGAAATATTTTATTATTTAATTTATAATTATTCAATGAAAATATATTCAACAGATTATAAAAATATATATTACTCTGTATTTGTAAAAATCATCTTTAAAATATTTCTTTGCTTGCTTGCTTAAGATTCCCTAGCTGTAGATAGTTTTGCTGTCTTGTTAATAATTGTTGACTCGTCGCTGTGACGTCATCAATAAATACTTTTACATCTTAGGATATTTCAAGGCTTGATTTCTACGCTACAATATTTATTGATTTACAAGAGAGAGAACAAAATATAAAATAGAAATTAATATTAAAACAAAGAACTTCTTTTTTCGATTAGCGCCTATTTACCTATGAGCTTACACACACTCTGTGGAACAATTAATTAATATATATACAACACACGCTCCTTAGGGGAATGCGACTCTCCTCAGAGTGACAGGAAGTTACTGAAATATCAGGAGTTAAATAAATCACTGGTTGATGTGACTGTACTGAATCAACTTTCAACTAACAAATAATCTTAGGAAAACTCTTTCAAATATAATACAAAATTAATGTGAAAAGTAAATATCGTAATTTAAACAATGTGATATGTAAGTAATAAAGTATGGCGTCTTTTCTAGTCGTCTCAAAATGACACCAGCTTGCCACTGGACACCCGGGGGATCCAGAGAGGGTCAAAGAAGGGGCGTTGGTCCGGATGTTGACAGTTAGTTAGGTTACAGTGGATATTTTCGGCGAGGCCCGCTCAGTGCTAGGTCTCACGGCGGCCCTCGTGGCCGCCGTTTTGGTTCCTCCCTGCCTCCGCGGCTTCATGCAGGACGCCGAGCTTTCCTCAGTTAATCCTCAACTTTCCCCTGGTCCTGGTGCCACGTGAGACGTACTAGGAGAGCGTCTTGTGATCCCAAACTTTGTTCTTACTGTCCCGTGCGGACTTCCCACTCTGCACGCCTTGCCACTCAACCCCGACTACTTCCAACTCACTTGTTGGCTTACCCGGGTTTACGACATATATATATTATAATTTAAAACAATATTGTAGCGAAGTATTTATTATTTTATTAAACAGAGTATCATTTTTATGTTTATATTTTGTTACTCTGTAAACTTCTCTCATTGCTTATCTTTTGTTTATCACTCATAGTTTGTTCTTGCTTTAAATAAATTGCTGTGTTATCCTGAAGTTTGTCTTCCCTAATTTTTCACGTGGCAATATTATATAATTGTGCTCGTGGTCAGGAGATGCCTTCTTTATTTTTAATATCAACACCTGACCCACTTATCTTTTATTTTTTCTATTGTTTTTTTTTTTCATGTGTTAATCGTCTTTACGCAAATTTGGCCTTAAATACCCATTTCTTGATTTCTCAGGAAGCCTCTTGTTTTTCCATTATATAATTTAATTGATAAAATAAATCATGATGCAGCAATAACTTCCTGATATATCGTTTTCTTTCAGCCGTGTGGTCATGTAAAGCGCGAGCTCTGCGTTTTCCGGCAAAAAGGGATGGATGATTGAGCTTGTCAATGCTTAGGAAATACAAGCGAAGAGCTAGGAGGATGGTGGTACAACTCCCATCCAGAAAATACCTACCAATGCAGAGAAGAGATCGGCGTAAGAACTAACATATGCAAAATGAAAAAAGACATCTCCTGATCATGCAACTAAAAGTTGCTAATGGCTTGCACCATCTATCAGAATAAATATTAAGAATTGATTAATCAAGAATGGGTATTTGGAAAATTCTGTGGAATAATTAAAATTCAACGAATAGTTGATATTTATTTCGATAGATGGCCCAAGACATCAGCAACTTTTGGTTTGACGGTCAGGAGATACCTTTTTCTTAATTTATTCATCTGGTCTCAGTACAATTTCATTATTTTTTGTACTATTTTTCCACAATCTAAAAGTTTTTTTTTTAATGGTGGAGAAGAAAATTTGACTTTATTAAAAGCGAATATGCAAATTCTTTTTTAACTGGGATTAAAGATGGAAGATGGCTCTGACCATTTGGACGCGTCATTAAGAGGAAGTTTTCGCCTTCTGAACAAGCACGTCATCCTGGTACATCTCGCCGACAAGTTATCCAGGCCGCTTCAACCGCCAAGGAAGGACACCGTGTCACAGCTAAAAGACTGTAGACAACAGCAGGTCCTGCTGAGAAAGGCCAAGTAAAGGGCGACAGATTTCTATCAATGTTGCTACGTTAAGTACTGCCATGACTTTAGTCCCTAACAGTACATAGATGCATTGAAAGAGATGCTTGGGAAAGGTGAGTCTTCCGGATCATCTTGAAGAGGTTCTGATCGGGTTGGACAACATCGTGATGGCGGCGCAAATATCTGAGGATGGAATCACCATCAGGAACGTCTTCTATAAAGTATTTACATATAGGAAACGGGCGGGGGGAACATATTAATTAGGAACCTTCTAATTGGTATTAGAGATGAATACATTGTCAGGCAGCTGGGACCTCTACTGAAGAATTGTCTCCTTGGCACAAACTTGTGTCCAGAGATGGCTACTCCTGAACCACTGGTAAGAAGAAGGTCTTCCACCAGTTCCTTTCCAAATAACTCATCATCTTAAAATGCAAATTGACACTCGCCTAGGTCACCTACATCGTCAGGTGTAGAGGATACCAGGGACATCGGCGAGCTATTTGTCTCTTGCGAACTAACTGGAATTGTCCAGGCCATCTTAAAGACACTCTGAATGGATCGGTGTCAACGTCTCACTCTCAAAGCCCAGGCCCTTCAACAAGCGTCCAAATCGGCTGTGAAACATTCTGAGCTCGTTCAGAAGACCCCGTGATATCTCCAAACCATGTCGCGTCTTCGTCCGTTGTGAACAGTTCGGTCACTCTCCAGGTCGAGCGCCCACCCATCGCTGTCACCACCAGCGCTCTCCTCAACCATCCCCACACCACAGGCTGAAATCTCTATCAAGAACTACTCAGTCTTCTGCTGCCTTAATGTCCTAGAAGAAGCAGCCTCCTCAGGACAAGCAGAAGAAGAGTCCATCCAAGAAATATCTGAGAAAAGGGATCAAAGCACACTAGCATCTAGACACGACTTAATCGACAGCTAGGATCTGCCAGAAGTACTGGATATCAATCAGAGAGGTATACTACCCACATGATATATCTCTTATAAGTCCTAAATTCTGAGCAGAAAGCAGTACGAAATACACAGATCCCATGGCTTAATCCTCTAGCACAGTATACAAAAGACTCACCACCTTCAGAGTGGCATATTACAAGAAACCTAGTTTATTTACATATAATTCACACAGTTGTTTGGTCTGATAGAAATGAACATTTCGTGTTTTTCTTAAAACCTTGTTTTATTATTACTTAGCGAATAATAATATTACGGCGAATAAGTAATAATGCACATAATACAATTACTTTATAATAAATATATAAAAGCTTCCAGGGCTAAGTTTCTTGTGTAGCTTTTATTTTCAACCTTTAGGACTTGTTAGTCCTTCAACAGGAGTATCACATTAACAAATTAATGATAAATACTATTTTTATACAAATTATTATTTACATATTTTGAATACTTATGATTTTGAGATACATTATATATAATACAAAGACATTATATATAATGGCGAATAATATTATGACGAATAATATTGGTACTCCAATTTTTTTTACATGTGTTTACGAACTTTTGGGATAACCTTGTATTTAAGTTGGAGTTTTCAAAAATGACGCCCAGCTTTTCCTATTGACAAGAAGGGAGATGTTAATATTGCACAGAACTTGGCAATGTTCCAGTGTATTTATGGAAGCATCCTTGGCAACACGGAGCTTCGAGTTATAGACTTTCGTCTCGTACATCTGCCAGCGCTTCTATGTTTTCAATTTTTTTTTAAATTGTTTACTGGCCTATATAAAAAGGATACTTTGGAATTTCATTAATAAAATATAGAATTTTTCATTTTAATTTCGAAATATACATTTAAATATGTAAATATTATGGATATAAATGGCAAAATACGCTGACAATAATGTGGTAATTGTTCTTTTGGTGAAGATATCGTACAAAAGAGACAGCGTATTTTCTAAATTCATCAAAACTAATATGCAAATGAATAATATTGAAGTTTAAAAAATATATTTATTTCGTGAAAAAAATTGAAAACGAGGTATTTAAGAATTATTTTTATGGTGTGTACATCATTTTGTACTTGAAAATTGTCCTTTAAAGCTGATTAATAGATATACAAGCAATTTAAAAGAAAAACTTTGTGTAAAAAAACTACCCCTCTCAAACGTTTATACCTACGTTTATGTAAATTATTATCTGCCAATATGCATATACATAATAAATATGTAAATATATAAACAACAAATATTTAAAATCTTAGTTGTGAGCGCTTTTAAAAGTTCGCGTTGATTGTCCCTGACCCTAATTAAAATTGATAGAGTGAAATATGACTTCAAGTACGACCTTATTTAATTCAAATAACTCTTATAAACATAAATGTAAAATATCTGAAACACTTGAAAGTTTGCCAGCACTTTCTCTCTGTATATATTTTGTTAGAGGTTATCACAGTGTTATCTATAAAATAAATAAATAATTCACTGCATTTTTATTATCCCTAATACATATACTTACATTTACTATTTTGATTTTCAATATGCTATTAATATATTTGCTGCTTCTAAATTCACTTTTCATCACTTCCATATAAATTAAAAGTTTGAATAGAGTCATCTGGTTATTTTTCTTTTTCATTATATTTTTTTCTGTGGGAATAGGATTTTTTCAGCTATTAATATAACCGTAAAACAATATATGGAATAATTATATAGAAGAAATAAATTTTGGGAGCATTTTCGTAGATAGAAGTAGTGACGACAGTATGCTGTTGATAACCCTATTTCCGGTCATGTGATGTTTTGAATCTTTTGGTTTTGCCTTCGCCATTTTGTTAAAGCGGCTCCACTCGTCTGGTCTTAAGTAGGTATTTAGGGAATCCTTTTAGGGCCATAATTTACACTCTACATACTATATATACAATATAAATACATTTTAAAAATAAATAAAGGCATTATTTATTTGATAAATGAGAGGTAAATGTGTAATTTAGTTTTGGAGATGAAAATAATTATTACACTTTATTTTTTTTAAATAAACACTTAATACATTATAATTTTAAAATATATTATACGTGATCATTTATTTTGATTTTATATTTGGTTAGAGCTACTTGTAGTAATTTATATTTTGCCATTTTTGAAAATTTACTATTGGGTATATATAGCAGACTTTGTGACGACAAAAATAAATATATATTTGAATAAATTAAATCCGACACAAATTAAACATGTAATTCACATTATAAACGTTTAAGATAAAAAGTAATCTGGTGGTTTTTAGAGAGAAAAAGAAAAGTTTTCATCTTGAGTAAAGGCCACTGCCTCCCTATTTTTGGTCAGGATATGCCATTATTATTTTTAATATATATGATTATATATAAATATATTGCAAGAATCGTTTGATTTTAAATAAATATGATTTAAAATAAAAAGTACTGAAAATTTATAAAATATATTTTTAAAAATTAAAATAGTATTTTTACGTGTATTCATTTATAATACCTGATTAAAATTTAAATGATTTTTATGTATATAGGTTTTACACACTTTCATGGCACAATTAAATTGAGCAAAATGAAAAACAAACATAGTGTTACCTATTATTAAATCATAAAATTATATATAATGTAGAATATTATAATAATTTTTAATAAAGGTATATTACAAGATATAATTTTATAGGAATACCTTTACCTTGCCCAACTTATATATGTCTTTGTCTTTCAATGTTAATCTGTTCTATAAAGTTGATGTTGAAATAAAGATTGAACTTAAAAATAAAGGCGATAGGAAGTAGATATATTTAGTGCGATTATACATTTTTTATTTTATTAAGAATTTTTTAAAAATTCATCAAGAAAATTTGTAACTTAAGAATTTCAAAAAAAGACATTATTATTATACGTAAATATATGTATATATGTAAATATGTAAACGTTTTTTCACAATTTTATCTTGAAAATGTAAATATATATATATTTTTTTACTTTTCTGTTTTTTGAAGTACAAGATGAATTCATGTGTGTGTGTGTAATGTCGCCATGGAAAATTTGGAAATAAAGAAACTGATGACATTTTAATAAGAATATTGGGAAACAATAAAAATAATTAATTTGTTGATATTTTATTAACTTGTTGTTCCAAACAACACTTTTATCTTTGTTTTGTGTTTGTTATTAAAGTTTAAAAACACATTTAAACTTTATATATATTTTTATTCAATGAAGATCAAAATTATATATCATAACTATATAACATTAAACCATCTATTTTCAATTTTGTTTTTGTGACTGGTTCAATATTTTTATTTTCACAGACTAAATTATGAGATTAATTTATAAATGAAAAATATGTAAAACAAATAAACAACTATATACATAGATCTTCTTTGGTGGTTGTTTTAGATTAATCAAGATATATTTAACTCCAGCACTCACAATGCCAAGGTAAGATTTTCTCTATCACTAACACATGAAACTGCTTTTGTTAACTTTTTGTGAAAATTCGACATTAAGGGGGTGAAAATAAAGTGGGTTTAAATAATTCAATCACAAACTCTTTGGATAGAAAATAAAAGGTAACAGGGTATATATAAGCTATAAAGGATTATAGATTTTAAATTGTATAACAATTTTTTTTGAAGTAAAAAACTGAAAACGAGTGTTAAACAATATAAAAAAGCACGAATAGGAATGTAAAATGGTCTCTATATGAAAAGTATAATATTAAGAAAATGGTGTTTAATGAGCTTTATAGGGAATATTTATCACGTGAACTTATTGCATGGATTTTAGCAATCCTTTTGTTCTTTAGCTGTGGGATAGTTTTGGGTGATATCAAAGACTTGATCTTTTAAATAACTCCACACACCAAACAACCATTGGTTTTCTCACCCCATAATGTCTGGTAATATACTCTCTGGGTCATCACTATGGAAAAATTATTTTCAAAAATAAAATTTCTATGATTTTAATCTTCTTTGTGGTTGTAAGTTTTATCATTTTTGAATCTCCCATATTTAGATTAGTGAATTATGGGTTGTGTCACGGAATGCACACCTAGGTGAACTAAGAGGTGCTACAGTGAAAGTATATTGGAAGGAAGCCAAGGCTTTCAGGGTCAGGGTAAACCGGTACTAGAAGCAACGCCATTCCCATTAATTTTGTTGGAAGGAAAAGCAGGACACACCTTTTATTTTAAATATTTATTTTTATATATAAAAAGGAGGTACTCCTGGATCTGTGAAAGAAACAATTTTTTTTTTTTTTCAAAATATTTCGAGGTATGGCTTCTCTTTTTGGGTACAAAGACCATTCCATCCTTGACAAGAGGAGTCTTAACTGTATATGTGTTGGGTACAAAGACCATTCCATCCTTGTCAAGGGGAGTGCTAGGATGGAATTGTCTTTGTACCCAACACATATACAGTTAGCACTCCCCTTGACAAGGATGGAATGGTCTTTGTACCCAACACATATACAGTTAGCACTCCCCTTGACAAGGATGGAATGGTCTTTGTACCCAACACATATACAGTTAGCACTCCCCTTGACAAGGATGGAATGGTCTTTGTACCCAACACATATAAAGTTAGCACTCCCCTTGACAAGGATGGAATGGTCGTTGTACCCAACACATATACAGTTAGCACCCCCCTTGACAAGGATGGAATGGTCTTAGAACCCAACACATATACAGTTAGCACTCCCCTTGACAAGGATGGAATGGTCTTAGAACCCAACACATATACAGTTAGCACTCCCCTTGACAAGGATGGAATGGTCTTAGAACCCAACACATATACAGTTAGCACTCCCCTTGACAATGATGAAATGGCCTTTGTACCCAACACATATACAGTTAGCACTCCCCTTGACAAGGATTGGATGGTCTTTGTACCCAACACATATACAGTTAGCACCCCCCTTGACAAGGATGGAATGGTCTTTGTACCCAACACATATACAGTTAGCACTCCCCTTGACAAGGATGGAATGGTCTTTGTACCCAATACATATACAGTTAGCACTCCCCTTGACAAGGATGGAATGGTCTTTGTACCCAACACATATACAGTTAGCACTCCCCTTGACAAGGATGGAATGGTCTTTGTAACCAACACATTTACAGTTGTCACTCCCCTTGACAAGGATAGAATGGTCTTTGTACCCAACACATATACAGTTAGCACTCCCCTTGACAAGGATGGAATGGTCTTTGTACCCAACACATATACAGTTAGCACTCCCCTTGACAAGGATGGAATGGTCTTTGTACCCAACACATATACAGTTAGCACTCCCCTTGACAAGGATGGGATGGTCTTTGTACCCAACACATATACAGTTAGCACTCTCCTTGACAAGGATGGAATGGTCTTTGTAACCAACACATATACAGTTAGCACTCCCCTTGACAAGGATGGGATGGTCTTTGTACCCAACACATATACAGTTAGCACTCCCCTTGACAAGGATGGAATGGTCTTTGTACCCAACACATATACAGTTAGCACTCCCCTTGACAAGGATGGAATGGTCTTTGTACCCAACACATATACAGTTAGCGCTCTCCTTGACAAGGATGGAATGGTCTTTGTATCCAACACATATACAGTTAGCACTCCCCTTGACAAGGATGGAATGGTCTTTGTACCCAACACATATACAGTTAGCACTCCCCTTGACAAGGATGGAATGGTCTTTGTACCCAACACATATACAGTTAGCCCTCCCCTTGACAAGGATGGAATGGTCGTTGTAACCAACACATATACAGTTAAGACATAGCCACCATACCTTGCTGGTGTTTTATATTAGTAGGCAGAGGTTGGGATGTGTATGACACACAGAGTAGAAACAGATAAAATTTGATATCTAGGTTGGCTGGCTTATCAGTCTCTCACCAAGTTCCATTCCCAGTGCAGAGTAATGTAAGTAGCTCCGTTCACAACTTATTAACAAAAATAAGTAACATTGTTACTGATATTTGAATATCGAAGAAATAGTCAATTCTAAATTTATAAATATATCAATCATCTATGTTGGCATATCTATTTATTATGATATATATTAGCAAAATATATACATTTACATACTTTACTATAATAATAAATGACTAGAAAAAGAAGGGATTGGTATAATATACAGTTAAACCTGTCTATAGCGCCCCCTCTTGGGACTCACCAAAATAGGGTGTTATAGAGATGGGGTGCTATAGACAGGTCACTTTTAATGTAAAATGTTTACATTTTAATGTTTAAAATTGGGCGCTATAAAGAAGAAGGCGCTATTTAGAAGGGGCGCTATAGACAGGTTTAACTGTATATTTATATCATCATTAAAATACCGCCATCTATTGGAGAAAATTCTAAACATTTTAAACGCTACTTCTAAAATATATAATTAAAATATATTTCTACAGCACTTATTCTGTAATGAATCAACATTGAAAGAGAAAGGGTTTGGCTCATCATTAATGTACCTTCTCAGCAGTTACACTATGTCATTATGGAGACTGTTTCACTATTGTATTGGAATTCTGGTTCAAAATCACTTTATTAGGTACCACTCAACAAGAACAACCTAGTTTATGATAATTGAAACAATGAATAATATGTGAAGGTTATTCACATATTAAACAAAATGTTAACGCGGGATTCAATCCCGGTTCATGACTGTCGGGAATCGAGGGTGTTACCCACTTGTTTACGACTCTTTTTATGTATTGGAACCGGTTCAAAATCACTTTATTAGGTACCGCTCAACAAGAGCAATCTAGTTTATGATAATTGAAACAGTGAATAATATGTGATGGTTATTCACATATTAAACAAAATTTTAACGCGGGAATCAATCCCGGTTCATGACTGTCGGGAATCGAGGGTGTTACCCACTTGTTTACGACTCTTTGTATGCATTGGAATGTATTTCTCAAATAACCTACATTTGTTATTGAATACAGTAAATTAGTGTTTTGGAATAACTATGGACATATGCTTCTAGTACTGTAGAAATGTATATCTAGCAATACTCTTCCTCAAAGATCACAAATAATTTTGTTAGGCAACATTGAAGATATTGTCACAGAATAATTATTTTGAATACTCTGTTGTTTATCATCATAAATATTTGCATAGTCATCACTCCCTATCATGCTTGTATAGTATTACTTGTAAATTAAATTTAGAAATAGTTTGCATTCTAATCAATAAATTATTTCTACTACCCTGGCAATATTATTAATAACTGATATCCATATATTATTGAAAATTATAAACATTTTCAACTCTGTTCTAAAATATATAATTAAAAACTTTTTTTCATATCTTCTTCTTCTTCTTTCTTATCTCCACTTAATCATATTAAGGTATCAAGCTTGTAAAGCTTGAGACTTTTGATGGTGTCTGTCGGGGAAGAGTAGAGCTAATCATTGGATGAGTCAATACAGTCAATAATGTTTTGGGGTTGCAGGTTGGCACTTAGTACATATGGTACTTTTTATATAATACAGTTTAACTTGGATAATTCGAAGCCCAAGGGACAAAAAAAAAAATTTTTTTTTCGAATTAACCAAAAATTTGAATTAAAAACGGGAATTCTATTTATAGAAAATTCTAGGGACCAAGATAAATATTCGAATTAAAGACATTTTCGAATTATTCAAGTTTTACTGTATATATAATATACACTCATAGATAAAACTTAAGAAAGTTTCGTATTTTGATGTCGCTCTTCGTCTGCTTTTTTAAAAAGAAGGCAGAGGCAATTTTGTTCACAGTTATCTCCTGTGTCTTCAATAAAGATCACTGTGATTAAAATATTTTGCACAAATAAATTTACTGGCAATGCGTTTCTTTTAAATATAATCGAATATTATCTCTACAGACCTTACTGCAATGATATGAGTTATTAAATGAGAGGGCTTGGCTCATCAGTAGTGAACCCTCTCAGCGGTTTCGCCAAATTAATCTCTAGACCGCTCTACTATTGTATTGGACTGGTTTTGTTATATACCCTGCATTTTCTATGGAAGGCAGCTTAGGGGTGTTTAGTGAACTATGGACGTAAGCTTTATAGGTCTGTAGAGGTGCAATGCATATGCATGCTAAAAGGTACAACTTCCTTAAGTTTTGTCTATGAGTGTATCATAAGAGAAACATAAATGTCAAAAATAATTTCATAATTAATTTCAAGATGGAATTTATAATTTGCTATTCTTTGTTGGCAGACGATTTATTGTCGGCTAAGCGAACTTTCTAAAGAGAGAATCGCCAGGAGTGGTTAATGGAAATCAGTAAGTACTGATAACCAATTTTAGGGCAAATATATATTGGCTTTTTATGATATTTATTTTTACCAAAATGTTGATTGGTAAACCGCCACTATTTTTCAAGGTGTTAGGGTAATATCTCAAGTATTACGATGCACTAGGCGCGCCATCTGTTATGAAAATTAGAAACTATTTTAGACGCGTAAGATTCTTTTTAAAATTAAACAATTTCTACTGCCCTTACTGCAATGGAAAAATTAAAGATCGAAAAAATTCAATATAACAGCAGTATGGTAGATTAAACTGGAAAAACCGCTGGGAGAGTTCACCACTGATGAGCTCCCATTAATTTTTCCATTGCAGTAAGGACAGTAGAAATTGTTTAATTTTAAAAAGAATCGTACGCGTCTAAAATAGTTTCTAATCTCAAGTATGTTTGAACCACAAAACATTGAAAAAAGTGGCGTTCAAATACCACAAACATTTTAAAAATACAATATCAACAACAACAAAAGCTTTATTGAGACATTCCGTAACGATTCGCCATACAAAAGAAAAAGGAAAAATGAAACCAAATATTTAAATAATTAAAGGTATAAGAGGAGAGTTGTTTTATATACTGTTAAACCTGTCTATAGCGCCCCCTCTAAATAGCGCCTTCCTCTCTATAACGCCCGATTTTAAACATTAAAATATAATCATTTTACATTAAAAGTGACCTGTCTATAGCACCCCCTCTCTATAGCACCCTATTTTGGTGAGTCCCAAGAGGGGGCGCTATAGATAGGTTTAACTGTATATACATCTGTTGACTTTTGTGAAGCTATTTTTTCCAAGACAGCTTTATGATAGTTATATAGTTCTTTAGCTATGTTTTCTGAAGAGATTTTAATCAGTTGAACTGGTTCAACATATAGCTGATTAATGACCTTCACATGTTTTTCCTTTCCCTTTTCATATAAATACAATCGAATAGATAGTGGGACATTTCATTTGTAATTTTTGTTCAGCGAAGCTTGCAATAAATGGATTCATTTTTAATGATTTGAAGGTGATCGTCTTTAAAGAGTGTTGCTGTAATTGGTACTGGAAAATGCAATATAGGTCCATTAAAATAATCAATATTATGGATTGTTCTATATATTAAGAATTGATAATTATAGATTCTGTTGCTATAATTGATTGACTCAAATCTTCTGAGGAAGAATTGTATAAACTCGAATGTGTTTTTTCAAATAATTGAAGATTTTAGGAAAAAGATTTGGTGAGATATTCAGTGTAAAACACCACTGGATAAAATGTAATGCCTAGTATAATCAATACGCTAGGTTAGGTGAGGTTAAAATAGGTTAAGTTAGTTTAGGGCAATTTAGAAATACCCTAACTCTTTTTGTTTATCTAGAGTAGGTTCAGTGCAGAATATTTACAATCGCCAATGACACGCTGAAATGAATATTTTCCCGAAGGTTTTTATGCATTTTTTTTTAAATGCACAAAAGAGATGAAAATCAATAGTAACTTTTGGTTTTGGTGAAAATGGAATAGACTGATCAAGTAACTTTTGGTTTTGGTAAAATGGAATAGACTGATATAGTAACTTTTGGTTTTGGTGAAAATGGAATAGGCTGATCAAGTAACTTTTGGTTTTGGTTAAAATGGAATAGAGTGATATAGTAACTTTTGGTTTTGGTGAAAATGGAATAGACTGATATAGTAACTTTTGGTTTTGGTCAAAATGGAATAGAGTGATAGAGTAACCTTTGGTTTTGGTGAAAATGGAATAGAGTGATATAGCAACTTTTGGTTTTGGTGAAAATGGAATAGACCGATAGAGTAACTTTTGGTTTTGGTGAAAATGGAATAGACTGATATAGTAACTTTTGGTTATGGTGAAAATGGAATAGACTGATATAGTAACTTTTGGTTTTGGTGAAAATGGAATAGACTGATATAGTAACTTTTGGTTTTGGTGAAAATGGAATAGACTGATATAGTAACTTTTGGTTTTGGTGAAAATGGAATAGACTGATAGAGTAACTTTTGGTTTTGGTGAAAATGGAATAGAGTGATATAGTAACTTATGGTTTTGGTGAAAATGGAATAGGCTGATATAGTAACTTTTGGTTTTGGTGAAAATGGAATAGACTGATATAGTAACTTTTGGTTTTGGTTAAAATGGAATAGACTGATATAGTAACTTTTGGTTTTGGTGAAAATGGAATAGAGTGATATAGTAACTTTTGGTTTTGGTGAAAATGGAATAAACTGATATAGTAACTTTTGGTTTTGGTGAAATGGAATAGAGTGATATAGTAACTTTTGGTTTTGGTTAAAATGGAATAGACTGATATAGTAACTTTTGGTTTTGGTGAAATGGAATAAACTGATATAGTAACTTTTGGTTTTGGTGAAATGGAATAGAGTGATATAGTAACTTTTGGTTTTGGTGAAAATGGAATAGAGTGATATAGTAACTTTTGGTTTTGGTGAAAATGGAATAAACTGATATAGTAACTTTTGTTTTTGGTGAAAATGGAATAGAGTGATATAGTAAATTTTGGTTTTGGTGAAAATGGAATAGAGTGATAGAGTAACTTTTGGTTTTGGTGAAAATGGAATAGACTGATATAGTAACTTTTGGTTTTGGTTTAAATGGAATAGGCTGATATAGTAACTTTTGGTTTTGGTGAAAATGGAATAGGCTGATCAAGTAACTTTTGTTTTGGTTACAATGGAATAGACTGATATAGTAACTTTTGGTTTTGGTTAAAATGGAATAGGCTCATCAAGTAACCTTTGGTTTTGGTGAAAATGGAATAGACTGATATAGTAACTTCTGGTTTTGGTGAAAATGGAATAGAGTGATAGAGTTACTTTTGGTTTTGGTGAAAATGGAATAGACTGATATAGTAACTTCTGGTTTTGGTGAAAATGGAATAGACTGATATAGTAACTTTTGGTTTTGGTGAAAATGGAATAGACTGATATAGTAACTTTTGGTTTTGGTGAAAATGGAATAGAGTGATATAGTAACTTTTGGTTTTGGTGAAAATGGAATAAACTGATATAGTAACTTTTGGTTTTGGTGAAATGGAATAGAGTGATATAGTAACTTTTGGTTTTGGTTAAAATGGAATAAACTGATAGAGTTACTTTTGGTTTTGGTGAAAATGGAATAGACTGATATAGTAACTTTTGGTTTTGGTGAAAATGGAATAGAGTGATATAGTTACTTTTGGTTTTGGTGAAAATGGAATAAAGTGATATAGTAATTTTTGGTTTTGGTGAAAATGGAATAGAGTGATATAGTAACCTTTGGTTTTGGTGAAAATGGAATAGACTGATATAGTAACTTTTGGTTTTGGTGAAAATGAAATAGACTGATATAGTAACTTTTGATTTGGTGAAAATGGAGTAGACTGATATAGTAACTTTTGGTTTTGGTGAAAATGGAGTAGACTGATATAGTAACTTTTGGTTTTGGTGAAAATGTAATCGACTGATATAGTAACTTTTGGTTTTGGTGAAAATGGAATAGACTGATATAGTAACTTTTGGTTTTGGTGAAAATGGAATAGACTGATATAGTAACTTTTGGTTTTGGTGAAAATGGAATAAACTGATATATTAACTTCTGGTTTTGGTGAAAATGGAATAGAGTGATAGAGTTAATTTTGGTTTTGGTGAAAATGGAATAGACTGATATAGTAACTTCTGGTTTTGGTGAAAATGGAATAGACTGATAGAGTTACTTTTGGTTTTGGTGAAAATGGAATAGACTGATATAGTAACTTTTGGTTTTGGTGAAAATGGAATAGAGTGATATAGTAACTTTTGGTTTTGGTGAAAATGGAATAGACTGATATAGTAACTTTTGGTTTTGGTGAAAATGGAATAGAGTGATATAGTAACTTTTGGTTTTGGTGAAAATGGAATAGAGTGATATAGTAACTTTTGGTTTTGGTGAAAATGAAATAGACTGATATAGTAACTTTTGGTTTTGGTGAAAATGGAGTAGACTGATATAGTAACTTTTGGTTTTGGTGAAAATGAAATAGACTGATATAGTAACTTTTGGTTTTGGTGAAAATGGAATAAAGTGATATAGTAACTTTTGGTTTTGGTGAAAATGGAATAGAGTGATATAGTAACTTTTGGTTTTGGTGAAAATGGAGTAGACTGATATAGTAACTTTTGGTTTTGGTGAAAATGGAATAGAGTGATATAGTAACTTTTGGTTTTGGTGAAAATGGAAAAGAGTGATAGAGTAACTTTTTGGTTTTGGTGAAAATGGAATAGACTGATATAGTAACTTTTGGTTTTGGTCAAAATGGAATAGACTGATATAGTAACTTTTGGTTTTGGTGAAAATGGAATAGACTGATATAGTAACCTTTGGTTTTGGTGAAAATGGAATAGACTGATATAGAAACCTTTGGTTTTTGTGAAAATGGAATAGACTGATATAGTAACTTTTGGTTTTGGTGAAAATGGAATAGACTGATATAGTAACTTTTGGATTTGGTGAAAATGGAATAGAGTGATCAAGTAACTTTTGGTTTTGGTTACAATGGAATAGACTGATATACAGTGTACTCCGCTTATAACAAAGTCGGTTATAGCGAAATTCCGCATATAGCGAATGAAATTGTCTGCACGAAAGAAAAGAAGGGCTTAAACCATTAAAAGAACTCTGGATATTGCGAAGTCGGATATAAAGAATTTTCGCTTATAACGAAGTGATTTGCATGTATAAATTTTTATTTTATCCTTTTTTAACGAAGTTTTCTCATTTACCATTATAATTGACTAATATATTATGCATAATATATATCAAATTACACATGTGAATGACACAAATTTAATGATACACAACAAATAAGTTAATAATATACAATTTTAAAATATGCAAACATATTATAAGTATTTTTTTTACATTATTTAAACAAAATTAAATTGTTTAATAAACGCTTATATTTTATTAACGTTTACCATGGCAGGAGAACGAAAACAAACAAGAAACTCACTATCTCTGTCAGTCAAGCTGCAAATCCTAAGAGAGATTGAAGTGGAGAAGAAGAAAAAGACAGATGTTGCCCAGAAACATAATATCCCACAGTCGTCGCTCATCAACATAATAAAGAACTCTGAGAAGATCCTCCAACAAGCTCTGCATGCGGGAGAAAGCAGTCGGAAACGAGCACGTGGATCTACATATGCTGATGTTGATGAGGCTCTGCTGCAGTGGTTCAAGCAGGCAAGAAGTGCAGCGCTTCCAGTTAATGGTCCATTGCTTTCCGAAAAGGCGAAGACCCTGGCTCTTGAATTTGGATTAAAGGATTTTACTGGCCATGTTATCCGATGTAGAAATTGTCGAGAGCATTCTTCAAGCAAAAGAAGAAGAAGAAACGGACCAAGTTGATGAAGAAGTAGACCCAATTGTCCACATTCCGCATCCAAAAGAGGTCTTGGAGAGCATTCAAACTCTGCGATTGTTTCTTCAATGTCAGGATGAGTCCAAGTCTCTTCATAGGCATCTGTCAGACTTGGACAACATCGAAAAGAGTGTTCAGCACTTGTTACTGACTTCTAAATGTCAAAAGAAAATCACAAACTACTTCTCCAAAAACACCTGATGAGGTTGTTATTGATCTTTGTGTTGCTCTTTTGAGTTGAATAGTAAATAAAATTATTGGTACAAAACATTTTTTTCCAACTGCGGATATAACAAACTTCGGATATAACAAAGTGATTGTCATGGATAATGCGACTTCGTTATAAGCGGAGTACACTGTAGTAACTTTTGGTTTTGGTTAAAATGGAATAGGCTGATCAAGTAACTTTTGGTTTTGGTTAAAATGGAATAGACTGATATAGTAACTTTTGGTTTTGGTGAAAATGGAATAGAGTGATATAGTAACTTTTGGTTTTGGTGAAAATGGAATAGACTGATATAGTAACTTTTGGTTTTGGTCAAAATGGAATAGGCTGATCAAGTTACTTTTGGTTTTGGTGAAAATGGAATAGAGGGATATAGTAACTTTTGGTTTTGGTCAAAATGGAATAGGCTGATCAAGTTACTTTTGGTTTTGGTGAAAATGGAATAGAGGGATATAGTAACCTTTGGTTTTGGTGAAAATAGAATAGACTGATATAGTATCTTTTAGTTTTGGTGAAAATGGAATAGACTGATAGGTATATTTTAGCTTTGCTTTTTTTTGTGTAGCTGACCTGCGTGTCATTACCGAAGTGAATTTATAAGATTATGCTAAAAAATCGAGTAGGTAAAGCTTTATAAATGAACCCATTATTTAGTATATCTTACAAATTGATAAAAAAATATGATAAATATATGTTCATACCAGTAATCTCTAGTTGAGAGAGAATTTTTATAAGATATCAGAGATATACAATCATACAATATAATGCGGCTTTTGATTGTTGAACGACGTTTGACAATTATCCCGCAAATGTTTCTTTTGAACGAAAAATCGAAATTTATTTTAAAGAGAAATAACGATTATTTCTAATCTTAGGGATGAAGTATGAAAGGATGAATTGTGAAAAGTAATGATAAACGGAAAAATAAAGTGTACAGGGATGGGAATCGAACCCAGAATTTCGAATCCAACCCACAAATACACAATGTTTTTTTTTTTATAATAAGTGATTTCTTGATAAATTAGGTATAACAAGATATAGTTTCTCTTTATAGAATTTTACCACAGGATCTTTTTAAGGTTTTTTTTCCCAGTAAATCGAGTGAGGAATCTAAATTTTGTGTATTGTCTTTTACCTTTAGACATGTCCTTCTCTCTTGATGGGCTAGGAATTTCTCATCAACTTCTCCAACTGGGAAGATTGGACCTTGTATTTGGTCAATAGGGTTTTATTTTAGCTGTTTCCTTTCGCTATAGGTTACGATAATTAATTAAATATTTTTATTATATGTTTATTATTTTCCTTTGAATAATATTTATTAAGTTTTCTCTATATAAAATTGTTTTTAATTTGGAAAAAATGAACTAAAAATTTGATAAATTTATTAGAATATTATAAAAAGATACATAGTGCTTTAATTATTTCATTTCCTATGTATAGATGTTTCTTTATTGCATTATAAATGATATTAAAAATAAAAATACATTTGTTCCTACAGGATCAACAATAATTTATAAAATTATATGTAAATAAGTTTATATACTTATCTTATTCTAGAATATAAATACATTTTAATTTTTAAATTTGTAAATGGGAGATATGTTTTTATGTGACAATATCAGCAATTCAGAGATTCAATATTTACTTATAAAAAAACGTAATAGTATGTCTTTAATGCTTAATATATTCCATATGTGAATATTTTATAGTAGAATAACCCTAAATGTGTATATATTCATATGGATATTCAGGAATTATTCTATATTTTTATCTTAGAAAAATATATGATGTGAATGCTTTGTATTTAAAACGCAAGAAGAATTAAAATTGAATGCAAACATTACAGTTAGTAAAGGATGAGAAAAGTGTTTTAAAAAAAGAAGGCAACAAATTCTGTTATCAGATAAACAATAAAGTTGCATAATACGAGATAAAATTCCTCACCCTACATGTTGAAACAAGATTGAAAAGTTAATCATTGAAAACATTTTTGTCAACGATATTTTTAGTTGTTACCCAACTTTTAGTTCAAAATGATTAATGTTATATTTTGTTCCCTTGATCTAAATGATTTAACTCTCTTACATCACAGTCACACTTTGTCTATATACATTATATAAACTCAATAGATTAATAAATGTAAAATTATAAATTATTAATTCTAAGTTTTAATTTGGTTTTATATATATATTTAAAATTTTACACAAATAAATTTACTGGCAATGCGTTTCTTTTAAATATCATCAAATATTATCTCTATAGACCTTACTGAAATTATATGAGTTATTGAATGAGAGGGCTTGGCTCATCAGTAGTGAACCCTCTCAGCGGTTTCGCCAAATTAATCTCTAGACGGCTCTACTATTGTATTGGACTGGTTTTGTTATATACCCTGCATTTTCTATGGAAGGCAGCTTAGGGGTGTATATGATGCCAAGCCCTCTCATTCAATAACTCATATCATTGCAGTAAGGTCTGTAGAGATAATATTTGATGATATTTAAAAGAAACGCATTGCCAGTAAATTTATTTGTGTAAAATATTAACGATAGATGGCAATAAAATTTAATATATATATTTGTTTCTTCTGTAATAGGTGCAAATATTTTACGCTTGGTTGATTTTAATAAATAAATAAAAAGAAATTGAAAATATGTAAATTGATTAGAATAATATCCAGTTATATTACGACAAAGAAATTGTGGAATGCTACAAACCGAAATTCAAAGTTTATCTGAAATCTCACCATAACATTTTTTAACATAAAAAACTAACAAAAATCTTGTAGAGCTGTCGATATAGAGGTCATAAATATACTGTAATGGTTGAGGCCGGGTACAGGGTGTGGTAGATATTTGAAAAAATGAATATACAAAGGAAAAAGAGCATTTATTGAAGTTTTATATAGATGAACACATACCTAAAGGATGATATTATTCAATGAACCCGCCATCAGCGGCAATAACAGCTTCTATACACTGTCGACTGCAGACAGTAATGTGTCTTGGGAATGTTTGTATCCACTATAGCAGCTCTGTGTTGTGGGATGACCATTGGAGTCAAGTACGCCCCACACGTCCAGCGGATTGACATCTGGTGAGCTGGGGGCCAGGTGTGACATTGATGGTGATCTTATCATCTGAGTAAAAACAGGTCATTTCTAGCTCTACGGGATGTTTGAGCTTGTTCAGAAGGCGCTTGGCTCTGGTCAAGCGGTTCACCTTGTTTCTTTCGGACATGAACTGTCCTCTCAGCATCAGGTATGATTTGTTAGGGATGTCCTCATGAACCATACGTCATCAACCTGCAATTCTCTGGCAAGTGCCCTCATCAACTTCCCAGAGTCCTCATCGATGGCAGCTTGGCTTATAAAGTCTGGTGTCCTGATACCGTCAGAACGTCGACAATGTCGTTTCCGTTAAGAAACTTCCGTCACATCACCAGCTCCCAGTTATCTCTGAGCTTTGAAAACAAATTATCGGGCCACTTTCAAGAATCTAGTAGTTTATGAATTGGTATGTCCTGCAGCCAAGGAGACAATAACTACATACCTATTCATTTCTTGTGTAAAAGTAGGTTCTACCATGTCTACTCCTGAAACAAAATACAATGTTACTAAAACACATAAGAAAGTGTGGCACCTATATTATGTGTTCTCAAAGTGCATTTCTGTATATTGGGAGTAATGCAACACAAACCTTGGAAAACTTGCTATACAGTTTATCTTATTTTTACTAACGCTGTTTTTTTATTACAAATCTATTGGAATGTAATCGCTGCTTTCATTGAAATCTATAGTTGTATCTCACTGGTATGCAATGTATGCAAAAGAGGTTTGAAAAAAAAATGCATTTTTTAATTACTGAAAGATTTTCAAGTTTTATTCCACATATTTTACACATATTGAGCTAATAATGTGGAAAAACAAAAGAATGAAAATACGACGCTCAAATTTATTTTTAATACCAATATTTAAATAAAGACGACATGTAAAAACTTTGTTTGATCAAGAAAAAGGCATCTTCTGATAGTGAAACTAAAAGTTGCTGATGGCTTTCGCCATCTGCCTGAATAAATATCAACTATTCGTTCATATTTTAAATCATTCCGATAGATGGCACAAGACATCAGCAACTTTTAATTGTATGATCAGAAGATGCCTTTTTTCTTAATTTATCCACCTGATTCTTCAGTACTATTTCCCTTTAGCACTATTTTTTAAAACTTTGTTTGATAATTATGAAAAAAAGACATCTCCTTATCGTGTAACTGAAATTTGCTGATGGCTTGCGCACGGAAGCGCAAGTCATCAGCAACTTTCAGTTGCTCGATAAGGAGATGTCTTTTTTTTTCATAATTTATGCACTTTATAAAATTACTTGAAAACTTTCTCCATAGATTGTATAAACGATAAGGAAGAGTAAGGAGAAAAGATTTTTATTCAAATAAACTTGTGACGAGCTTTCGGGCAGTCACGCCCTTCAACAGGTAACTAATATAAAAGAACAATTGACTATTAAATAGGAAAACAAACTGAGCTTTAAACAAAAATGATACAACTGCAGCCTGGCCACGAGAAAACGTGAACTCGGGAAAGTAATGTGAGGTGGAGGGGGGGAAAGGGTTTATCCGTAATGTTTGATATGTTGACAGAGAAAACCACCTTGTACAATAACATTACCAGTAAACACCAGAGATTAATCATAGAGGCCATTTTATCCATTTCTAATGACAGTATTAATCGACATATAGATTTACCTAACCAATATCATGATATATGTATTAACTTAAAAACCGGATAAACCCTTTCCCCCCCTCCACCTCACATTACTTTCCCGAATTCACGTTTTCTCGCGGCCAGGCTGCAGTTGTATCATTTTTGTTTAAAGCTCAGTTTGTTTTCCTATTTAATAGTCAATTGTTCTTTTATATTAGTTACCTGTTGAAGGGCGTGACTGCCCGAAAGCTCGTCACAAGTTTATTTGAATAAAAATCTTTTCTCCTTACTCTTCCTTATCGTTTATGCACTTTATCCCAGTACAATATCACATTTGTACTATTTTTTTCACTTGTTTGATATGGTTTTATGATTCTAATTAATGTTTGATATGTTGACAGAGAAAACAGACTTGTTCCATTTCTAAAAGATCAACTGAATGATCCTGATTTCTATGAAGCAATCCGTTGGGTTGATAGGGAAAATGGAATAGCAAAATTACTATACAAACACAACCAGGACAACACTTCTGTATTTGACGTAAGTATTTATCTACCCAATGACCCATCAATTCTTGCAAAATTTCAACACCCCACCAATGAATGAAAGTAACCAAATAGAGTTCCAGAAAACTGGTCGAAATTCTTTCTATATGTGTAGATGTGTGGTATACTTAGAGAAAACACAGTTGCTAAGCTACTACTCACCATGATTATCATATTTTCTATGCCTCTCTCACACGTTTACTAGGGATAATAAATATATATTAAAAACAAAAAAGGCATATTCTGATCCCTCTCACATGAATATTTCTAGATGGCAGAGAGCTATCTAGTGAAACAAAAATAAACTAAACGTTTATTTAACTTGTTCCGTGATATTTGGCCAACCCAATTTCTTGATTTATCAAGAAAAGTCAACCACGAACGCATTTCGGGCTGTTGGCCCTTGTTTGTTCCACTAGATGGCGCTCTGCCATCTACAAATTCTCATGTGAAGCACGTTCAGGATATGCTAAATTTATTTTTAAATATATATTTATATAAACGTTATATATATGTTCATTTGGATGAGAGTAAAGCGAAGACTAAAACACCGCTGTTTCAACACTAGCCTGTTCAGTGATACGCTAACCTTGACGTATGCACGGTGTGGCCATTGGACATGTGTCGGACCTGGAGGCTGTTGTTGGGTTCTGTACTGCCTGGAGTATAGGAGCTCCATCTATGATTCCTTTCTTCCTATGGTGAATCTGTATAAGACTGGTGGTCTTAATAAATATGTTTATATATAAAAGCCAAGTTATTAAAATATATTTCAGCGACAGAAAAGGTTTTATTTTTTTCCTCTAAGATAGTTTTCCGGGAATTCATACTTTTAAAAATAAGACACAATTCGGCCAGAAAAAGTTTTATTTTAAGAACTATGAATGCATGCCACAAGCAAGCTCTTATCTTCAAGATCAAAAGACAAGTTCTATAGTTGTATAATAAATACCAAATACACACACATATTAACAATTGAACTACAGATGTTATAATAAATTTTCACTATAACAAACTCATGTTTTCGTTAATAATAAGTATTATTTTCTAATACCAAATATGATAATGTGTATTCGTTTATAATTTAGCTTTTTAAAAAGAATTAAAGTGGTGGAAGACTCGAGTTGTTTTGTGGACATGAGGAACAAACCTCAATACATCTTTTACTGGATTGTCCTGTTTTTCAAGACTATAGAATTGACAATAATTTAATAGTAACAGATCCAAGTATTATTATTTCCAGTAAAGAAATGTATCTTAAATTCAATACCTTTTATAGATATATTTTAAATTATATAGCAACAAATATCTTTTAAGAGAAACTAATAATTTATATTATGTTGATTGTACATATTGCCAGACACTTCTTTCTTTTGTACACAGTTCTTTTTTCACGTTTTTTTTCTCTCTTTCTCATTATTAACATCATATCACTATTCTATTGACGGCCTAAAATTATTGTATATATTTGTATAGACAAATATAAAGACATACATGTATGACAGCGTAAGTGTCCCTTAGGGGAACATAGCGCTTTAAATTGAAATAAAATAATGTATATTCCCTCCCCACATGTAATAAAAAAGTGTATTTTAAATAAAATAACCTTGACATGTTTTTGTAGAAGTGGCGTAAAGATGGTAACCTGAAAATAAACGGAAAAGGTTCTCCGAAAGACACTTTCCGGAGTGCGTTCCACTCACGACTTGGCAAGGATATTGAACTTATCAGTAAAGAAGATGGATACTGGACATTTAAGTTCAACTCAGGTAAATATACATTTATATATGAATACCGTATTCACATATACACCTATCCCCCGATTTCCACGGTAGATACGTTCCTGAGAAAAACGTGTAAATTGGGGGATAGGTGTACACAGAAATAAAAATAAAATGCATTGACAGGTTAAAATATGTAGTCAGCACATAAGCTCGGGATTCCTCGTGAGATGTGTACACAGCGCATGTGTTCAATCACAGTAGCATTTAGTATAGTGCGATAAAAAAAAAACTTATTTGGAAAACCGTGTAAAAGCGAAAACGTGTAAAACAAGTACCGTGTAAATCGGGGGATAGGTGTATATTAAAAAATGCATATCATGATCGCTCACATGAACATTTTAGATGATAGCAGAGAGGGCCATCTAGTGGAATCAAAATAAACTAAACGTTGATTTACGCTTGTTCCATAATATTTGGCCCCATTTTATTGATAAATCAAGAAACGACAACCACGTACACGCTTCGGGATGTTGGTCTTCGTCAGCGTGGTGCAGGCTGTACCTAAATGACCAAAGATTTGGTTGAAGCGATATACTGAGAAATCAAGAAATGGGTATTTTGAGTCAAATTTGCGTAATTACGCTGAACACGTAAAAAATAAAATATCTACTTATATATTTGCCTTATTCTGTCTGTCTGTCTGTCTGAAGCTCACGGATAGAATGCGCGCCCATTGGCTGCCAGCAAACACGTGACCTCCCTGCCTGCCCCCCTCTAGACAACCCTGTTATCAGCTGTGTGATACATACACCTGTCTATAGCGGCCATTCTAGACAACCCTGTTATCAGCAGTGTGTTACATCCACCTGTCTATACAGACCACCCTGTCTATAGCGGTCACCTTAGACAACCCTGTTATCAGCTGTGTGATACATACACCTGTCTATACAGACCACCCTGTCTATAGCGACCACTCTACAGCTGTGTGATACATCCACCTGTCTATACAGACCACCCTGTCAATAGCGGCCACTCTAGGCAACCCTATTATCAGCTGTGTGATACATCCACCTGTCTGTACAGACCACCCTGTCTATAGCGGCCACTCTAGGCAACCCTAGGAAGCAAGATGTATACAAGGTGTAGACAAGATGAAGTTCTAGATGAAGATTAAGACGTTTTTACAACATATTCGCACTCGGGTTAACCCCGGGCGTTGCCCGGGCCATTCGTCTAGTATTTTATATTATTTATATATATCAGATGGAAATCTTTTCGCTAGGAATTGATCTATAAAAGAACAGGTCGCCTCTCCAGTCAAAATAGACGTCAGAGCTAGATGCCATCTATTGACCGTCACCGCAACTAGCGGCCTCGGGTCAGTGACAAAGCCACAACACCAGCTTGGGCAAACTGAGAAGCGTCCACCTAGAAACCATTGTTTCAGGCTAATGGCCCTCGTATGTCTAGGGCGGACTTTATTACATGAGATACACACGGGATCTAATCGAATCTTGACAATCTACCAAAGAGGTGTTTTGCTGGCAAGGTGGCTGGACCAAATCTATGTCTAGAATATAGATGGAAACTTTGCCGGGAGGAAATTAATCCATAGAAGCATAGGGCGCCTCTCCCGTCAAAATAAGCGTCAAAACCTGACGCCATCTATTGACCGTCGCCGCAACTAGCGGCCTCGGGTCAGTGACAAAGCTACAACATCAGCTTTGGAAAACTGAGATGCGTCCACCTAGAGACCATAGTTTCGGGCTAATGGCCTTCGTCAGTCTAGGGCGGACTTAATTCCATGAGATCCACAAGGGATATAAACGGAATCTTCACAATCTACCAAAGCTATGTTTAGCTGTCAGAGTGGCTAGGACAAATCTATGGCTAAAATATAGATGGAATTTTTGTCTGGAGGAAATAGTGAAGAAATAGAGTGACATAAAAACTTGGCTTATTATTGCTCATTACATATTGTCCCCTAGAAAAATGGAGGAAGCCAAATACGAGGATGACAAAATAATTTAGAACAAAACAATATCCAATTTATTATACAATATAATGCGGCTTATGATTGTAAAACGACATTTGAAAATTATCCCGCATGCGTTTCTTTTGAACGAAAAATCGAAATTTATTTTTAAGGAGAAATAACGATTATTTCTAACCTTATGGATGAAGTATGAAAGGATGAATTGTGAAGAGTAATGATAAACGGAAAAATAAAAGTAAAATAAAAGTGTCCAGGGATGGGAACCGGACACTTTTATTTTTCCGTTTATCATTACCTTCACAATTCATCCTTTCATACTTCATCCCTAAGGTTAGAAATAATCGTTATTTCTCCTTTAAAATAAATTTATATTTTTCGTTCAAAAGAAACGCATGCGGGATAATTTTCAAATGTCGTTTTACAATCTCCAACTTATTTACATAAAAAAAAAAAACAGAGAGCTAATAAGAGGAAGATGCTATGTAATTAAATATATAGATAACAATCTGTTGATATAAATACCATGGTACTTTGCCACAATTATATGAATCTAATAATGAGGAATCGTAGAATTCGAAGATAACTCTTCCCTATTAAAAAAATGGGCGCAGGAATATTATTTATTTATATTTTATTCGTATTATACTGCATTTTGTGTATCGTCCCTGTATATAAGGTAAATATAGTGATAAAGAACACCAGCTTTCAACAAATTCAGATAAACTGGTGTTGTAGCTTCATTTTTATTATTCTTTTCTATCGTTTTTTTCATTTGTTAAGCGTATTTACGCAAGTTTGGCCTTAAATACCCATTTCTTGGTTTCTCAAGAAGCCTCTGGGACCAAAAATTCTTTTTGGTCGCAGTGGTTACAGCCTACTCCACGCTGACGAGCGCCAACAGCGCGAAACGCGTTCGTGGATGGCTTTTCTTGATTTATCAAGAAATTATATTGGCCAAATATCAGGAAACAGGTTAAATCAATGAATAGTTGATTTCTGTTCCACTAGATGGCACTCTGCCATCTAAAAAGCACATGTCCTTTTGGTCAGGATATGCCCTCATTATTTTTAATATCAACACTTGACCTTTTTATTATTTTTTCTATTGTTTTTTCATATATATATACTGCATATAACCAACCACAGTCATCCTATAGGATAAACTGCATATCACCATATATATATATATATATACTGCATTTAACCAACCACAGTCATCCTATAGGATAAACTGCATCACCACATATATATATATACTGCATCTAACCAACCACAGTCATCCTATAGGATAAACTGCATCACCACATATATATATACTGCATCTAACCAACCACAATCATCCTATAGGATAAACTGCATCACCACATATATATATATATATATATATATTGGTCTCTGTGTTTTAATTCCTACTTAAACTGCCTTCTCTTAACAATAGTCTTGTGTGCATTAGACTTTCAGAAGACACCTAGAAAGCCAAAGATGTCAAAGAAGGCTCCCATTGAAGCTTCAAGATCAGAAAGATATTTTGTTTTTACCACAGAACAGCAAAATGAAACACCCATTATTCTATTAGAAGTAATACCTGATCAACCAGAGAATCAACAATGTTTGCCTTCATCTTCAGAACTTTTTCAAAACATCCATGAAAATGAACCGATAAATGTGAATAATGAAGAAATTCCTGTTTTGGAAACTCTATGTTCATGTTCTGTAAGAAGCCAGGAAGAAGTAATAAAACAAGTTCGAAATACAAAAGAAATCGCAAATTATTTTACTGAAATTGATATAGATGATGTAGATAATACTGTTGAAGTATCTACAGCGAACTCAGTATTTACTCAACCATCGACAAGTAATTCAGTAAATCTACCAGTAGAGCAAAGATATGATATTAATGAAGACATGGATATTGATGAAGGTATTCTTGCTTCGTTACTTACTGAGGAATTTATAAAGGAGCTTAAGTCATACGGTGACTTTCCTGTTAGCAATTTTGAGGATATACTAGCTATTTTATAAAAAACCCACAATGTGCAACAGTGGCCTTCATTTGAATGCCACTTCTGACATCAATGCCATCACTTTCAATCAATATGTAGAAAATTATTTCTCATTGTGATGGAAAAAAAACACATTTTGGAAATTTTATTTCCTTTCACAAGACTTTAATACAGATAAAAAACTATTCCTTCAAATATAATTTAGGATTGTAAAACCTAAATACTTTTTTTAAAAAATATTTTTTTTTCTACACTTTTTAATATATATATAATATATAATTGGTTTTATAGGATAAAAAAACAATCAAAAATTTTAAAATTATATTTATATATATTTTTGAGAATATAACTAACATCCCAACCCGTCTCATTACCCCCATCTTAAACATATACAAACATACTAAGCTTATGCTCCCCAAGTCACGGACAACTTTACAAAAAACCAACAGCTCAATATATTTTATACTTTTTGACAATATTTGATATCGAATTAATCATAAAAACCTCAAAATTAAGCGAAATCGCTAAGAGAGTTCACCATTGATGAGCCAAGTCCGTTCACCTAATATTTCTGCATTCACAGTAAGGTTTGCAGAAATAGTTTTTTCTGATTTATTCGAAAAAGAATCTTAATTTCACAAATTGTAAAATTTATTGGATAGATCGCATCTTAAAATTTAATATTTATAAGGACAAACAAACCTTGCCTAAATATAATTAGGAATTTACAAATGGAAGAAAAAAAAATTGGCCGAAATATCTTTTACTGAATTAACATACGAATTCAATCACGCGTTTCGGGCTGTTGGGCCTCAATAGAATAGTGTAGACTATAGGTGAATAACTTTAGATGCTTCTATTTTTTATTCTCTTTTATAATAAGAAGTTATATAAAAGAGTAAATGTATTTAAATACATTTAAAACATGTTTGCATATCGAGAAGATGTGGGGGTAATATCAACACGTATTATATTTGCATACTTACATACTACATAAATACGCTAATATACAGTGTGGCAAATAATTTTTAAGAATGGGTTTGTAAAATAAAACATAAACAAGCTAATTCAATTTCTACTATTTTTTTATTCAAAATAATCCCCTCTGGATTCAATACATATGTTACAACGATTTAATAAGGAATTAAATGCCTCTTGCAGGCCACTTTGAGGAATCGCCTCCAAAGTGCTCGTCGCAGCTCTCTGGATGGTCGGGATATCATAAAAAAAAACAACCTTTTAACTTCAATTTTATTTTTGGAAATAAATAAAAGTCACATGGTGCTAAATAAAGCGAGTACGGAGGATGATTCAACACACAGACGTTATTTTTGGCCAAAAAGCGACGAACAATGAGTGAGGAGTGACTCGGTGCATTATCATGCAGCAAACACCAACTGTCTTCATCGCGATATTCTGGACGAATTCAGGCAATCAAACGTTTCAAAAAGTTTAAATAATACTCTCCAGTAATGGTTTGTCCAGCGGGAACAAATTCTTTGTGGATAATACCTCTACTATCGAAAATGGTAATCAGCATTGTTTTGATTTTTGATGGCACTTTTCACGTTTTTTTGGCTCGTGGAGAGTTTTTTGACTTCTATTCGGCACTTTGGCGCTTTGTCTTTGGGTCATACTGAAAACACCATGTTTCATCACCCGTAACAATTGATTTCAGGAAGTTTGAATTATTTTCATAGGCAGAAATGATGTCCCTGCAATGTGCAATTCACACTGATTTCTGCTCGCCCGTTAAAGTGTGTGGAACAAATTTAGTACAGACTTTAGTTTTACCTAAATCTTCATGCAGAATGGTTCGAATCGTTTCTTTGTTGATGTGTAAAACCTCTGCCATCATTGTTTTCAACAAATTCTCGCACTTTTTCTATACTTTCTGGTGTCTTTGAAGAACTTGGTCGTCCAGTATGCTTATCATCTTCTAGCGTATTTCTTCCATCCGAAAAACGTTTGTGCCAAATGAAAACATTTGATTTACTCAAACATAACGTACCATAAACTTGCTTCATCAAAATATATGTTTCCGATGCACTTCTACCAAGTTTTGCATTAAATTTAATGACCGCTCTCTGTTCCATCTCAGAATTCCGACGAACAAAAATTTTTACTTTTCAAAAATCGCCTGTATGTTTTTAAAGAGTTAACCAAAATGGCTGAAACAAAGCCACGCGCTAGATAAGGCTTCGAATATATATACGCATGCGCAATTTCATAACTGGCTCTGCTATTGGCCTTTATCTAGCGCGAGTCTTAAAAATTATTTGCCGCACTGTATATAATGAAGGTAACCATTTCATACTATCTACATACACTTTATGATTAGGGTTTGTTTAATTTGATCGTTTTTTTTTCTATATAGATGTTAGTTATCCTCCTTTTTTAAACCAATTTATAATTAAATAACCAAACATATCGATAATTAGATAATATTTGATGATAAATATAACAACAAACACATTGGACAAAAAACTTTTTACATAATTTAATCATTATTATTGATTTATTTCTTGCGTTTTTCTTGGGAAAGGTGTCATGGTGCAGAAAACCTTTTTGGTTTCATTCTATTATATTCTATTATTATGCTTATATATGATTTGCTTATTACATATTATGCATATTCTATTGAGTTTTGCTTGCATTGAGATTATATATACAGTATAACCTCCCTGTAAAAGACAACACCTAATTGTAGATCCAAAGTGTTCTTTAGGGAGAGGTGTCCTCTTACCGGAGAGTTGCTAAATAGTAAAAAATGGTAATTTTGCAAATGAAAACTGTCTTTTTTAGTGGTGTCTGCTAAAGGGAGGTTATATTGTATATCAAAGCTTGTATTTTTTATTACGCTTATTGCTTTTTTATTTTCTATATTGTAATCCTTTATTTTTTTATTAACAATGTTTTAATATTTTTTATTTTTAGAATAGCTTCTTTGTATTTAAACCTTTGTTAACTGTCATTATTTTATTTCTACTAATTCTTAATATATGTATTAATCATGTGTGTTTTTTTTTATCAATAAAAAAAATAAAGCATCAGTTTCATTATTTAACAAATAAGATACAGTAAAACACTCAACTGAATAATACACTTGGTGGAAATGAAAATCTTCATAAAGAATTTTGAAAAAATATTTAATCTTCAGTAATTGACCACATTTCTAAAAGAAAGGATAAGAAACGTTTGCAAAAAAAGGGCATATTATTGTTATCTTCTTCTTTCTTATCTCCACTCAATCATATTAGGGTGTCAAGTTGTGACCCTTAATGGTGTCTGTTTGACAACCTTCATGACTGGGTGAAGTAGAATGTGTCTGCCTTTGTCATTAAGACTGGGAGCACTACTCAGTGGCAGCCCGACTTAGCTCCATAAGAAATGGCCGCCTCTGACATGAGGAACAGACGCCATGTACAGCCGATCCTAACATGGAGTACAGACGCTACTGCTCATCCTGTATCCCTGGATTAGGAGCCCTTACAGGGTACTATCAGCCGGGCCAGCTGAACCCAGGGTTTTTAGCGAGCTTGTTACTGCTCCCCCTCCTCCCTTTTCATCTGGGCTTGGGACCGGCAAAGGCGGAGTTTTATAATTTATATCATTGTTAAAAGTATAGAGTATATAGAACAAAAAAAAATTAACATCTGTCATCGCAACAAGGACATTAGAAAAGTTTGATTTATGCATGAAAAAAACATTAACGTCTTAATGTTTTCATTTGTTATATATAGATGGCGCGCTATTACTTCATATGTTTTCTTTATTGCAGAAATGGTCAGTTTTAGACATGTGTTTTACCCTTCAATTAGCTTATCTAAAAAAATAGTGTTTTTTTTTTCGAAGCAGTCGTAAGTTAAGGCAAGTGGACGCACATAGGATTCAGGATCACAAACCCGTAAGGAGTACTTAAGAGAAGAAAGAGAAGATTTGAGGACCACCCTGGGAACAAATGACGTGGAGACAAACTCAAAGCGAATTCTCCTCCAATATTCAAAATGGTTGCTTTTTTAAAATATTCTCGGCTGTGAAAATTCGAAACTATTATATACACGTATGATTCTTTTAAAAATAAAACAATTTCTAATGACCTTACTGCAATGAAAAATTTAATGGAAGGGCCTGGCTCATCAGTAATCATTGCAGTAAGGGCAGTTGAAATTGTTTTATTTTTATAATAATCATACACGTCTATAATAGTTTCGATTTTTCATAACAGATGGCGCGCTAATGCATCATAATATAATTATCAGTTGGTTATAATAGTCTGGTGAGTAAAGTGACCCTGAATCATCCACTCATAGAAGACGGGACATGTAGTCGACCTGGAGTGTGATATCTTACTAGCTAACTTTCATCTTCTCATATTTCTACATTGTTCACACCCACACACAAAAGCCTTTATTAAGACACACTGGTCTTATAGAGGATTCTCCCCGAGATTACAAGAGAGATAGGCCTGTGAAAGTGGGGAATATACAGAAGAAGAAAAAGAAAGATTATGTAAGTATGATATATACATACACATACATATATACAACATAACAACAAAAACCTCCATTAAGACCCAAAGTCTTACAAAAACTCGACTGCAGGATCCAAGAAACAAAGTAAGAAAGAGACAAAGAAGTGAACAACAACAAAAATATATATATGTTATAATGAATAAAATTTTGAGATAGAAATTAATTGCTGGTTCTTTTGAATACATGAGTACTTAATGGTATCGTTTGCAGTCGTGTCATTTTGAAAGAAAAGCAGAAAAATAACTATTTACTATCAAGTAGATTTTATTTTAAATTACTTGAAGAGAATTACAATAAGACATTTTTCACAGTTATATAGAATTTATGAAATGAATTCTATATTAGTGAATTTTAAAAAATAGGTTAGATAACTAAAAATTTACAACAAGTATTAGAAGTCGGCGTATTCTAAAACTATGGTCAAAAAACAAGTAGAACTATCAATGAATGAAAAAAAAATATTTTTTAAATTATAGAATATTTTTATATTTAGATTATATAATATATATACACATTCACTCAATTCAAGGTAACAGTAACGATGCCTTTTTATTCACTGCCTTGTAAAACCCACATAGATCCAGTGAAAACTTTCTATCTGTAATGTAGTTTGTTTATTTCTACAATGTTATTATCTTTATATTTACATATTTCTATAAGATACATTTCTACATGTGATATTATGACAACACCAAAAAGATATTTAAGCAGGGGAAATTGCACTATGCGGAAGGATAATATTCCTAAAGAGAAACCTCTTCCTTTATTATACAACAGAACGCTGTATTATGTTCATCATCCCAGTAAAAAACCTTACTAGTGATGTTAAAGAATAAGCCTCAACACCAGTTTTGACAAATTCAAACAAAAAAGCCAACATGTATACCATGTGTTGTATATATATTAATTAATTGTTACCACAGAGTGTGTGTAAGCTCACAGGTAAATAGGCGCTAACCGACAAAAAAGTTTCTTTGTTCAATATTAGTTTTCCTTTTATATTTTGTTCTCTCTCTTGTAAATCAATAAATATAATGTTTAATTAATAATTATTGGAATCTCAGTTTCATTAATAATTCTAAGCAAAATTAACACCATGGTTTCGAGCTAGGGCCTTCAACAGTACAGGGACGACTTTGATTTCATAACATCATGCTAGGAGGGTTATAGAATGGGTCAAATTTACCAAAAACCTGTTTAAGCTTGTGAAATGACAACAACTTTATGTTGAATTAAAGCATGTGAATTGGTCTTTTTCACTTTATTAGATTAATTTATTATCTATATTTTACAAAACGGGTGTTGTGGCTGATTATTCATCATCAATAGTAATCATTTTTACTAGGGTTATGTACAACCTTACTGTTCTGGTGTGGAACTAACACCTACCCACATATTCTCATATCCAGCATTAACCGCAGAAAATTGACATGGGCCCAGAACAGCAACTTCAAAAACACAAGATAGAAAACATTGCTGCTGCTGTGATAGAGATGTATAGAGACATCTGAGGCTCTTCATTAGACACAACAACAACATAAAATTGACAGGAACCCAGAACAGCAGCTTTATACAACCAAGATAGAAAACATTGCTGCTGCTGTGATAGAGATGTATAGAGACATCTGAGGCTCTTCATTGGACACGACAACAACAACAGAAAATTGACATGGACATAGAACAGTACCTTTACACATCCAAGATAGAGAACATTGCTGTGTAGAGATGTATGGAGACATCTGAGGTTCTTCATTGGACACGACAACAACAACAGAAAATTAACATGGACCCAGAGCAGCAGCTTTACACACTAGAGATAGAGGACATTGCTGTGATAGAGATGTATGGAGACATCTGAGGCTCTTCATTGGACACAACAACAACAACAGAAAATTGACATGGACCCAGAACAGTAGCTTTACACATCCAAGATAGAGAACATTGCTGTGATAGAGATGTATGGATACATCTGAGGCTCTTCATTGGACACGTCAACAACAACAGAAAATTGACATGGACCCAGAACAGTAGCTTTACACACCCAAGATAGAGGAAATTGCTGTGATAGAGATGTACGGAGACATCTGAGGCTCTTCATTGGACACGATAACAAAAATAGAAAATTGACATGAACCCAGAACAGCAGTTTTACACACCCAAGATAGAGAACATTGCTGTGATAGAGATGTAGGGAGACATCTGAGGCTCTTCATTGGACACGACAACAACAACAGAAATTTGAGATGAACCCAGAACAGCAGTTTTACACACCCAAGATAGAGGACATTGCTGTGATAGAGATGTATGGAGACATCTGAGGCTCTACATTGGACACGACAACAACAGAAAATTGACATGGACCCAGAACAGTATCTTTACACACCCAAGATAGAGAACATTGCTGTGATAGAGATGTATGGAGACATCTGAGGCTCTTCATTGGATACGACGACAACAACAAAAAATTATAGAACGAAGTTTGAAAATTATACCGCAAATGTTTCTTCTGAACAAAAAAATCGAAAATTTTTTACAAGGAGAAATAACGATTATTTCTAACCTTAGAGATGAAGTATCGTTTTTTCTCCTTAAAATAAATTTTAGATTTTTCGTTCAAAAGAAACATTTGCGGTATAATTTTCAAACTTCGTTCTACAATCATAAGTCGAATTATATTGTAGTATAATTTTTTTTTTCAAACTTTCGGACTTGTCATTCTTTCAACAGGAGTATCACATTAATAAATTGATGATATATACTATTTTTATATTCACACACATTATTATTTACATATTTAAAATATTTATGATATTGAAAGAGAGAGAAAATATATTACATTCTTTGTGTGTGAAAAACATTTTTAAAAAATATATGTGCATGGTGGATGATACATGCTGGTTGAATGATATCTCGAGACTTCAAATTAAATTTTATAAGTTCGTGAACTATTGTGGTATATATAGAAGACTGCCTACATCTATGAGGTAGTATTTGTCCATATTGTTTCGTATGTTCCTAATATTCCAATTGTTGTATATATATTAATTAATTGTTCCACAGAGAGAGTGTGTGTAAGCTCACAGGTAAATAAGCGCTAGCCGAAAAAGAGAAAAAAGTTCCTTTGTTTAATTAAGTTTCCCTTTTATATTTTGTTCTATCTCTTGTAAATCAATAAATATAATGTTTAATTAATAATTATTGGAATCAACTTCATTAATAATTCTAAGCAAAGTCAACACCAATGCATCTGTTATATATCTAAACAATATACAGTTAAACCTGTCTATAGCGCCCCCTCTTGGGACTAAGCAAAATAGGGTGGGTGCTATAGACAGGGGCTACTATAGACAGGTCACTTTTAATGTAAATCGCATCGTACTACGTATTTAAAATAGGGCGCTGTAGAGAGGAAGGCGCTATTTAGAGGGGGCGCTATAGACAGGTTTAACTGTATTTACAAATAAAACGCTGACGTCATATGGATGATGATGATAAACCGAGTAGGCCACACAGAATATTCTGTGAAAATATTTATCAAAATATATTCTATATCACGCCTCTCTCTCTCAAAATATAATTGAAATAAAAAATGTCAATAATCTTTTGGGATCTATTGAAATTTCTATTCTAAAATTCCATTTGTTGATTTTAAATATTTATTCGCATTGCATCTTCCGAGATATTTCATCCATATTTTCAATATCCATTGGAAAATTTTGATTACCATTCTGATGTACCAAGCTGATAAATGAAATACATTATTTTTTGATCAAATTCTCACATTTCAAATTCAATTTGTGAATGTTATGATGTAAGAGGAAAGCCAATATAAATGATCACTTATATACCATATTTAAGAAAATAAAATGAAATTTATACATGAAGTACTTCATTTAATTCCATGAGAACAAGTTATTATAAATCTATATTTAAACATATATCAATGATTGGTTCACAATATATTGTACATACAATATATAAAGGATAATATCAAATCAATATGCAATTTCTTCAAATTTCTTTTACAGATGGAAACATAAGCAATCTGATTATTTCGTTAAGAAAAAAAAAGTGAACAAATAATTATAATTACGATATATATATATTATATTTTATATAAAAAAAAGATATAAGATTTCTGTTGTTTTGGATCATATTGATGATTATGCTATGGTGGTGCAGTCATGGCATGAATCTTCTTGAAAGTAAAATAATAAAAATAGTATAGATTAAAAATTGCTTTAATTGAGCTATAAGATAAACATAATTATATAAAAATACCGCCTGGCTTAAGGCGTAAGAATAAAAAAATGAAAAGCGTATTTACATAATGTAGAAATGTTTTGGGTCGGCCAATCGGGGAACAACAACAATGAGTATTTATAGAGAAAGCGTGACCTCTGGCGGTCGATTTATACAGAGTATTTATATCTAGGAAATTATATATTTTTTAAATAAAATATTTTAATATAACATTTCAAATAATATCTTAATATAACATTTTAAATAATACATTTATAACATTTTAAATAATACCTTTATATAACATTTCAAATAATACCTTTATATAACATATATATATCGTAATTTAAACAATGTGATATGTAAGTAATAAAGTATGACGTCTTTTCTAGTCGTCTCAAAGTGACACCAGCTTGCCACCAGACACCCGGGGGATCCAGGGAGGGACAAAAAGGGGCGTTTGGTCCGGATGTTGACAGTTAGTTAGGTTACAGTGGATATTTTCGGACAGGCCGCTCAGTTCTAGGCCATTATCATCTCAAGACGGTCCCCGCGGCTTCAGGCTGGACGCCGGGCCTTCCTTAGTTAATCCTCAACTTTCCCCTGGTCCTGGTGCCACTTGAGACGTACTAGGAGAGCGTCTTTTGATCCCAAACTTTCTCCTTACTGTCCCGTGCGGACTTCTCACTCTGCACACCTTGCCACTCAGCCCCGACTGCTTCCAACTCGCTTGTTGGCTTACCCGGGTTTACGACATATATATATGTAGTAATCCCGAAGTGGAATGTGCTGGGCAGTCGTGGTAGTGGGTGCGTGATGGGATTCCCGCACTGGGACAGCAAGAGACAGAGGCAGGTCTAGATGGTAACTCCAAGAGGAAGAGGTAGACCACGGACGAAGGCAGCGGACCACGGCCGACGCGGATGCCTACATCGCGGATAGGGGTGAGAGACCCGACCGTATGACGGCGTCGCTCTGAAAACAACTAACTGAACAACTATCAACTTTGTCCCATCTTGGGGGACCTTATATATTGGACGCTCGCAGATGGCGGCGAGTTCTGATTGGTTCCCGTAATCACGCCACCTGTCAAGCGCTGGGTTATTAATTATGTCTGGCCACCTGTTCGGCCACCTGCTGACGGGGGAATGAACTCATTATCATAAACACCTGTTCGTCTGGTCCATGGCGTCGTCTGGACTACCTCTACTCCTTTTGTTTTATTTGTCATTTCTATTTTTATACAAGGTCGATACATATTTTATATAGATATGGGGTTATTATAAATATTATAAGAAGGTTATGCTCTATCTACTTCAAAATATACTACATATATGTGACAATATAGTGGAAAATGATGTGGTGAGGTGAGAAAAAATCACACGACGAGTTGTTAGAGCAAAAAATCCAGGCAGCCAGCCGAGAGAGAAAGAGGTGGCGAGTGAGACGTTATCTGCTGAACGACCGTTTTCCCTGTGTACACAAGCGGGGCTAACAAAAGATTAGTCGCCAGGTGTTGACGCCCCCTCAGGAATGTGGCCAAAAAATGGCCGTAAGTTAGTTTTCTAAAGTGTCTCGCTTTAGCTGTCCATTTCTCTCTCGTTGGCTGTTGGTTTGTTTTATTAATCCTGGAAGAGCATATATTATGACATATATATATATAAATAAATAGTTGTTTAGTTTTATAGTTTAGTTTTGTATTAAAATTATCTTTATTATTTTGATTATTTAAATTCAAATTATAAAATTTGTAAATTGTTATTATTTAGTAGAGAGAGAGAGAAAAAAAATCCTTTACTTCTTACACATCATCCCATTAATTATATATTTATAATTGATAACAATAAAATTTAACAACGTAACGTCTTTTGCATCGGCTTTTACACGTCATTTAGACATACTCTAATTTGTATATAGAATAATAGAAGTGAGAATTTAATAACAATTTATTTATTCATATTAAATTTAATGATATTTTTAATAACCAAAACATCAATAATCTTCTCCCTATAAAAAATTTAAAATTTAAAACAATCTGGAGATACAACAAAAATATAGGTAGTTTATTTTGCAATTATAACCAATTTATTAATAATTTGGCAAATTTTAAAAAAATTAAATGTAATTGCAACAACTATATAAATAGATATAAGCTCTCAGGTCATATATTAACTAGCAATTTTTCTTTTTTAAATCCAGAATATCAAGATATTTTAATTAAAGGGTATAAATATATACCTCAAATTAAACACAATTATAATAATACAATTAAATCTATATTAAAGATATAGACATTTTCATAAATAAAACTAGTATAAAATACAGTATTCCATAATTTACTTTTCTAGAATGGAAACATAATATTAAAAAGGAAATTATAAATTATTATAATAATACACTTAAATACACAAAACCTAATTCAGATATTCCTTCTTTTAAAGAAAATATAATTAAATTACAGAAGCATTTTTATTATCACTCCTATAGATAATTTATTTTTTTTATTTCATCTCAATTTGCAGGTGTTACATTCGAGCACAGCTCGCGAGTCACCTTGTCCAGATTATTTACACATTGCGAGTTGTAATGCTGGAGTGGCCCCCAGATCCTTACAGGAGGGCAGTTGTTGGGTGTTTGGCTGTCAGCTAGCCATTGGGTCCAGGTCGTCGGATTCGGTGGCTGAGGTCACCTTGATTTTGAACAATTTCTTGTATAGTTGGATTTGATGATTTTTGAAATTGAGAGAATAGTCTTGTTGCAGAGTCTTGATAAATCTCTTCTAGATTAGGCTGGTTGAGATCTTCTTTGAGAATTTTGTTTGAAAGATTGAATGGGGCTCCTATAGTGGTTCGTAAGCAAATCCTCATGAAGGCATCTATTCTTTTTTTATCCGTAGGTGTGATATATTTGCCCCAGACTGGTAGTGCGTACGTGATGATGGGTAGAATACAGGTTTTGTACAACGTGAATTTATGCTTTGTTGTTAAATTACTTTTAAAATTGAGCAGGCTTGATAGAGATATTTTGGCTATCTTTGCCTTTCTTATGGTGTTTTGGACATGTAGGTTAAATTTTAATTTTGAATCCAAAGTGACACCAAGATACTTGGCATGGTCGGCCCAACTAATAGTGCTTGAGTTTACTGTCAAGTTGGTTTGTGGCTTGAATTTTTTGTTATCTCTTGGGGGAAAAAGTATTGCTTGAGTCTTAGTTGGGTTAATGTCTAGTTTCCACTCATCGCACCATTTGATTATGTCATTTAGGTAATTCTGAAGCTGAGTAACCAATAGGTTGACTGATTTAGAGTTAAATAAAATTGCTGTGTCATCTGCGAAGAGCTTAAGTTTACATTTAGAGTGCAGTGGGATGTCATTAATGTAAATATTGAAAAGGTAGGGTCCGAGGATAGAGCCTTGAGGTACTCCAGTCTGGATTGGCTTTGGTTCAGTTATAAAATTTCCTTGCTTGACTGAAAATGTCCTGCCCTGTAGATAATTCTGCATAAAATTGATAATGTCACTTGGAAACTGGTGTTTTGTGAGTTTCTTTATAAGGCCATTATGCCAAACTTTATCAAATGCTTTCGCAAAATCTAGAAAGACAGCACCTACCACTTCCTTGTGGGATCTTCTTATCTGGATGTAGTCCAGAACTGCAATGAGTTGGTGAGTTGTTGAATGCCCCCTTCTAAATCCGAATTGCTGCGGGATGATGAAGTTAGAGTTGTCCAAGTACATCTGAAGTCTACGTAAAATAATTCTTTCGTAAATTTTGCCGATGGTGGGGAGGAGGCTGATAGGTCTTAGATCTTCAGGGGATTTAGCGGATTTTTTTGGAATTGGAATTATGATAGCATGCTTCCAGACTTTGGGGTAGTAACACAAGTGCAGTGCGGCGTTGAATACTCCAGCTAGAAATACAATCCATTTGATGGGAAGATTCTTGGCCATTTGCGGAGTGATATTGTCATGGCCAGGAGCTTTGTGGTTAGCTAAGTATTTAATCACTTCTTTGACTTCATTTGGTGTCGTCATTGTGAGCATTTTTTCTTGTTGGTGATTATAAGTTATATTTGGTTGGTCTTCTTTTTTCTTGGAGAACTGGTTGGAGAAGTGTTCTGCAAGTTCATTTCCGATTTCTTTGTCGGTCAATAAGGTTTTGCCGTTCGTTACTAAGCTTGAGATCCTTTCCGTTTTTTTCCTGATGGGTTTTGTTTTTCTCCAGAAGTCCTTTGGGCTTGATTCAATCTTGTGTATGAATTGATTCCAGTTCTCGGTGGAGTCGGATTTGAGGGCTTTGTTAACTTTTCCCTGTAGGTTTAAATAAATGGCTCTATGGGCTGGATCCCAGGTTGCTTGCCATCTCTTTCGAGCTTTATTCTTTTCTTTTATCAAGGCCTTGGTCGAGGGGTTCTGTTTTGATGAAGAGGATGATATAACTGTGTTTTTCGAGTAGCTGTTGTAGATTTTATCATTTAGTATGGTCACTGCTGAGTCAATATTGGCTTCCGTTTTCAAGGGTACTCTAGGAGGCGTACTGGAAATTAAGTCTTGTTGGAAGTGTACCCAGTTAGTGAGTCGGCAAGCCCTAGTCGTGAATTCATCCTTCGGGCAGGTCAGCTCTAGGATTACTGGGAGGTGATCTGAAGATAAGGCATCCAGGGTCTTAATCCTCGAAGTCCAGGGGATGTTTCTAAGAATTGCGATGTCTAGAAAGTCTGGATTACCCAAAGGACTGTAGTGCGTGGGTGAAGAAGGTGCGACAATGTCCAGGTTTTCTTTTTCGGAAAAATTATGAAGCACGGTTCCGCTATTATTGGAGGTTCTTGAGCCCCAAAGAGGGTGCTTGGAGTTCCAGTCTCCTGCAGCGATTACTGATTGATTATTCTCTAACAAGAGATTCAGATCTTCCTCCAGGAGTGGTAAATCGGGTTTCTTATAGATTGACGATATCTGCACTACTGCCCTTCCATCTGGTTTCATTAGAATTGTGGTGTTTTCCATGTTAGATGTTTGAATCAGCACTTTTTTATATTTAAGATAGTTTTTTAGAATTATTGCCGTTCCACCGCCCCTTCCAACGATTCTATCGTCTCTTATTGTCTGATAGTTTCTGAGTTTGAGGTCGACAGATGGTTTTAAGTGTGTTTCACTGAGCAGTGCCATGTCTATTGAGTTTTCTTCTAAAAAATGTAGAAATTCTTCTTTTTTGAGTTTGATTCCGTTGCAATTCCAGAAAACGATTTTCAAAGGTAATTTGCCTTTCATTGTAAGTAAGTTTTGATAATTTCTAATAACTTTTCGCACAGTTCCCTGGTGTCAGAACGAGTAGTTTTCTTTTTTGCAGTTTCAGCGTAACTTGCCTTTTGTTTTTCAACAGTTGCTTCTTCTGTTTTAGTGGAGCTTGCTTGAGGTATGGTGTTAGGGGAGTTTTGTCTGGGAGGCTTTAGCTGCTGTTGTTGTGGCTTCGGAAAATTTTGGCATCCGCGGTAATTGGCTGTGTGCGCCTCTCCACAGTTAGCGCACTTTGGTGGGAGCTGTTTCGACTTTCTTGGACAATCCTTCGAATGGTGTTCTTCAGCACACTTGACGCATTTGGGCTTCAAAAAACAGTTTAGCTGGCCATGCCCAAAGCCCTGGCAGTTAAAGCATTGGGTCACTCGTTTTGTAGTCCTGAATGATTCCACGACTATTTTTTGGTAAAGTATTTCGGTTATTCCATAGATTCGTTTATTTTGTTCATTTTTCGGTAGCTCTACTAGGACTATATTCATCGGTATTTTGGTCGATTGTCTATGGAGTCTTTTGACAATGACCTCAGTGAAGCCCATTGAGACCAGTTCAGTTACGACGTCTTCTTCTTTGAAGGCTGTTGTTACCCCCTTCAATACCACTTTCAGTGGTTTTTCCTCCTGTAGTCTGTAGGAATATCCTCCATTATTTTTTTGTACATACTCCCTGATTTTTTTGAAGTCGCCTATGTTTTTCGATTTAATTATGTGCTTTTTGCCAGAAATCGTGACTTGGAATGGTTCCGTGCACAAGCCTTTTAGTTCTTGGCAAAGAAGCTTCCAATCTGCTACATTTTCTGCAATAACAGGAGGAATTCTAGGTTTTTTCACGTTAGTGACTGTGGTCCATGGGCCATCGTTGTCGTTATTTTCTTCATCGTCTTGAGGTGGGTGAGCTGTGTTCATTTGTTGAGAAATTCCAGTGGCGGGACTTTGTTCATCGATGTCCATTCTAGGCGTCTTCAGATTACGCTCGCTCCTAGTTGGCGATCTTGAGTCATCCGATTGGGAGCCGCGAGTTCTCTTCTTTGATTGAACCGTTTCCTCAAGCTTATACTCGATTCCACATTTGTCTAGGATCTTCGTTATTAAGGAGGCTTCGATTATGCATAGTTTCTCGCCGGTTGGTCCGATCGTCGATTTAATTACAATCGGTGGCATATTATTTACTTGCGGATTTAGTTTATTTTTTAAAAATTAATTGTTGTTGTTTCCTCCTATAGATAAATGTCCCAATAATCTATATATATAAAATTGAATGTCTGTCTGTTTGTTTGTACTCTATAGATTCAAAAACCATACATCCAATCGCCGTGAAATTTTGGGATATTATTAGGTATATCACCGGGAAGGTTTTAGAAAAATAATTTCATGAATATCTTGAATATCCTTAGAGTTATTTGCAGATTTGTAGATTTAACTCGCAAGCAGCGCCCCCATTGTGACGATGATAACAAGTTTTCTTATCACTAAGTTTGTTATCTTAAATATTATTTATCAAAAGTAAGATTATCTCAGGATGACACGGCAATGTGACACGGGAAAAAATGTTCACTAGATAAAACTATGATTTTCTATATGATATAAAAAGCCAACAATGAAGAGTGAATGTAATATAAAAAGCCAACAATGAAGAATGAATGTAAGATAAAAAGCCAACAATGAAGAGTGAATGTAATATAAAAAGCCAACAATGAAGAATGAATGTAAGATAAAAAGCCAACAATGAAGAGTGAATGTAAGATAAAAAGCCAACAATGAATAGTAAATGTAATATAAAAAGCCAACAATGAAGAATGAATGTAAGATAAAAAGCCAACAATGAAGAGTAAATATAATATAAAAAGCCAACAATGAAGAATGAATGTAAGATAAAAAGCCAACAATGAAGAGTGAATATAATATAAAAAGCCAACAATGAAGAGTGAATGTAAGATAAAAAGCCAACAATGAAGAGTGAATGTAATATAAAAAGCCAACAATGAAGAATGAATGTAAAAAGCCAACAATGAAGAGTGAATGTAATATAAAAAGCCAACAATGAAGAATGAATGTAAGATAAAAAGCCAACAATGAAGAGTGAATGTAATATAAAAAGCCAACAATGAAGAATGAATGTAAGATAAAAAGCCAACAATGAAGAGTGAATGTAATATAAAAAGCCAACAATGAAGAATGAATGTAAGATAAAAAGCCAACAATGAAGAGTGAATGTAAGATAAAAAGCAAACAATGAAGAGTAAATGTAATATAAAAAGTCAACAATGAAGAATGAATGTAAGATAAAAAGCCAACAATGAAGAGTAGATCTCTATATATATATATATAAAAGTCAATTTCTGTCTGTCTGTCTGTTTCGCGATAAACTCAAAAACTACTGAACCAATTGGTACCATATTTTGCATGTCGCTTTTTATAAACCCGAGGAAAATTTTCGGCTGCATTTTGATTAGTTTTTGGCTATTTCTTTTTTTTTCATTTGAAGAACTTTTTTTACGCGGACTAATCCGGAATGGAATGAATACCTAAATATGGCCATTTTTTTAAGCATCGATGGTTCAGTGGTAGAATGCTCGCCTGCCACGCGGGCGGCCCGGGTTCGATTCCGGCCGATGCATTTTTTTTTTTTTTTACAATTTTTAAAACTCTTTTATATTATCTTAAATATATATAATTGAATGTCTGTCTGTCTGTACTCTATAGATTCAAAAACCATACATCCAATCGCCGTGAAATTTTGGGATATTATTAGGTATATCACCGGGAAGGTTTTTGAAAAATAATTTCATGAATATCTTGAATATCCTTAGAGTTATTTGCAGATTTGTAGATTTAACTCGCAAGCAGCGCCCCCATTGTGACGATGATAACAAGTTTTCTTATCACTAAGTTTGTTATCTTAAATATTATTTATCAAAAGTAAGATTATCTCAGGATGACACGGCAATTTATTTGCGACAAGAATAATGATACAATTCCAAGGCGAAGATATTATTCCTTTAACTTCCAATTACCGAGGGAACCAATTAATATTGATTTTATTCAACTTTTCGAGTATTTCTCAAGGGACCGGGAAAAAATGTTCACTAGATAAAACTATGATTTTCTAATGTAGAAAATTAGGAAAGACAAAATTCAGGATGACAAGGCACACAGGGACCGAGAAAAAATGTTCACTTTATCGAGAGATTCAAATTTACGAGTTTCAAATTATCAAAATATATCTTTTTTATTTTTTAATAAGTTTTTAGAGAATTGTTTTAACAAATGTTCGCTAGACAAACCTTTACTCGGGTAAAACCCCGGGCGAAGCCGAGTACGTTTTATAAGTTTAAAGAGAATTGTTTTAACAAATGTTCGTTAGACAAACATTCACTCGGGTAAAACCCGGGCGAAGCCGGGCGGGTCCGCTAGTTTATCTATAATTTGTAAAAATCTATACCACGATATTCTAAAAAAGGAAATTGATAATAATAATAAATACACTTTTGCTAGAACTACAGCCACAAAAATCAAAAAAGACATCAAAAACGTGGAAAATTCACTAAAGATTTATAACTACAACAAAAATCCAAACATACCAAAATTCTATATAATTCCTAAACTACACAAAAAACCAATTTCTTTCAGAACAATCACATCTGGTATAAATTCAGTTATAAAAAACATTGATATACAATTAGCTTCAACACTACAATTTATTATAAATAAATTAACTAATAAATATAATTATATAAATTTATCGACTCAAATAAAAAAATCATTAACTATTTAATGAACAATTGGACAAACATTGATTCAGTACACACATTTGATTTTGAGGACCTATATTCTAAAATAAATTTAAGAGATCTAAATAATAAAATAACCAATTTATTTAACGAATTCATTAATTACAAAACTTTCCACATTAAAATTATTCATAACAGATATAAAACAATTATATTAGATCTTAAAACAGCAAAAACTCTACTGGAAACATTTTTAAATTTTAATTATATAGAATTTAAAACTATATATATATTCAATCAGAAGGCGTTCCCATGGGAACTTCTTCAAGTCCTTTATTAACCAACCTAATACTATTCTGGTACGAAAGAGAATACTTTCTACAAAATAATGTTAATTGGCAAATGTTCCGTTATGTAGATGACATCATAATATTTAATAATCCACAGTTTAAAAACATAATACCTGAAATATATCCTAAATACCTGAAACTTAAGAACAATGAAAAAATTAATAGAAACAAAAAAGTTAACTTTTTAGACCTAAATATAAACCTTACAAATAATGCTATTAAAATTTATAATAAAAAAAGTAATTATAATTTCAATATGATAAAATACTGCAATATAAATTCTAATATATCATTAAACTGCTGCAAAGGTATATATTTTGGTCAGTTTCTAAGATTTTATAGAATAAATAATATATTAGAAAATTTCATAGAAGATATTAAAAATTTAAACATGGAATTTATTAAAAACAAATTTAGTATTAAACAAGTGTAGCGGCACGAGAATACTAAGATAAGTCCGCCACCTTCTTTTAACAATTAAGTGTCCTGCTCAAGTGCTGGAATAATCAGATATAAGTTTCGTAAAATAAATTTATTAGGCTCAACTACTTGATCGCCTTAATATATTAAAGAAGTAAAACCAAAACAGTTAATAACAGTCAAAGTTGAAGGATCCAAACAAGGACAGCGGCACTTCCAGCTGTCGTCTCAAAACGCGTAGAGCTCCGACTTCTTGTGGACACACACACACACAATCCTAGTTTTTTTATATCTGTGGAAGATTTACATAGATCTTTTTCGTAAAGCCTAGTTTGCATAGTCTTCTTAATTTTACTCTTGTAAAATTTGCCTAGGCTTTTCCAACATACTCCCCACAAAAATTGTGACAATGATTTTTCCAAATCAGCATCCAACACTATCCTGGAATCGATTCGAAATCTCTTCCGGAAAATCCAACTCCATTGGGCAACGACGTTGTATAGGTCTTAATACAATCCCGCCTCCGGTCTTTAATTTGCCAACTCGAACAATTCCATCCTTTCCTGGAGTTCTTTTCAACAAATTCTTCATAAAGCGAATTAAACGCTCCCACCAACCTCCCCACCAAGCCGCAAAGGGAGGATTAAATCTCCATTTTATAGGTCTAACGCAGTCGCTCTCTTGAAGCGTCTTCCAATCAATGCTAATCTCTTTAACAATCATTTCGCTTTCACCAGTTTTCTTATTCCTTTTCAGTATTTCTCTTTTCATTGGAGTCACTCGTGTTTTAGCGGACATAAAACTGACCCGTATTTCTTCATTTTCTACCCGGTGAAATACCACTGCGGAGTAAGCTGTCCGACTCGCATCAGTAAACAAGTGCAAAGACCAACTCCTCCCATCGATCTCGTCCTTTATCATAGAAATAAGAAGAGCAGTAACAGCCAACAAAAGAAGCACAAGTGCAAGCAGCTCATGAAAACAGAGATTGATTATTTTTGATCTCTTCGATTTAGCTCGATAAACTTTATAGGGTTTTAAAGGTCTCTTATTTCGTTGAAGATCTGAAGATGTTTTAGCGATATTCCTCGAATTAATCTCAATTTGCTCATTTTTATCTTTTGCCTCAATAGTTTCAAAATATCTAACTTGATCAGCCACTTCAGAATCTTCAACTTTATTTGCCTTAATCTTCTCTTCTGAATTGTTCACCGATTCATAACCTTTAATTGCAGTCTCAGAATCCTTCACTCCATCGCTCTTAGGCTCAGAATCCTTTGCTTTATAGTCTTTAGACTCCGCTTCCTTCACACCTACATAGCTATCAACTGCAGTTTCAGAATCCTCTTTTTCCACGCCTTCAATTTCATTTTTCATGGACATAACCAGCATAGAATTTTCTTCATCAGACCATTCCTTCAAGCTGCCTAGTAACGTCCAACCAAAATGGGTAAGCATAGCTGTTAAACCGCAATCCAGTTGCAGCGTTTTTCCGGTCATTAATTTCCCATAAAGATCTGCACCGATGAGGAGCTCTATAGGTGGGTTGTCATCTCCAAGATCTGTAACTTTAATTTTTCTTTCTTCCAACTCTTTAGAAATTAAACTTGTTCTGGGAATTCTTGGAAGGGCTTGACAGATCTTTGACTGATCACGAACAGTGACTTTGCAAACAAAATTTTCATCGTCTGCCTTTAACTGAACATCATACAAATTATGCGTAACAGCCGTTGTTTGTATCCCGCCAAATAAAGCATGATGAACAGTCTCTTTCGTCACAGGTTTCAGTCCTAATTCTTCCGCTGTTGTCTTCAAAATATAAGTATGTTGAGAACCTGAATCAAGAAATGCGCGCACTAATTTCCTCCCCTTTGGTGCAATAACATTCAACATCAAAGTCTGAAGAGCAACATTCCGCTGACAAACTTGGTTGGAACAATCATTATGCCTTTTCAGATCTTCGTTTGGTTTCACCGTAGCATCAAAAGATTCAGAATTTTCGCGATGTGAAACCCGTTGTTTAACCCTTTCTGAATTTTGATTAGTCAATTCTGGTTCAATTCCCAATTGAGCAGCCTCCTTATTATTTCTATCTCCTCGAGTGCACATAATTAAAAAATGCGACGAGCCACAGTTGTAGCATCTAACCTTTGTTCTGCAATATCTAGCAAGATGGCGTCCCTTTAAGCATTTGAAGCAAACCTTCTTTTCACGGATGACTTTTCTTTTTTCTTCTAAGGACATCTTTTTAGCGGCAAAACAATTTTGACTCGCATGCTTCTTTTCACAGAATATACATCCGCCTAATTCCATTTGTTGTAATCCGGTCACCGTTGGAATATCATTTTTCTTCTTATAAAATCCTTTCCTTCTCTCTTGGTCGGAAGTTTCAACACTTTGGAAACCGCCTTTAGCTAACTGGATGTTCTGCTGAATCAAAATCTCCCTTTCCAAAAAGTCCATCAGTTGATCCAGTCTCGTCTGATGTTCAACATCAAGCTTGACGAACTGAGATCTTCTCTGCCACGCTAGCAATAGTTTGTCAGATAGACACGATTCCACTAAGGGATACAGCCATGTGTCCGGGCTTGCACTTTCCAAATTCAAACTCTTTAAAGAACCAAGATAAGATTGAATTCTATAATATAGTTCATGAATAGATAATTTTTTCTTTCCGCTAGCACTATCGATGACCAACTTGAGCAATTCTCTCACATATACTTGTAACAACAAATCAGGATTAGCATAACGTCTTCTCAAAGCATCAATCGCCTTAGAATAATTTTCCTCAGTAAGCGGATAAATGGATACGATTTTATAGGCCTCAGTGTCTACACTCAGACTTTGAAGCAAATAGTAGAACTTGTCGCTATCCTTTAGTCTGATATCAAGGTGGATCTTCTCAAATTGAGCCCAAAAAGTTAACCAATCTATCAAATTACCACTAAACTTCGGTAATTCAATGGTGGGAAGTCTTATTTTCTCTGTAGTATCTGGCAAAGAATCTTGAACTACAACTTCTCTTGCAACTTGTTTTTGAGCATCCTCATAAGCCACAATTGCTTCAATTATGATCTCTTGATAATGCGCACAATCATCCATTTCCTTTTCCAGATCCGCTTCATCATCTTCTGCCAAAATGTCGATTATCTCTTTATCAGACGACAGCAGTACTTTCTGTACATCCAGAATTCTTCTCACTCCTACTGTTGCCTTGAAATAATCCTTGGATTCAATTCTCAAATTAGAAATAATTTCCTTGGATATCCTTGTAACTTGACTTCTCACGGGGGCTCGCTTCCTGATACATAAACTTAGAGCCATTTTCCTTTCAACTTCTTGAATTCTACTTCACTTTAAATATATATCTCCGATAAACAATAATCCACTTGAGCAGAATCACGTCCGGCTCACCAAAAAATGTAGCGGCACGAGAATACTAAGATAAGTCCGCCACCTTCTTTTAACAATTAAGTGTCCTGCTCAAGTGCTGGAATAATCAGATATAAGTTTCGTAAAATAAATTTATTAGGCTCAACTACTTGATCGCCTTAATATATTAAAGAAGTAAAACCAAAACAGTTAATAACAGTCAAAGTTGAAGGATCCAAACAAGGACAGCGGCACTTCCAGCTGTCGTCTCAAAACGCGTAGAGCTCCGACTTCTTGTGGACACACACACACACAATCCTAGTTTTTTTATATCTGTGGAAGATTTACATAGATCTTTTTCGTAAAGCCTAGTTTGCATAGTCTTCTTAATTTTACTCTTGTAAAATTTGCCTAGGCTTTTCCAACAACAAGTAAAATACTTTAACAGTATATCAATTATAAAATACTTTAAAAAAATAAATGGAAGTATCCATTTATTAAATCAACTTTTTATAATTTCTCTCAATAATAACTAATACAAACTTATAATCTTTAACAGTTAATTAAACTTAAATTATATAACTGATTTTAAAAAATTTTCACAAGATTTTTAAAGTAATATTGTATAGAATTCATTTTATTTAATCTCCAATTTCTGGGGAGGAAAATGGAAATTAAATATTAATGAATTTTCAAAATTAATAGCTTTATTAATCATCTAATAATTTACCTTTTTAAAGGAAAATTAAAAGATAAATAATAATTGAATCAGTTATATTAATATAAATAACTGTAAAGATTATAAAGATTGGCTTTCTTCCCTTAACTATTTTCTTTCTTCTTCAGTTGACTTATTATTCTGAAATTTCTGAGAAAACAATCTATTTCAGAAGGGAGGAACACGGGTCCCCCCGCAACAGATGTTATCCAGAAATAGCTGCTTACAGAGGAACGCGTCACAGACTAGGTAGGTAACATTTAGAATTTCTTAACACTTATGTTTGTTGGATCTTTATATATAAATGTTTCACTAAAACAACTTAATATTAACACATATAATACGGTCTAAGAGAGATATATGATATAATAGAGCAGGGGTGAAATATCAGCTGGATTTCTATTTGATAATCCCCGGTCCAGCATATCTCTCTTTCCATTAATTAATTCATTTTAAAAAATTTTTTGTATATGTCTGGTCTACCATTAGGGTTTAAAAACATAATAACCAAATTTATAACAAAAGTTAATTCATATTATAAATATTTCACTAAATACAACTAGATATATTCATTATATAAAATAAAAAAAATTTAAAAAATCTTAAAAAAAAAAGATAAAATATAAAATTATAAAAATAATATATATATACTAACAATCTTATCTACCTTCTTTACAAACATTTTATTTTTTCTTATTATTAGTTTGATTATAAGTGTATGGTTCTGTCTTTCTCTCTTTTCTCTAACTACTAAAATTTATAATATTAAATATATTCTCACTTCTATTATTCTATATACAAATTAGAGTATGTCTAAATGACGTGTAAAAGCCGATGCAAAAGACGTTACGTTGTTAAATTTTATTGTTATTAATTATAAATATATAATTAATTGGATGATGTGTAAGAAGTAAAGGATTTTTTTCTCTCTCTCTCTCTACTAAATAATAACAATTTACAAATTTTATAATTTGAATTTATATAATCAAAATAATAAAGATAATTTTAATACAAAACTGAACTATAAAACTAAACAACTATTTATTTTTATAATTAATTTAGATTTAGCTTGCTAATCTAATCAAATCTACTTGATATAAATTATCATTGTTATCAGTTTACTCATTAAATTTTAAATATAGAATCACTATTATATTTTTATTATATAGTTTTTACACTATATATATATATATATATATATATATATATATATATATATATATATATATATATATATATATATATATATATATATATATATAATTGAATGTCTGCTGTATGTTTGTACTCTATAGATTCAAAAACCATACATCCAATCGCCGTGAAATTTTGGGATATTATTAGGTATATCCCCGGGAAGGTTTTTGAAAAATAATTTCTTGAATATCCTTAGAGTTATTTGTAGATTTAACTCTCAAGCAGCGCTCCCATTGCGACGATGTTAACAAGTTTTTTTATCTATAAGTTTTATTATCACTAAGTTTATTATCTTAAAGATTATTTATCAAAAGTAAGATTTTCTACCTATTAATTGCGCACAAGTCAAAGTTAGTTTTATCATTTATCTACAACATATATATTGGGAGAATAAATAAAATGATGATTTTGTAATGTAGAAAATTAGGAAAGACAAAATTCAGGATGACACGGCAATTTATTTGAGACAAGAATAATTATACAATTCCAAGGCAAGATACTATTCCTTTAACTTCCAATTACCGAGGGAACCAATTAATATTGATTTTATTAAACTTATCGAGTATTTTTCAAGGGACCGGGAAAAAAATGTTCACTAGATAAAATGATGATTTTGTAATGTAGAAAATTAGGAAAGACAAAATTCAGGATGACACGGCAATTTATTTGAGACAAGAATAATGATACAATTCCAAGGCAAGATACTATTCCTTTAACTTCCAATTACCGAGGGAACCAATTAATATTGATTTTATTCAACTTATCGAGTATTTTTCAAGGGACCGGGAAAAAATGTACACTTTATCGAGAGATTCAAATTTACGAGTTTCAAATTATCAAAATATATCTATTTTTTTTTATAAGTTTATTATCTTAAAGATTATTTATCAAAAGTAAGATTTTCTACCTATTAATTGCGCACAAGTCAAAGTTAGTTTTATCATTTATCTACAACATATATATTGGGAGAATAAATAAAATGATGATTTTGTAATGTAGAAAATTAGGAAAGACAAAATTCAGGATGACACGGCAATTTATTTGAGACAAGAATAATGATACAATTCCAAGGCAAGATACTATTCCTTTAACTTCCAATTACCGAGGGACCAATTAATATTGATTTTATTCAACTTATCGAGTATTTTTCAAGGGGCCGGGAAAAAATGTTCACTTTATCGAGAGATTCAAATTTACGATTTTCAAATTATCAAAATATATCTTTTTTTTTTTTTTATAAGTTTATAGAGAATTGTTTTAACAAATGTTCGTTAGACAAACCTTTACTTGGGTAAAACCCGGGCGAAGCCGGGTACATCCGCTAGTATATTATATATTGTAAAATGCAAATATATATTTTTTAAAACATGTATTTTATTTTCATCATTGACTGTTCTACATTTTTGACCATAGATTTAGAAGATAACACTTTTTTTTTGTTGTAAATATGTATAGTTAACCTACCTTTTTCAAATCACGAATATAGGATTCATTTTATAAATTATATATTACTGTGTTAAATAATTTTATGTGTAATTTGCTTCAAGTAATACAAAATAAAAATTACTTGATATAAATAAATAATTTATTTCCTATTTTTCACGAATGCACCTCCAATTCTTTATCATTTTCAACAACAAAACAAAATATTCATAACATTATATATATATATATTTTTTTTTTTTGAAAATAGAGCAATCAATAAATATATTATTTAATTAAAAAGGCATATATTGGATTAAAATATAATTTATTTTATCAATATATCAGTTGGCTGAATGCCAACCTTTTTCAAGTTATTATATCATATGCCTTTTTAATTAATAATATTTTATATTCAGAAATATTTTAACTCTCAACCTTTTTATGAACATATCATTTATCATATATGTAATATATAATATGTATATATGGTTTTGACCAAGGACTTGGGTTGTTGTTGTGTGATGTAATCATTATATAGCGTGAGATGTTTTTAGTTCTTATGATAATTCTGTAATAATAAAATAGTATACAAATATATAACAGTAACATACAATCTCTTTTAATAGAAACTACACTACCTATTGAATATTAGGTAGAAGAGTACATAACAATATATATATCCAGATCTTATAAATTTATTGTTAAGAAGAAAATTGACATTTTAGAAATGATTATGAGATGACTGGTGTAAATTACACGTAAATATTTTACAAGTGGATTTTTAAAAAAGAATTCAAACTAATATTTTAACAAAATTTGATAATTTCTGCTTTAAAATTTATAAATAAAATACAATTCACAGAGGGAAACGTTTCTTTTATATATCGGCAATACCAAGTTTTCGGTCTCAACATTCCTTCAGTAAACGTAGTTGTACATGTCGAAGAGCTGTTGAGTCCCAAAACTTATATTGCCGTTATATATAAACTAGCCGAATGACCCGGGCAACGCCCGTGTTTTACCCGATTGTGAATGTTTTGATTAAAATACTATTTGTTACAATTATAAATTGGCGCCTTAAATAAATGCATATGTTAGTTAATAACTATAGCCTATGTGCTTTATCTGTCTATGTACTGTTGGCTTCCGTAGGCGTCTCTTATTGGGAAAAAGAAAGAGAGGATTCCATTTAGTTATTAACTAATATATGCATTTATTTAAGGAGCGACCCGCTCCAACACAATAGTTACAAAAACGAAAATGCGAGTGGGGGAGGCATGATGGGGGGGGGGGGGGGGGCAAAGGTGGCGTGATCGTAGCCAACCAATAGGAGGACGCCATTCCAAAAAAAAAAAAAGGTGACAGAGTTGATTGATTAGGAGATGAGGAATGACGCTCGTAACTGTATATAGAATTCTTTCCTCAGTAAATTGTCTTTTGTTTATAAATTTTACCGAAGGGGTCATATTAATAACAAGTTCTAGCTTTGAAATATTGTCAAGTGGCTCTGCGGCTCCTGTCACAAGAGGCCCCATGGGACGACTGTCAACCATCCTTGGACTCCGGGGACGACCACGGGTGTGAGGGGTTCTCGGAATCTTATCGGCATATAAGGAAACCGGGGACGCCTCGGTGGCTGACAACGCTCTTTATTATTTTTACCTTGGGATAAGTTGTATTATCATCTTACTTTCTCTCCCTATACATATCTCTTGTAAATAATTTTATTGGAGAACTGAAAGGTAAATACCCACCTTTATAATAAATTAATTATCCCCAAATTTGCCCTTGCTTTATTTATCTCCGCGACAATATATATTTATTTTATTTACCAGCTGAAAATAAGACACGCTATATCCGATCTGGATAATTGCGCGTGAAACTATTTACAATAATTGTAGTAGAGTAGGTAACAGAATTATCAAAAAGAAAATAAACAATTAAGAAAAAGAGCATTGAATAAACATATACATTAAACAAATATTCAACAACATAAGCAGATAGAAGAAATCTCAAGGTAGTTATTTACAATATGTTAAGCAATGATGGAAGTTGATTTAATGAAGTTATCTGAAAATATATATTTGAAATCCATAACAATTTAAAATAACCATATCATCTTTAGTCAGATATATCTTTTCTCTCCCACTCAGGAAAATACATTAATATTTAAAAATATTGATATACATATAAATTCAATTTAAAAAGGCATATAATGGATCAAAAATATATTTTATTTTACCAATATTTTAGTTGGCTGAACGCCAACCTTTATCAAGGTGTGAAAAAAATAGTACAAATGTGATATTGTGCTGGGATAAGGTGCATAAATTAAGAAAAAGGCATCTCCTTATCGTGCAACTGAAAGTTGCTAATGGCTTGCGCCATCTATCGGAATCAACGAGAATAGTTTATATTTATTCCGATAGATGGCGCAAGCCATCAGCAACTTTCAGTTGCACGATAAGGAGATGCCTTTTTCTTTATCAAGGAATTATAACATATTAATGTGTGTCAACAATCATCATTTATTTTACCAATATTTCAGTTGGCTGAACGCCAACCTTTATCAAGGTATTATAACATATTGTTGACACACATTAATAT